>JASPKZ010002709.1:1085000-1445000 GCA_030220185.1 Diploptera punctata | reverse complement strand
CACATTATCGGAGATTCTATAAAAATATATACTTACTTACTTACTCACTGGCACTATCGAACCCGTAGGTTCATGGCCGCGCGGACATAAGCTCTCCATACATCCCTATCCTGAGATAATGTTTTCCAATAATTCCCTGTAATCTACTTCCGTCAAATCATAGTTAATGTTGTTCTCCAACCTCATTCTTGGTCTACCAACTGGGCGTTTTCCTCTGGCTTTCCTACAAGAAGCTTCCATTCACGTCTTTCATTCCCCAACGCAGTCTACGAGACTTACTTGTTCTTATTATATCTGGCTTCCTATAAAGACCATGGAGTTCATTGTTATGTAGCCTTCTCCATTCACCTGTCTGTTCATCTCTCTTTGGTCCAAAAATTGTCGTAAGAACTTTATTCTCAAAAACTCGTAATCTCATTTCCTCCCTCAAAGTAAGAGTCCATGTTTCGCACCCATATAATATAACTGGTAGAAATAATAGTTTTATATATTTCCAGTTTTACGTTTTTTGAAAGGAGTTGGGACATCAAAAGTCTCTGCAATGCATAATAGCACCCATTTCCAGAATTGAGCCTATGTTTAATTTCTTTGTGCATCTCATTCCTATTTGAGATTATTATTGTTCCTAGGTATTTGAATTCAGCCACTTCCTCAAAATCTCCTTCATTTGTCATTAGCTGTCCATTTCAATTATATAATGCATTTGTACGTGTGATCATATATTTTATTTTATTGATATTTAATAAATAAAAAATATAGGTTACTTATTTATTATTATATTATTGTAATGCATGTAGTATATGAATAAATTAATTACAAAATATATTGATAAATCTTAGGACTTACTGTAGTAATTCAGTGTATAACAGCAACAAACTCGAGAGCCGCAGTAAGCATAAAGCTATGCACAGGAAAGCGAATGGAGTTTCTGGGGTGGTTATTCAGAATATGGCACTAAGCGAGTGTTTCCTGTCCTGGCAACGTGGGCCAACACCTCAAATAAATATCTCGCCAGTGTGTTTTATTACAATTTATTATTTTCTGAAAGTTTGCTTGCGCTGTACGTAATAAAGGCTGAAGAAAGTTTGACTCGAAATGTTCTCTCTCTATCTCTCTCTTCCTCCGAAACAAACTTCTTCTTAATATGCTACACTTTACTATTCAGAATATGCTCCAACAAAGAAAGTAGTGAAAATGCAAGGGAACTATTTCATTGTTTCATTAAACACTGCAGTTCGAAATAGTATAGGCCTATACCAATGTATGTGAAGTAAATAATGTTTATTTGTGATCGAGGAAATATAATAATAGTTTTAAAAAAACTAAAACAACGCGCTTTATTACAAAACCGAACTAAAAAGTGAAAAGTAATTTTGATTTCCAACACGCTTGGGATGACATTAAAGTGGTCAACAAAATTCATCTCCAACACATATATAATAAAACTAGAGTTATCTAAAAAAAATTGCCATCAAAAGCGTGGGGTGCTCTAAATCAATTAATATATTTGATAATAAACATATTGGTAAAAGTAAAGTCTCTAAGAAGAGAATGTAAAACCATAAAAAACACCCCACGCTTTTGATGGTAAAATTATTTTTTTTATAGAGAAGATGTTGGAGATGATTTTTTTGTTGACCACTTGAATTTTATTACAAGCGTCTTGGAAATTAAAATTATTTTTCATTTTTTAGTTCGGTTTCTAATAAAGCGTGTTGTTTTAGTATTTCTAAACTATTATTTATTGTTTAGTTTGGTTTTCTAATAGAGCGTGTTGTTTTAGTTTTTTTAAACTATTGTTTATTTTTTAGATAACTCTAGTTTTATTGTACATGTGTTGGAGATGTTTTTTTGTTGACCACTTTAATTTTATCCCAAGCGTGTTGGAAGTTAAAATTATCTTTCATTTTTTAGTTCGATTTTTTAATCAAGCGTGTTGTTTTAGCTTTTTTAAACTATTATTTATTTTTTTATTTTTATTATTTTACAGAATAAGATAAAAATGTAAATATTTTTTAGTTCGATACTATTGTAGTATGAGCTAAAAGTAATACTCTACTAAGAAAACCCTCCGGGCCGGATTTGAACCAGCGATCTATGGATTACTGAAATTATATACCGCTACAGTCCACCGCTCTTCCAACTGAGCTCTTACAACAAATAAGAAGTTGGTAAGTAGGCAACCTATTATACCGGTTTTTATTATTCTGATTTTCTGCTGATTCTGGCCAGGATTTTAGAAAAAAAAAAGAAATTATTGTATTGTCATTGGTCCTTTACAAGTATACAAGGTTTCAACTCGATCTAATGATTTTAAGTGGGTGAAAATTGTGTTGAAAGATTCCGTTACATAATTACACAGACACTTTTTTTGATTTTCTGATGATTCTGGCCAGGATTTTAGAAACAAATTATGAGATTATTTATTAATTAAATAAAAATAAAACGTAGTTATTTGATTTTCATATTTATTAAGATATAATTCAGTGACAGCTGTTTCGGTACACTGTACTTCTTTAGACATGTTAACAAATTATGAAGTTAGATCTTTTGGAGGCTATAGAAATAAATACATTGAAAAGTAGTAACAAACTGTTAAATTCTCAACTTGATTTGAATGAATCCCCTTTGTTAAATTTAAAAAAATTAAATAAATATTGTTGTATTGTTGCTTAGATCAGTTCGAACACAATTCATAATTTGTTAACATGTCTGAAGAAGGTACAGTGTACCGAAACAGCTGTCACTGAATTATATCATAATAAATATGAAAATCAAATAAAACTACGTTTTATTTTTATTTAATTAATTAATATGGATTTTAATCAAGTAAACACCAACTCAATTGATTATGAAATTATTCTATTGTCATTGGTCCTTTACAAGTATACAAACTTTCAAGTCGATTCAATATTTTAAGTGGGTGAAAATTGCGTTGAAAGATTCAGTTGCATAGATAGATACAGGTGAAGCTAATATAAAGCGTGTAAAATGTAACGTAATCGAGCTTTTCTACCCGAGAATCGCTAATACACCTTACGCATGTGTTTTGCATGCTATTATTTGAGGGATGATGCGTAATTAGAATTTGTAATATTGTGTTTTTTTGTTAATGGTTAATTAAAGAAAAAGGGATTCTAATACCATCATGCCGTCGGTCACGGTGGTTCTTGCCTCTGGTCCCGAGGGTCGCGGGTTCAAACCCGGCAGGGGTCGATGGATTTCTTAGGATGGAAAATTCCAAAGAGCAATTCCTCCGAGAGGGACTTTAAGCCGTGGATCCCGAGTCTGAAGGCTTGTAAAAGATCCTTAAGCCTGAATTGCCAATTTTCCCCTAATTAATTAACATCCCTATATCATGGTTACTCGTACTTCTATTCTCCCACCTCATTCTTGGCCTTTTGTTCTTGTTTTTCTACAAGGAGTTTTGTTGCCCCCTCTTCTATTCTCCATTCGTGTTGCATGTCCTGTCATCGCAATCTAAGAGAATTAACTGTTCTTATTACATCTGCTTTCCCATTTATTACATGTAATCGTTTATGTATGTTGTAATTTAGATGAAGACTATTTTTTGTATTTTTTAAAACCTGGTTGAGTGGCAGACAAGGCCTTAAGGCCTTAACTCTGCCAGGTAAAATAAAGTTATTATTATTATTATTATTATTATTATTATTATTATTATTATTATATTATTATTATAAATATCATGAAGCTCGCTGTTACGTAGTATTTTCCAGCAAGCTGTTTGTCTCTTTGGTCCAATAACTTTCCTAACAACTTTATTTTCAAATACTGATAATCTTTTTCCTCCCTTAAAGTAAGAGTCCACATTTGGAATCCATATACTATAACTATAAACAATACTAGTTTTATATATTTTCGATTTAACGTTTTCTGAGAGAAGTTGAGAGTCCCTGAAATGTGTAATATAGCATGTACCATTATTGAGCCTATATTTAATTTCTTTCTGCACCTCATTCCTCTTTTTAATATTATTGTTCGTATGTATTTGAATTCAAACACTTCTTCAAGGAGGCTTTTGTCCACTGACTTATACTTACGGGTTAACAGAACAATCTCATCAGTTTAACCTTCTTCACTTTTTTCCGTTTGCGTTTCTCGCTCATTGTGTTTTAGAACAGGTGTCCAGTTCGTAATATAACAAATATTTGGAAAAACCCATTCTCTCATTAAAATCAAATCTATATTTTTGATTCTCCTAACCTTCAGTCGATTAATACGAATTAACACTTATTAATTTTTTAATATTGATGATTTCAGCTTCAATTTGAAAAGCAACAACATAGGCTATGTATCATAAATAAGCCTATGTATTATTTACCACACTCTGATATCATTATAATATAGCGGAGCTTCATTTTCCTTTAACAATGTAGGCCTATGTACAGATCATCGAAAAAGTTTGCAGCAATTTCAAACAATCATAGCTCAGGAACAATTTGAGATATTAAAACGAGTATTTTTTATCAAATTCAACAACTAAAAAAGTTTTTTTCTTACCTTAGAATGTTTCTACGTGCGCACCGTACAGGCGATAGTCGATTTCGGCCCAACTGCGCTGGATCATCGCAAGCGTAATTGTTGCAACAGCATCGGCGATCCTTTGCCTTAAATGTTCAGATCTCTGATCGGTTCACTGTACGCATTTTTTAAGTATGGCCACAAAAAAAGTATAGGGGAGTCAAGTCGGGGCATCTAGGAGGCTATTGAATAGGACCGGACCTATAAATTCACCGATCAGGGAATCTTGCATGCAGAGCGTCTCGAACTTTTTGGGAAAAGTGTGGGGGCGCGCCATCTTGTTGAAATAATAACATTACGTTATTTTCTTCTTCAATTTGGTCTACTTGCGGGAATACGTACTGTTCTAGCACGTCTAAGTAAACATCTCCTGTGATAGTCTGCTCAATGAAAAAGAAAGGGCCAATTTTGCACATCGACTGAAGGTCACAGGCGGAGTACAGTCACATCTAAACAAATTCGCTGAGTTTCCTATTAGTTTGCAGGTCAAATTATTAATTTATCTCAATTGCAACGGGACATATGATTTTTTGAAATTGCTTGAACATTTTTCGATGACCCTGTATATACGAAGTGCTAAGTAGGGCCAATAGTTGTATGTAGGTAGCGTTTTCATTGTGTGGACAATTTTCCCCTTTATTTAATAAAAAAGTATTATGATTTATCAGTATTTCTACCTAATGCCTTATATAGGCCAATATATGAGCGACAGATTAATTTATTATAGTTTATTTTCTTTGTATTTTTTATGCATAGTAGATTTGAGCTGATCTTCCTTTGTGTGTAAATTCTTCCATTAGTTTTAATTTTCAATGTCTTTAACTTTATTGTATTATTATACCATATATTTATTATTGCCCAGTTTGTCATGTATTTGAATAAAACATATGTTTGTCCTGGTGAGTGGAAGAGAATGTCGCATGATCTTACCTCCGCCAAGGTAAATCAATAAATTGTATTGTATTGTATTGTAAGCCTATGTTTTCCCTTTACAGGGAAGAATTTGAACCATACTAATTTAGTTACACTTGTTTTCGTATAGATGTCATTTTGAGTGGTACATGGTCAGCGTTCCGCCTCATACTGACATCTAGGAAACCAAGGTAGTACTAGGACGTGAAAATTCGGTAAATTTTGCTTAGAGGCCTCTTCATTCAGGCTTAAGGATTTTATACGAGCCTGAAAATCTTCAGACTCGGGACCCACGGCTTATAGTCCCTCCCGGAGGACTTGCTCCTTGGATTTTTCCGTCCTAAAAAATCCATCGACCCCAGCCGGGTTTGAACCCGCGACCCTTGGGACCAGAGGCAAGGAGTATAACCACTAGTCCACCGCGGCCGACAAAATAAATAAATATCAATTAATTAATATTTAATGATCATGAGAGAACTCAAAGAAGAAGATGCTGAGGATAGAAATCTGTGGCGGAGCAAAATATATTTGGGCAATAAAATCTTGTAGTGAGATCACATATTTAGGAATTAAAATAAATAAAATTGGAAGTTATGAAAAGTAAATAAGAAATAGAAATTTACAATTGCTTGCCTCAATGGAATATTGTGGGATAAATATATAAGTAATAATAAAATGAATATATATCATACAATTGTTAAAATCATCATTACTTATGGAGCAGAACTTTGGCCATTAACACAAAAACGAATAAGTTTCTTTTGGCAATGGAAATGGATTTTATACGAAGGGCAGCTAGAATTTCAAGAAGAGAAAAAATTAGGAACTCAGTTATAAGGGAGAAAATGAAGATTGAAGACGCTATTTAAGATTATATTAAAACTCAGCAATTAAGATGGTACGGACATGTCCAGCGAATGGAAGAGGATTGACTACCAAAATGTGTTTTGGAATGGAAACCTGAGGGAAGACGAGGCTGAGGAAGACCTAAAACCTCCTGTAGTCAGGGAATATGTTTATACATGAAGGAGAAACATCTAAAACCAGGAGATTGGATGGACCAACAAAATTGGCTATTAGGAATCGGACGATGCCAAAGACATTAATCGACCGATGATCGATCGATCGAAAAATTAATTTTTAAATAATGATGGTAATTAACAATTCCTGACATGACTGAGAAGGTATTTTCATACTCCAGCATTAGAAATCAGATTCAGAATACAGATATCCTGTGCCGTAGTATCGAAAGTAAATAAGTATTTTGTCTTATTGTTTATTCATACGTTAATAAAAGTTACATCCGTTTTTGTGAATATTAAAGTGTATCGCACTATAATTTTGCATTTTGCTGATATTTTGTAAGACTATAAGTTCCTGGAATGAGACATAGCATGGAATAAAAAAGATTGTCAAGACAAAAAGAAAGGAGAAAAATTTCGTAGAAATGTTCACCCAAAGCAACAACTCTCCAGCCCTGAGAGAGGTAATCGAAATAACTCCCTCCTTTTCATTGAT
Source organism: Diploptera punctata (assembly GCA_030220185.1). Lineage (NCBI taxonomy): Eukaryota > Metazoa > Arthropoda > Insecta > Blattodea > Blaberidae > Diploptera > Diploptera punctata. The sequence continues at coordinate 1,438,028 of JASPKZ010002709.1, read as the reverse complement.
TGATGTAAACAAACTACCGCGATAGGAAACCAATTCCTGCGCGAAAGATTGGTTCCCAATACAATGCCCTCCCGACCTGTTGAGAAAAAACACAAGAGTCTAGCTGAAAAAAAATTAATGATAAAAGAAGCGATAAAAAACAAAAAATAAATCTACAATCCTAATATATTTGCACCAATCAGTGTGTTATTATAAACAAATACTGGTAAGTGAACAAGCATTTAATAACTAACTAACTCACTGGTACTATCGAAACCATAGGTTTATGGCCGCGCTGACATAAGCTCTCCATACATCCCTAACCAGAGCTAATGTTTTCCAATCATCCCCTGTATAATCTATTTCCCTCAAATCATGGTTAATTTTATTCTCCCACCTCATTCTTGGACTGCTTACTAGGGGCTTTTCGTTTGGGTTTCCTACAAGGCGCTCCATGACCCTCTTTCATTCTCATTCGTCCCCATCGCAGTTTACGAGGCTTAACTGTAATTATTATATCTTCTTCTTCTTCTTCCTTCCAAGTATTAGGCCAAGGCCTGTTACGATCCTATAGAAAATTTTCCCTCCAGCGTTTCATAGGACGGCCCAGTGATCTTCGTCCTCTTGGTATATAATTATAAACAGCTTTGGGATCCGATTTGAACTCATTCTTTCTAGATGATGTTTCCAATTTAGTTGGCACTGTTTAATATATTCCAAAGTTGGAGTAGTCTTCAATTCTTTTAAGATATCGGTGTTCCTTTTCCGATCCCATCTGGTGTAACCCGCTGTTCTGCGCATGAATCTCATTTCACAAGCCGTTATTCTGCTTTCATGTTGTCTTTTTAGTGTCCAGATTCCATGTGCTAAAAAGCAATTTTTTTTTCTTCCAAAAGTTGTCCTTTTTCATGCTTTGGTCGTCATTAGTTTGATCCTTCCGGGAAATTCTCGTATAAGACTTGAAAGCATAATAATAGTCCCTTCGATTGGTTGCTGGCCAAAGGAAGGCAAGACCAGTGATGGGGCTGCCATCTTATAGCCTCTGGTCAGGCTTTTCTGGAGAAGAAAAGAAAATAAAGGAAAGAAGAAATGGAAGAAAAGAAAGACTCCCTAGCCCTCGGATGCCCTAATAGCGTCGGGGTCGAAAAAAACAAGAGTTAACCAAGAGAGGTTAGATAGTAAAGTTAAAAGAGTGCAAAACACAAGTAAATGGAAGAAATGTTTTGCTCAGCTTGGGCACCTTGTGGTCGCCATCCACATATCCCCTAGATGAGGACCCCTGAGGGTACTTATTATATCTGGTTTCCCATAAAGATCATGTAGCTCACTGTTAAGTAGCCTGTCTGTTCATCTCTCTTTGGTCCAAAAATTTTCCTAAGAACTTTATTCTCGTAATATTTTCTCCTCCCTTAAATAAAACTCCACGTTGTACATCCATATAATATAATGGGAGGATAGCAGTTTTATGTATCTTAAGACGCAGTAGTTAAAAAAATGTATGAGAAAACAAAAATAAAAATAAATCAAAAGGAACCAATACATATAACAGGACGAGTTAGACAAGGCTGTCCACTACCAAGCACTTTTTTACACGCTTTATATTAGCTTGAACTGTATCTGTCTATGTAACGGAATCTTTCAACACGATTTTTCACCCACTTAAAAAATTGGATCGACTTGAAACTTTGTATAGGCTACTTGTAAAGGACCAATAACAATACAATAATTTTATAATTTTTCTAAGATCATCAGAACATCAAAAAAATAAAGATCGGTATAATAGGTTGCGGACTTATCCACTTTTTAGTTCATCGTTGTAAGTTGATAGAGCGGTGGACTGTAGCGGTATATAATTTTAGTAATCCATAGGTCGCTGGTTGAAATCCGGCCCGGAGAATTTTTTTAGAACTATAAATATCGTAAGCAATTAAATTTTCATGGGATTCCGGTTTATGACAATCAATTAAACTAAAAATTAATAACATAAATAATAGTTTAAAAAACTAATACAACGCGCTTTATTAGAAAATCAAACTAAAAAATAAAAAATAAGTAATAGTTTAGAAATACTAAAACAACACGTTTATTAGAAAACCGAACTAAAAAATGAAAAATAATTTTAATTTCCAACACGCTTAAGATAAAATTAAAGTGGTCAACAAACAATCATCCCCAACACATCTAGAATAAAACTAGAGTTATCTACAAAAAAATAATTTTGCCATCAAAGTGCTTTTTATAGTTTTTACGTTTTCTTCTTAGAGACTTTACTTTTACCAATATCTGTATATTATCAAATATATTAATTGATATAGAGCACCCCACGCTTTTGATGGTAAAATTATATTTTTTGTAGATAACTCTAGTTTTATTCTAGATGTGTTGGAGATGATTTTTTTGTTGACCACTTTAATTTTATCCCAAGCGTATTGGACAATTTTTTCTTCATTTTTAGTTCGGTTTTGTAATAAAGCGTTTTAATTTTTTTAAAACTATTACCGGTATCTATTAGCATTTATTTTTACGACATGGTAAGACCATGGATGCAAATGACGACTAGGAAATATAGTAATAAAAACAGTAGCCTTTTGCAGATGACCAGATTTTAATAGCAAAAATAGAGGATGAACTACAAAATATGCTATATAAACTAAAAGATATATTAAAAAATACAACATTGAAATATCCTCACAAAAATAAAAAACAATGGCCTTCAAGGGCGCTCATCCAGTTCGGAAATATTAGAAAGTAAACCAATAGAACAAGTGGTAAGATATAACTTCCTAGGTTGCAAAATATCATACACAGCGGAAACAGATATAAATAACAAACTAAATAAGTTTAATTATATAACAGGTACACTAAAAAGAACTTCGAAAAATAAAGCCAGGAAACACTCTATAATGAAATTATACAATACAATGGCAGTTCCTATTATTACTTATGGATCCGAAACATGGGCAGTGACAACACAACAATCTGCCAGGATACAATCTGCTGAAATGAAATTCCTCAGACCAATAGCAGGATATCAAAGAGCAGACAAAAAACATCACAGAAATAAGACAGCGACTAAAAGTAGAACAAAATGGAAAGAACACTTAGCAAGGATGATTGAGAATAGAATACCAAAAGCAGCATACAGCTATTTACCATGAGGAAGAAGAAGTTTGGGAAGACCAAAGAAAAGATGGAAACAGCAGCAATTTGGGACGTGATGGAGTGGTTTTCATGTTTAAATAACTCCGAGAGCTCTGCCAGCGTCGCGCGGCGGTACCATTGTTGAGTGAAGGGTTTGTGGATATTATCTCGCTGGATGGTTTCCCCTATATGCTATCTAGATTTTGGTTATCATGAAGTCTTGATAATTCAACGAATTATTGATTTACATTTCTTCTCTAAATTGTATATTTTTGTGGATTTTATATAACTCTCTTGAAATGTCTTTTCCATGGAATTCACACCGTGTTATGTTATTAAAATTTGGTTGATATATCTTGTATTTAATTTAATATTGAATTGTTCTTTAAGTTTATCGAGTTTTTTATCTTCTAAATGTTGTAGAAATATTTCTGAAAGTATTCCTGATATCCCACTACCCATTGGAATTCCGTCCTCTTGTATATAGAATTCATTGTAGAATGCAATGTAATTTTGTTTTAAAATTATTTTTAAGGTTTTATTTGCTTTAAAATCTACATTTTTATAGATATCCCAAACATTTAGGTCTAAATTATGTTTTAAATAATGGAGTTTGGCCATTGTGTACCTATACACAATTTTCTCATTCATATAGTAAATAAGAAAGTGCAATTTTGACAAGTAATTTATTTTTTTATTTAATGCCACAGGTTATCATTTTAGACATTTTTGACGTTCTCTCTTGGAATTGGCGTAATTATAATCCACTTCTAAAGTTGGTACTAGGTTAGCTTCTCCCTTCCGCCCCCGCTTTCCAGGGAACTCTCCTGCGCTGCACAGCTTAGCAACTCAATGAGTAACAAAATTGTTCTCATGTTTTGAAATATTGAAAGAATATAACTACTTAAATAAATATTGTTTGTATTAATATAATTCGAAATTTTCTTTTTATATTTCAGTTCATTCATTTTATATATTTCTGTGAGTTTAGTATGAGGTCATTTTTGGGCGATAAGTTTTTTTTACCTTCCGCGGTCCGGACTTGGACCGCGGTCCGCCAGATACTGACCGTTGAGCTAGAACATGTAATAATAGTTTTAAAAAAATCTAAAACAACACGCTTTATTAGAAAACCGAACTAAAAATGAAAAATAATTTTAATTTCCAACACGCTTGGGATAAAATTAAAGTAGTCAACAAAAAAAATCATCTCCAACACATTTAGAATAAATCTAGAGTTATCTACAAAAAAAAATAATTTTACCATCAAAAGCGTGTGGTGCTCTTTATCAATTAATATAATTGATAATAAACAGGTATTGGTAAAAGTAAAGTATATAAGAAGAAAACGTAAAAACCATAAAAAGCACCCCCCGCTTTTGATGGAAAAATTATTTTTTTTTGTAGATAACTCTAGTTTTATTCTCAATGTGTTGGAGATGATTTTTTTGTTCACCACTTTAATTTTATTCCAAGCGTGTTGGAAATTAAAATTATTTTTCATGTTTTAGTTCGGTTTTGTAATAAAGCGTGTTGTTTTAGTTTTTTTAAACTATTATTTACTTTTTTAATTTTTTAGTTTGGTTTTCTAATAAATCGCGTTGTTTTAATTTTTTTAACTATTTTTTATTTTCTTAATTTTTAGTTTAATTGTTATCATAAACCGAAATCCCTTGAAAATGTAATTGCTTACGATATTTTTAGTGTCTAGGCAGGAATATAATTATATATTTTTGAAATTATTAAAATCTAACATTATTATAATATTTTTGAATACATTAATATAGATAAATAGTTACAGTTAATCGTATCCTTCTCATATTTTTTGGAAAAATTACAATGTGGTAAGTTTACAAAATTGTCATTGATATTTTACAGAATAAGATAAAATTGTAAATATCTTTAAATTTGATACTATTGTAGTATGAGCTAAAAGTAATATTCTTCAAAAAAAACTTCCGGGCCGGATTTGAACCAGCGACTATCCATCCATAGTAATTCTGCCCGAAGAAGGCAGGACCTTCAGTGCAATCATAGCATTTTCATGCTATGCTTGCAGCTTTACTAGGGAATTGTAGGTGTGGTAGCTTCCCGTTGCTTTCCACACCGGTGAAGGATGATGATGATGATAATGATGATGATGGCCATATGATTTCGGGGACCGTTTGGGCCTTAAAGTTTTCCTGACATTTGTCTTTCAGGTGAGGAAAAACCCCGATAAAAACCTCACCCAGAAAAACTGCCCCGACCGGGGATCAAATCCGGGCCCGCTGCTTGACAAGGCAGCACGCTACCTCGAGACCACAGCGGTGGACCAGCGACCTATGAAGTATTGAAAATATATACCACTCTACGAACTGAGCTACCAGAGGATATAATATCGACTAAAAGTCGATAAGTCCGCAGCCTATTATACCGGTCTATATTTTTTTATGTCCTGATGATCCTGGCCAGGATCTTAGAAACCTTTATGAAATTATTGTATTGTCATTGGTCCTTTACAAGTACACAAAGTTTCAAGTCGATCCAATGTTTTTAAGTGGGTGAAAATCGTGTTGAAATATTCCGTTACATAGAGAGACAGATACAGGTCAAGCTGATATAAAGCGTGTAAAAAGAGTGGATAATTCAAGAATCACAAAAATGATGATGCAATATAAGCTCAAAGAACCTCATCGATCAGGAAGCCCTCTTAAAAACTGCTAGGTGGGGCCGAAACAGATCTACAAAGGCCTAATTCGTGACGGTCATAATGGTGATTATTATTATTATTATTATTATTATTATTATTATTATTATTATTATTATTATTATTGTTATATAACCAGGAAAATAAGTTACAAATATATAATTCAATAGTGAGAAGTACTGTCACAATGGAGCTGAAGTTTGGAAATTCAACAAAAACTTAGAACAAAAACTTATGTCGATGGAAATGGATTTCTTGAGAAGAGCAGTAACATGTTCAAAATTAGACAAAATATGAAATACTGTCATGAGAGAAAAAATTAATATTGGTTATTCAGTAGTAGATTATATACGGTATAAGCAATTAAATTGGTACGGGCACGTACGACGAATGCAAGAAGAAAGATTACCCAGGAAAACATTGTAATGATGTCCACCTGGAAGAAGGAGGAGAGGAAGACCTCGAAACTCGTGGATGCAGGAAATAAGAACTGGAATGAGAGCAAGAGGCCTGCAGGACATGGATTGGATGGAGAGAGACGAGTGGAGAAGAAAAATAGAACTTTAGGCACAGAAAGATGTAATTCTGTATATAAAAAATATTATTATTATTATTATTATTATTATAATTATTATTATTATTATTATTATTATTATATTAATGTTAGGTGTTACAAGTCTTATGCAAAAGTTGTATTCTATTTATAAGAGAAATCTTGCCAACTCATCTAGCGCACATGCGGCTTATCTCATCTTTCTCGATTTTTCAAGCCATCAGAATTCCCCCTTTCTATTCTCTATATCTCTCCTTTTTTTAACCCACCATTGTCTCTAATTATATTTGCAAATGTGAATTGTAAATAAGATTGAGCCAAGATTTCTACGCCTCTTCCTCCTATCCCATCTATGGCCAAGACTTAACGAGAAAAACATGAGATCACACAGAGTTTCTTGAAGCACTAAACTTATTGAAGCTCTACTTATTATTCTTCTTCTTTGTTTTCGGCATTAAGTGTATTCCATTAAAACTTAGTTTTACTTTAGCAATGTTGATTAGTATCATTGATTCAAAAATGCGGAAGTACTTTATAACATATTATGACGCGAAAACATTTTCTAAGTTCCAATCATACACCATGCGCATGCGCCAACAAATGCGAAGCGGTTTACGGGATGCAGCCAACATATACACGATATTTAACGAACCTAAAAGCTAACCAAACCCAATTTAAGTACTCTGACCTGTGAAAGACCAACTTAAAATTGAACTCATATACGAAAAAATTACTATGAGGTTTAATTTAAGATTTAAATTAAAATATTTTATACCTCACCTCATATCCAGTCTTCCAATTATATCAGTTTCGAAGCCTAGGCTTCATCTTAAGTAATTTCTTGTCGACAAGAAAAATAAAATGTACGTATAAAATATTTTAATTTAAATCTTCTTCTTCCTTCCAAGTATTAGGCCAAGGCCTGTTACGATCCTATAGAAAATTCCTGGGAAATTCTCGTATAAGACTTGAAAGCATAATAATAGCCCCTTCGATTGGTTGCTGGCCAAAGGAAGGCAAGACCAGTGATGGGGATGCCATCTTATACCCTCTGGTCAGGCTTTTCTGGAGAAGAAAAGAAAATAAAGGAAACAAGAAATGGAAGAAAGGAAAGACTCCCTGAAATTGAAGATTGCAAAAGGTCTATTTTTTCGAAAGTTGAAATTATTTTTAGGTAAAATCTATAGGTTATGGGACTCGAATAATAAAATAGATTATTTTAAGTCTAGTATGGAGGATATTCTGAGCCCTCGGATGCCCTAATAGCGTCGGGGTCGAAATAACAAGAGTTAACCAAGAGAGGTTAGATAGTAAAGTTAAAAGAGTGCAAAACACAAGTAAGTGGAAGAAATGTTTTGCTCAGCTTGGGCACCTTGTGGTCGCCATCCACATATCCCCTAGATGAGGACCCCTGAGGGTTTTTAATTTAAATCACCAACCTAAGCAGTACTATTGGCCGATAGCGAGGAGGTACTAAAGGACAACACGCACACACTATTGAGTAACACTAAGAAATTAGGACTGGAAGTAAATATCAATAAAACTAATTATATGGTCTTAACAGCGAGTGTTTAACCGCTATCTGTTATGCTCCAAAACCATTAAGTATAGGAATTCACCTAAAACGAAAATTTAAAATCGTTCTAGCGGTCACAAATTGTTATGTTTCACAACGAAACTCAGCATATGCTATTAAAATAGAGAGAGGTAGTTATTATAGAAAATCAGAGAAATCTGACCATTAGAAATGGGAGTTTACTTGAAGTCCAACATTAAAAATTGACTCTAGCAACCTCCATATTTGTTAATTACCCTTAACTTAACAATGCATTATATAAGTTAGATTAGTTTCATTAATTTAAATCGCTCAACAGATCCTTACGAACATTATTTCTACTTATTCAACTAATTTTTTTATCTAATGCCACCAGGTTGTCTTTTATGACATTTCTGGCTTTCTCTCCTAGCATTGGCAGAATTGTAATCTATTTCTTAGGTTGGGACACCTGGAAGGCGGAGTTTCGTTACCCCGTTGATATGATGGGCGATAAATTGTAATGAAGCACCAGGAGAGTTCTTAACCTAAACTTAACCTAAATTCCAGACCATGGGCAACCACAGGAATAATTCTCTTTAAGAAAAAATCCTATGGTTTGGCCGGGAATCGAACCCGGGATCTGATGAACAGTAGTCAGGAAAACTCATGAATACAGTTAATCAACTAAAAATAAAAACACATAATTAATTTATTTAGGTGTAGCAGCGCACGCAGGGCTGTTAGCTTGTAATTTAATAATTTTGTATTTTAGACATACGAACATAAATAAATGATAAACAATAGAGAATTCCACTAATTATGAAGAATTAATGAGATGATCTGCAAAAAAAAATTAACAATAATAATATACAATTATTTAAGGAAAATAATACCACAACGCTTATAGTTCTCTGTGCAAATGTAGTTGGAGCTGTTTGGAGGGAGGGACTGCTGTAGTACAGGTTTTGTAACATAGATGTCATACCTATCATTAATTATCGCCAATAGTGTAACAATGTGTTTATGATAAATAAAATATACATCTATTAGTTTTTATGTCAAATTTCTCATCATTAACGTATTATCTTAATAGAGTGAGGAAATGGCTAGAATTTGTTATCACATAATTTAATAAAGGAACATTTACAAGTATTACGCCAGACGTTATTCTTGGTTGCCATGTTGTAGTCCATACTCAGGTATTATTAAGCTGTCTTTCTACAATAGAGAGTGAAAATCAATAATTTTTGGATTCGATTTGGGGTTTATGTACTCTCAAATCGATATATAATTTTAGCAACATCGAACAGTTAGAACTCGTTTTGATTCCTTTGCGCAATTTGAAACAGATCATTCATTACACATCCGGGATGCTTACCTTGAAGTCGAAGTAACTATGTCTTTTCTTTTGCCATGTAAATGGCAGGTTAACATCTAGATTCGTATTCGAGAAGATACCAAGTTCAAACTCCGGTACCGACCCGTTCTACTGACCTTTCTTTTTTCTGATGTTCTTCAACCGTTCAGGCAAGTGATAGGTCGGAAAATCAATATATAGGATAAATAAATAATAGTTTTAAAAACTAAAACAACACAGTTTATTAGAAAACCGAACTAAAAAAATGAAAAATAATTTTAATTTCCAACACACTTGGGATAAAATTAAAGTGGTGAACAAAAAAATCATATCCAACACATATAGAATAAAACTAGAGTTATCGTAAAAGTAAAGTCTCTAAGAAGTAAATGTAAAAATCTTAAAAAGCACCCCACGCTTTTGATGGTAAAATTATTTTCTGTTTGTTGATAACTCTAGTTATTCTACGAGTATATGTGTTGGAGATGATTTTTTTGTTGACCACTTTAATTTTATCCCAAGAGTGTTGGAAATTAAAAGTATTTTTCATTTTTTTAGTTCATTTTTCTAATCAAGCGTGTTGTTTTAGTTTCTTAAAACTATTATTTATTTACATTATTCTCGTTTAAGTTTGCCTAGTTTCATTGGGCGAAAGTTTGCTATAATTAATTATTGATGGTAAAAATGAGTTACATAATGTCCAGCATCTTTATAAGTATACTAGTGTATTTATATTTCCCTGTACAATATTTCCTGCTCGATTGATATATTTATGATTTATAATAGTAATAATAATAATAATGATAATAAGTTGTCATTAACTCTTTAACTCAATTTCCATATTATTGAGCCCTGTATTGACCCCTAACCCTGGTAAAGTGGAAGAGAATACCTTACGATCTTAACTCCATTAGGTAAAATAAATAAATAAAATAGTATAAGGACTGTACTCCACATGTTTTACAATAAATGAATAAATTAATATATGGAACAGTTTACGCACAAAAAAAATATCACTTGAATATATAAACGATAATAAAATTGTAGGATTACCGTGACACAGATCTGACATTCAAAGTAACGTAATCGTAAATACAAATAAATGAACCGACTTTACAATTTTTGAACAAAAACGTACTTATATTTAACAAATGGATTTGAAGGCAAAAACCTCAAATCCAAACCAAAAATTTATACTTTTATCATCAGTGTCAAAAGAAACGCAAGGACTGACTGACTGTTTTGTGGCAATGACTAGCATTGCCCAGTGTGCCGCTTTTTGGGAACCAGTTGAGGTCCCTTGGCGGCCAAACACCATTGTGTTTATTCAGTATGGGGTTTTGTTCCTTAGCCTTGCTGTCTCGCTGCTTATGTGTTCATTGCCGTAGCAGGTATGGATGATATGAAACATGAGTTCACTAGATTTGTCAGGAACACAAACCTTTCCATAGGTGTCGACAGACCACTCAGCAGAGGCTGAATGTTATGGAAAAGTTGTTGTCCCTGATCCGTCATTGGTATAGCAGCCACAGACCCTGGCTGACATGGGACAGTGCCTGTAGTAGGTTTAACTGTGATGCCAGAATTTACCATAGAACTATATGAGACTGTAGGATTAACAGATTTTGATGTGAAAGTTCGAGGTTGGGACGCCGGAGTTGTTGGACTTTGGTTTGGTTTTCTTTTTTCATAAATTTCTTTTGCTTTCTTATAGGCTTCACAACCCCGGTAGGAAGCGGGATGTCCCTCTTCCCCACAGTTCGCGCACTTCAGCAGGCTCTTGTCCGTGAGTGCCTCGGTTCTCACCGGACACTCACGATGACTATGAGTACCAGCGCAAATTACGCAAGATGGGGTTAAGGAACACCCCATGAAAGTATGGTTAAACTTCTGGCATCTGAAGCACTGCTTCATGCCAGCTCTAGGTCTGTATGGTTCCACAGCCACCACTGTCAAACAGAGGCGGTTTAAGTTATATATTTCCCTACCAGCATCATTGTTCTGAAGTTCCAGGATGTATAATGGTAAGGGAGTATAAACTTCTCCTTCTTTTTTGGTGATTTGCTTTACCGATATTATTGGATATTCTAGTTCTTTAAGTTCTTCCTTGACTTCATCAGCAGTGATGCTGGCAGGAAGCCTCTTTAGAACAGCCCTCAGAGGCAGATCTTTTTTGAGTTGAAATGTATAAAATTCTTTCTTTGCATTTTTGAAGTACTCTTTGAGTAGATGAAAGTCTGCCTCCGAGGTAGCGTAGTATCTCAAACCGTCCTGGGTTTTAACTACTTTCACGTCTTTTTCGAATTTTTCTTTTAATTCCCGATTCATCCTGAAAAGGTCACCATGTCCAATCACCGTTATGGGTGGTGGGCGTGGTTCCCTTTTCGGCTGCGGCATTACTTGAGGTTCCCTGGACGGTTGGCTACTACGCCTGGTAGCTGCTGTAGTTTGCTTGTCCCGTGACGATCCAAGTTGAGGAGCCTGAGGGTCGACAGTGTCCATTGGTTCCGGTAATTCGGATAAAATTGAAAATTTATTTTGCACTGGCACAGTCGACTCCTCATTTTGTCGTGATGTGACCTTAGTTGCCTTATTTGTGGTTGGTTTCACTTTATTTGAAACTGTATTCATGTTAACTTTTGAATTATTTTGGGATGGTTTCTCTTTACTTGAAACTGTATTCATGTTAACTTTTGAATTATTTTGGGATGGTTTTTCTTTACTTGAAACTGTATTCATGTTGTCATTTGAACTGTTTTGGGATGGTTTCTCTTTCTCATGTGTTTTAATCTTTTTAGTTTCAGGTACATATTCTGTATTCTTTTTCGCACCTTTGAAAAAACAGGATACAGGAAGATCCATAATTATTGTTTTCAATTCATGAAGCATTTTTTCAAAATAATCTTGGTTAGATTTCATATTGAGCTTAATCTCACTTAATCTTTTTAGGCAATCATGTGTAACATCACGAGCAAAATCGGACTGACCGAAACTGGGTACGCGCTTATGAAATTGATAACTATAACAATGGAACCACGCACCTCTCTAGCTACTTCTAGGAATTTTGATTCAGATGGAAATTTTTGATTATCTACATATCTCTCAAATTTTTTGAGCGCAGTTTCCCAAAGTTCGTAGGCCGAGGGCTCCTCATACTCAAGTTCCATAGCCTGCTCGGCACTCACGAATTTTAGTGAAGCAGTCATGGTAAGACTGTTCAGCACTAATTACTTATTACTACACTAGCACTTGGCTTGATTGAACTGAACTAAATACACAATAACCAGCAGACAAGGCTTAACAAAGCACTCGCAGTTAATAGAGTTGCTTTGCAGGAACCAAACACCACTGTATAAACACAACACTGAAAAAATTTCACTGAAAAAACACTGAATACTCTTAAGTGAGTGTGGCCGCCAGGCCCCACCCGGAAAAAAGCGACATGCTGCACAACACTATTCACCAATTCACTATTTTCAGCCAGCAATCCGAAGAAATAATAATTTCATCTGCAACTTAGAGTAGAGAGAGGCAAAAGCCCGAGCAGTAGCGCTCAAGTCGCCAAGGTTGGCCACAGGTTGTCTACCAGTTAGCGTTGTGGCTCGTCGGTGATCCTTACTACCAGTAACAAGAGCTGTCGTTACCGCCAACAGGAAAGTTTGCGTACTCGATGAATCTAGGATGCCTTGACTTGTCTTCACTGTTCCACTGCTGTAAGCTGAATGGTGGGTGAAACGCAAGGACTGACTGACTGTTTTGTGGCAATGACTAGCATTGCCCAGCGTGCCGCTTTGAACCAGTTGAGGTCCCTTGGCGGCCAAACACCATTGTGTTTATTCAGTAGGGGTTTTGTTCCTTAGCCTTGCTGTCTCGCGGCTTATGTTTTCATTTGCATAGCAGGTATAGATGCAAGGACTGACTGACTGACTGTTTTGTGGCAATGACTAGCATTGCCCAGTGTGCCGCTTTTTGGGAACCAGTTGAGGTCCCTTGGCGGCCAAATACCATTGTGTTTATTCAGTAGGGGTTTTGTTCCTTAGCCTTGCTGTCTCGCGGCTTATGTGTTCATTTCCGTAGCAGGTATGGATGATATGAGGATGGTCATGGAAGTGGACCGTCATCGGGGTCTCTGGTGAATATGTTTCGGTGTACAGCACGTTGCTGTAGCATATGCCCTATATTGCGAACAATTGGATTCTCATGATTTTCTATATGTTGCAACATGTGCACAACTCTTTTTTCAATTGTATCAGCAATATAGGGCATCTGTGCTTGGTCGTGAAGTACTGAGATCCTAGTGCGTAGTGGAGCTGAAAGTATAATTTTAAGCATTTATTCTGGATTATTTGAACTTTTTTCTTATGTCCAGCAGCTAGGATACTCCAGGCTTCACAACCGTACAGCAACATGCTGCGGATCGCAACTTGATATAAAGTAAGTTTGATCCTGGTAGATAGCATAGGCGACTTGAAAAATGGATATAAAAGAGCAATGGCAGCATTTGCTTTATGTTTTAGATTTTCAATATGAATTTTGAACGTAAACTTGGAATCCAAATGGATTCCAAGATACTTGGCTGAAGTCTCTGGACGGAGTCTAAGAGTTCCTAAGGTGAGTCGGGCAGGAGTGCGTTTGTGGGTTTTTGCAAATACAACGAATTTTGTTTTATTTGCATTAGTTTTATATTCCACAGACGCATATAGGATTGGACTGTATTTAGGGCAGTTTGGACCACACGAATGTGGAACGGTACGGAACGAAAACGTGCCTGATAAAACAGACACGTATCATCAGCAAAAGATGCGATATTTACGCTAGGAAAGGTAGGGAAGTCGGAAACATAAAGGCTATATAGGATAGGTGAGAGTACTGCACCTTGAGGAACTCCCGCCAAGAGGGTCTTGCAGTCAGAATTATACCCACTAACCGACACATAAATTGTCGGTTAGTGAGGTATTTAGCTATCAATTTAATTAAATGAGCCGAAATGTTGAATTTGATAAGTTTGTAAATAAGTCCATTTATCCAAGTAGTATCAAAAGCTTTCTCAATGTCAAGAAATATTGCCACAGTACTTTTCCTAGCGTTGAAGCCCGTAACAACATGGTCAACCAGTCTTGCAAGCTGCAGTGGAGTGCTATGTGCTTTTCTAAATCCAAACTGATGAGTAGGAATAAGGTTTCTCTCAGAAATTGCAATTTTTAATTTTGCCAAAATAATTTTTTCCATAATTTTGCCCAGCACTGGTAGCAGACTGATTGGACGCAAGTTGTCCGGTATGGTTGGGTCTTTACCAGGTTTAGGAATAGCGATTACCTTTGCTTTCTTCCATACTTCCGGGAAGTAGTGGAAACGAAAGCAAAGATTCACTATTTGTAGGAGTAGGAGTAAGGTTTTTTCAGGTAAGTGTTTTATGGCCAGATTAGAAATCTGATCATGACCAGGGGCACGGTGGGACGGGAGGTTATGTACAATAGCTTTGAGTTCACAAAGCTGTACATCAGGATGGGGTATAGGAATAGGTGCTTCTAGAAAAGTACTGATTGTATGTTGCACCTCAGCTTCGTGAGTCGGTGTTGTAAGCTCATGTAGATGCAAGGAATATTTAAGTATGGAATATAATATTGCAGAGCACAACTCAGCAGCTGGTTAATTGATAGAATACTTTCCAGCATAAATATTGTAATCAACAAAAACAAATGTTTCACTCCTCCTATCGTTACAAGATATTTAAACATTAGAAATCCGAATATAATTAACAATTATCTACGTTTCATTTATCATAATCCACTAATAAATAATATGGTGACAATTATTATTGATCGCACTGCCATCTACTCGATTCCTCGAGAACGACGATAAATCATACTTTCGAGTCAGTGTCCTAGAATCATAAATAATCTTGGCAGTATAATGACCTTTATAAGCAGACCAAGGTTTTTCATTCTCTTATTATTAGTATTATTATTATTATTATTATTATTATTATTATTATTATTATTATTATTATTATTATTATTATTATTTTTATAATGAAGAACCGCTCGTTCATGGATTAAACAACAGATGAGAAGACAGTACAAAAAAACATGAAATATGTATAATGCCTCGAACCAATTCAATAGAAAACAAAAATAGTAACCTAACATAATACTATTAATAAAAATATTAGAATCTATAGGACCTTCTCGTCCCATAAAATTATTTAAGATTTATTACTTAAAAATTAAAATAAATTACACTTACTTACTCTTACTTACTCACTGGCACTATCGAACCCGTAGGTTAATGGCCGCACGGACATAAGCCCTCCATACATCCCTATCCTATGCTAATGTTTTCCAATCATTCCCTGTATAATCTACTTCCCTCAAATCATAGTTAATGTTGTCTCCCACCTCATTCTTGGTCTACCAACTGGGCGTTTTCCTTCTGGCTTTCCTACAAGAAGTTTCCATGCACGTCTTTCATTCCCCATACGCGCAACATGTCCTGCCCATCGCAGTCTACGGGACTTAACTGTTCTTATTATATCTGGCCTCCTATAAAGACCATGTAGTTCATTGTTATGTAGTCTTCTCCATTCACCTGTCTGTTCATCTCTCTTTGGTCCAACAATTTTCCTAAGAACTTTATTCTCAAATACTCGTAATCTCCTTTCCTCCCTTAAAGTAAGAGTCCATGTTTCGCACCCATATAATATAACTGGTAGAATAATAGTTTTATATATTTTCAGCTTAACGTTTTTTGAAAGGAGTTGGGACATCAAAAGTCTCTGCAATGCATAATAGCATGCATTTCCAGAATTGAGCCTATGTTTAATTTCTTTGTGCATCTCATTCCTATTTGTGATTATTGTTCCTAGGTATTTGAATTCAGCCAATTCCTCAAAATTTCCCTCATTTGTCATTAGCTGTCCATTTCCATTATATAATGTATTTCTACGTGTGACCATATATTTAGTTTTACTGATATTTACTTCCAGTCCTAATTTCTTAGTGTTACTCAATAGTGTGTGCGTGTTGGCCTTTAGTATCTCCTCGCTATCGGCCAGTAGTACTACATCATCAGCATAAACTAACAGCTTATTAATACCATTCAGTTGTAAGCCTTCCTCATTCTCTAAAGATTTAATGGCATGCTCTAGTACAAAATTAAATAGTAGAGGAGATAGTGCATCTCCTTGCTTCAACCCATTCTGGATTTCAAAAGTGTCTGAAAACTGTTTGCCTACACGCACCCTACTCATTGAGCCATTTAGACACATTCGTATAAGTCTAACTAACTTTTTAGGAATTCCGAACTCCAGCAGGATACTATATAACTTCTCCCTCTTAATTGAATCATATGCTTTTTTGAAGTCTACATATAGTTGATGTACAGTACCATTATATTCCCATTTCTTTTCTAAAATCTGTCTTATACTAAAAATCTGATCTGTTGTAGACCTGTTTCTTCTAAATGCACATTGATGATCTCCTAGAATGTCATCAATATAGGGAGTAAGTCTGCTTACTAATATATTTGTTAGAATTTTGTACGAAGTTGAAAGTAATGAGATGCCCCTATAGTTGTTGCAATCAGTTTTATCTCCTTTCTTATAAATTGGTACGATAATTGATTCCTTCCATTCATCTGGAAGAGCTTCTTTTTCCCAAATCATACTAAGCAACCAGCGTATCTTGTCCATCAATTTTTCTCCCCCTGATTTTATCAGTTCTGCTGGGACCTCATCTGAACCTGATGCTTTATACATCTTCAATTTTTCAATTGCCATTTCAACCTCTAATGCACTTGGCTCTGCGACTAGCATTTCTGCTGTCTGTAACTTATCCTCCTCAATGTCCTGTTCTGTATGTACATTTAATAGCTGATTAAAATAACTTTTCCATCTATTTAATATACTCTTGGAATCTGCAATCATATCCCCATTTTCAATTCCGAATTATGTTTGTTTTAGCCTGAAACCCTTTCTTCTCTATACTAATTCCCTGATATAATTCTCTAATGTTCCTATTTTTTTGCATTCATTTCGAGATCATTAATCTTCTCTCTCAAATATTCCCTCTTTTTACTCTTTAATAACTTGGTGGTTTCCTGTCTAACACTACCCAATTGCTCTAAATTTACCTCATTTGGCTCGTGTAACCATTTCATTTTTGCTAGCTTTCTTTTCTTTACAATGTCGGCACATTCCTCATCGAACCATTTCTTGTTTTGCCTCTTTTTTAAACAACCAATGCTTTCTGATGCTGACAATTTAATAGTATCTCTTATAGCCTCCCATTCTTTATTTATATCAGTTTCTTCTTCGTTTGCCACATTGTCATCTGAAGATTCCAGTACTTCAAATCTATTAGCAATTTTGATGTGGTATTCTTGCCGCATTTCATCATTTTTCAAGTTTTTTAATTCGTATTTTACAGAATCATCTTTAGCGTTTGTTCCTCTCATAAGTGATAGCCGTTGTCTGATTTTCACCCTGACCAGACGATGATCTGAATTGCAGTCTGTTCCTCTAACTGATCTAACATCAATGATGCTACTGTGCCAGCGTTTATCCACTAATACATGATCTATCTGGTTCCGAGTTTCTCCATCTGGGGACGTCCAGGTGTATTTATGAATATCCTTATGCTGAAATGTTGTGCTCTTAACAATGAGATTCTTTGATGTGGCAAATGTGACTAATCTAACCCCGTTGTCGTTACTATCTTCATGAAGACTGAATTTGCCTATTGTTGGTTTGAATATATCTTCCCGCCCCACTTTTGCATTAAAATCTCCTAAGACAATTTTCATATGATATCGTGAAAGGCTATCACATAAGCATTCTAATTCTTCATAGAACTCATCCATGATCTTGTCATCTTTATCTTCTGTGGGGGCATGTACATTTACAATTATAAAATCATGTCGTTTACCCTTTAGAATTATGTATGATATCCTATCACTAACAAACTTAATATCTCGGATAGCGGATAGGATCCTCCTTCTGACTAAAAAAACCCGTACCAAATGCAGGTCTTTCTGCACCACCATAGTATAATGCAAAGCTTCCTGATTCCTGACTACCTTCTCCTGGCCACCTAACTTCCTGTAAAGCGACTATATCCAAGGGCGATTTATCCAATTCCCGCGTTAATATCTCTAGTGCCCCGCTATTGTATAAAGTCCTAACATTCCATGTTCCTAGGAACATGTCCCTGTGTTTGAGCCTTTGGCATGGGTTCCCTGAAGTAGTCCCCGCCCGGAGAACCGAATGGGGGACTATTTGACCTCCGGAAAATTTTACCCCAGTTGAACCCATGTCCGCATTTCTTGACGGTTGTATTTTTACGGTGAAAGATCGTCACTCTTTCGATCAAGGTACTTATTTCGTGTGGCTTATCACCTTCGACCAGTCCGGCATGGGTAACCCTATCGGCAGCAATGCTACCGCCGGCATAGCTCTCAGGATCATTTAAGCACACAAGCCACTCCACCACGACAAGGTAAAGATACCATGGAGGGAAATAAATTACACTAAAATAAGATAATATTTTATTTTCTCCAACCTTTCATTCAAGCCCGATCTTAATAAAATCATCATAAATTTATTCCTGGTATAGAATTCAATGCTCTTCATAATATACATGAACTAAATTATTAAATAATGGAGACTCCAACCACATGGCAGTATACCACTTAATAGATTATATAATGGAGACTCCAACCACATGGCAGTATACCACTTAATAGATTATATAATGGAGACTCCAACCACATGGCAGTATACCACTTAATAGATTATATAATGGAGACTCCAACCACATGGCAGTATACCACTTAATAGATTATATAATGGAGACTCCAACCACATGGCAGTATACCACTTAATAGATTATATAATGGAGACTCCAACCACATGGCAGTATACCACTTAATAGATTATATAATGGAGACTCCAACCACATGGCAGTATACCACTTAATAGATTAAATAATGGAGACTCCAACCACATGGCAGTATACCACTTAATAGATTAAATAATGGAGACTCCAACCACATGGCAGTATACCACTTAATAGATTAAATAATGGAGACTACAACCACATGGCAGTATACCACTTAATAGATTATATAATGGAGACTACAACCACATGGCAGTATACCACTTAATAGATTATATAATGGAGGCTACAACCACATGGCAGTATACCACTTAATAGATTATATAATGGAGACTACAACCACATGGCAGTATACCACTTAATAGATTATATAATGGAGACTACAACCACATGGTAGTATACCACTTAATAGATTATATAATGGAGACTACAACCACATGGCAGTATACCACTTAATAGATTATATAATGGAGACTACAACCACATGGCAGTATACCACTTAATAGATTAAATAATGGAGACTCCAACCACATGGCAGTATACCACTTAATAGATTATATAATGGAGACTCCAACCACATGGCAGTATACCACTTAATAGATTATATAATGGAGACTCCAACCACATGGCAGTATACCACTTAATAGATTATATAATGGAGACTCCAACCACATGGCAGTATACCACTTAATAGATTAAATAATGGAGACTCCAACCACATGGCAGTATACCACTTAATAGATTATATAATGGAGACTCCAACCACATGGCAGTATACCACTTAATAGATTATATAATGGAGACTCCAACCACATGGCAGTATACCACTTAATAGACTATATAATGGAGACTACAACCACATGGCAGTATACCACTTAATAGATTAGATAATGGAGACTCCAACCACATGGCAGTATACCACTTAATATATTATATAATGGAGACTCCAACCACATGGCAGTATACCACTTAATAGATTATATAATGGAGACTCCAACCACATGGCAGTATACCACTTAATAGATTATATAATGGAGACTCCAACCACATGGCAGTATACCACTTAATAGATTAAATAATGGAGACTCCAACCACATGGCAGTATACCACTTAATAGATTATATAATGGAGACTCCAACCACATGGCAGTATACCACTTAATAGATTATATAATGGAGACTCCAACCACATGGCAGTATACCACTTAATAGATTAAATAATGGAGACTTCCAACCACATGGCAGTATACCACTTAATAGATTATATAATGGAGACTCCAAACCACATGGCAGTATACCACTTAATAGATTATATAATGGAGACTCCAACCACATGGCAGTATACCACTTAATAGACTATATAATGGAGACTACAACCACATGGCAGTATACCACTTAATAGATTATATAATGGAGACTCCAACCACATGGCAGTATACCACTTAATAGACTATATAATGGAGACTACAACCACATGGCAGTATACCACTTAATAGATTAGATAATGGAGACTCCAACCACATGGCAGTATACCACTTAATATATTATATAATGGAGACTCCAACCACATGGCAGTATACCACTTAATAGATTATATAATGGAGGCTCCAAGCACATGGCAGTATACCACTTAATAGATTATATAATGGAGACTCCAACCACATGGCAGTATACCACTTAATAGATTATATAATGGAGACTCCAACCACATGGCAGTATACCACTTAATAGATTATATAATGGAGACTCCAACCACATGGCAGTATACCACTTAATAGATTATATAATGGAGACTCCAACCACATGGCAGTATACCACTTAATAGATTATATAATGGAGACTACAACCACATGGTAGTATACCACTTAATAGATTAAATAATGGAGACTCCAACCACATGGCAGTATACCACTTAATAGATTATATAATTTAGACATATTATTATTTGCAGATGACATTGTGTTTATAGCGAATTTAGAAGATGACCTACAACGTTGAGTCCACTCTTTTCACCAAATTGCAATAAACTACAACATGGAAATCTCTACAGAAAAATCTAAAGTCTTGGCTTTCCTAGCAAAAGACCCAGTTCGCAGTAAAATTGTTGTTAATAATAAAATATTATAACAAAGTAACATTATTAACTATCTCGGATACCAAGTTACATACTAAGAGGAAAAATATTTTAGTCAAAAATTATAAAATTTAACAGAGTAACCGGAATTATAAATAATATTTTCAAGCCAAACACAGTTCAGCAACACACACGAACTAGAATTTATAAAACACTGGCCAGACCCATATTATGTTACGGAAGTGAGGCCTGGACAATTCGCAGTGTAGATGAACAAAGACTAACTGCGGCAGAAATGAAATTTATGAGACGTACTGCAGGTTACTCAAGAGCAGACCATAAAAGGAATTCTGAGATTCTCAAAGAATTACAAACAGAATCAGTCATGGAATATGTACAAAAATACAGAAACAACTGGAAATCTCACGTAAGAAGAATGAGCAGAACAAGAATACCATGTCAAATCTTAAATTACCAGCCACCAGGCAAGAGATCTTTGTACAGACCCTTCAGACGTCGGATTGAGACCGTTAACAGACCACTAGGTCTACCACAAGTCTACCATAAATCCTTATCAATTATTTATCACCGTCTTCATAGAGGAAATATATAATTTGAAATACTTTTAACATCGTCTTGTCTAATAATTTCGAACGTTGAATTGACTCGGAAGTTGTAATTAAATAAATGAGGAATAAATAAAATTACAATAAAAATTGGTCTGATTCGATTTCAGGTCCTCTGTAAACTCTTGTATCAAGAACTTTAGATGCTAATTTTTTATTACATATAGCATAGTCAATTATTGATTTAACACCCCTGGCTTCCCATGTATATTTGTGACTATCCTTGTGGTTAAATACTGAGTTCATTATTGTGAATTGATTAAACATCAATTAACCGTAAGCCATTTCTATTACAGGTTTGCTCTCCATATGGTCCTATATATGTATCAAATTTAGTATTACCAATTCTGGCATTTAAATCACCCAAAATTATAATCATATCATTATTATTAATTGTGCAGATAACTTTCTGGAAGTCATGCAACTAAATTGGAAACACCATCTTGAAAGAATGAGTTCAAATCGGATCCCCAAAGCTGTTTATAAGTATATACCAAGAGGACGAAGATCACTGGGCCGTCCTATGAAACGCTGGAGGGAAAATGTTCTATAGGATCGTAACAGGCCTTGGCCTAATACTTGGAAGGAAGAAGAAGAGAAAGACAATAGAAATTGGTTCAACGTGGACTAGATCATGGGAGAGATTCTTATAAATGGGCTAGGATACAGCCAAATTCTTCAAGCTTCATGATCATAAATATCAATTTATATTTTTACAAAAAGATCCACTGCTGTGGTCTCGAGGTACCGTGCTGCCTTATAACACAGCGGGCCTTGGTTCGATCCCCGTTCGGGACTAGTTTCCTGGGTGACTGTCTTTTTTTTTTTTAGTTTTTCTTCAGCTGTAAGACAAATGTCAGGAAACAAGGCCTAAACGGTCACCGAAGGTCATCTGGCCATCATTATCATCATTAACATATTCATTAAGTTTAGGATCATTAAATTCAGGATTAAGGCCTGTCCTGACCCATTACTACCATCGTCATCGCCCATCATATATCATCGAGGCAGCGGCACCCCAAACCTCAGATATGGGTTACAATAACCCCATGCCAGGAGAGAATACCAGAATGTCGAAATGACATAGTGTTGGCATTTAATAAAAAAATTATTAAGCAACATTACTTTAAAATAGTCAAAAATCTCATGAAGCTTGAAAGCATAAAAGCCAGAATTCCTAAAGCGGGCTCTCACAATTTCAAAATTCACAAGACATAGCTATGCCTACATAATAGCACAGGAGTCTTACTTCATTAAAGACAAAAATACTTCGGACTACCAGAGACGCAGGCATACAAAACAGTAATCGAGGAGAGACAGAGAAAAGCCAGGGAGATTCCGAACGAAATCATGAAAATGGAAGCGTTAAACACAGACGAATGGAGAGATCAAAGTTTCGACTTCACCACTTGTACACAGCTTCCATGGGAAAATATGTCACAAACAGAGATACTACGAACACGAGGAAGACTGCGTCTGCAAACTCTGTAACAAACCGTGCCCCAAGAATCACCTAGTGAAGTGAGAAAAAAAAACTCAAACTCTAAACCTATTAATAGCAGAACGGTGAAAATATAACATGTATTTTACACATTGTGTTTAATAAATGCATATAATTACTTCTTCTTCTTCTTCACTTCCTGGTTTAGGCAAGAGTTGCCTGTTCCGTCTTCACTAATAGATCTAAGACCATCTCTTCCGAGGACGTCCGACATCTCTTCTTCCTCTTGGAAAATAATGGAAGATTTTATTTGGTAATCTACTTTCTTCCATTCTTTCTACATGTTCTTTCCACTGTATCTTGTTGTTAAATATCTTTTCTTTTATGGAGTAGATCTGCAGTTCTTCACGGATATCCTCGTTTCTTATCTGGTCCATTCTAGTGCAGCCTTTTACTCTTCTTAAAAATTTCATCTCGGCTGCTTGGATTTTACTTTCTTGTTTGGTAGTGGTAATTCAAGATTCACTCCCATACAAAAGGACATGGACAGCCATTGTTTTATAAAATTTTAATTTTGTTTGTTTATGGACTTTATTATTCAATGTTCTATTTTTTGTACCACAAATAGCTTGAAACTGACGTATTTTGTGTTCAATATCTTTATCATACCCATAGCTGATGTCACATCCTAAATATTTAAAGTGGGATACTTGTTCAATAATTTCGTCTCTAATTACTATTTTTGCACGCAGAGTATTTCTTCCACAAAATGCCATTACTTTTGTTTTACTTATTGACATTTTAAAATTATAATCGCTACATATTGCATTTAGTTTGTAAGCAGCCAATTGTAACAGATATTCATCATGATGTAGTAAGACTAAATCATCGGCAAAAAGTAAGTTATTAATACTTGAGTTATTGTTCAATCTAAGGCCTTTGTCCATTTTAATTTTCCATTGTTTCATAATGTCGTCGATATATAATTACTTTAAAATAAAAATTGTAAAACTTCTAGACATCCCCTTTTCATCTGTCTGTAATTTATTGCACATGACTATAAGGCGTTTCTTCAGATTATTATCAATACAGGAATTTTGCGGTTGTCATTTTTCAGAAGAGCAAAATTACGTTCAATCTCAACTGTGGTAACTCTTTTACCTTCAGCGCGTTGTTAAATTCTGGACAGAAGTATAACTGCAAGACGTTGAACAGAACAGCAACATTTTCTTATCAATACTCTATATTAAGAGTGACCAAATTGAGAGCCTGGCTCTCTCGAATGTATTAAATCTGCATGTCTCAAGAGAAATGCCAACCATTGCATGCCGAGACCTACCTTCAAACTTCTTTTCAGAGAAGCGTTGTGATGTAACAAGGTTGTGTCAAAAGATTATATGACAAGATAAAAAAATAAATGCCTGGACGGGATTTGAACCCTGACCTCTGAGTTGATTCACAGTGCGCTACCACTTACGCTATCAGGCGAATCCAAAACAAACACTTATTTTTCTTATACATATTCTCTATTATTACCAGATGTAGCGGGAACTCGGTCTCCACTGCCACCTAGTAGCTACTATAACAAGTAAGCAAATTAAAGAGAAAACTTTCACTTTATAGCAGTGACGCTTTTTCCATTTTATAATTAAACCTTTTTGACATTGAGCAATGCAAGCTTAATATGACAAGATAAGAAAATAAATGCCTGGACCGGATATGAATCCGGACCTCTGAGTTGATATCTCAGTGCGCTACCACTTTATATATATATATATGTGTGTGAGAATATGTATAAGAAAAATGAATGTTTGTTTTGGATTGGCCTTGTAGCGTAAGTGGCAGGGCACTGAGATATCAACTCAGAGGTCCGGGTTCAAATCCCGTCCAGGCATTTATTTTTCTTATTATGTCATATTAAGCTTGCATTGCTCAATGTCAAAGATTTAATTATAACATCGAAAAAGCGTCACTGCTATAAAGTAAAACTATTCTCTTTAATTTGCTTACTTGTTATAGTAGCTACTAGATGGCAGTGGAGACCGAGTTCCCGCTACACCTGGTAATAATAGAGAATATGTACAAGAAAAATGAATGTTTGTTCTGGATTGGCCTGGTAGCGTAAGTGGCAGCGCACTGAGATATCAACTCAGAGGTCCGGGTTCAAATCCCGTCCAGGCATTTATTTTTCTTATCATGTCATATTAAGCTTGCATTGCTCAATGTCAACGATTTAATTATAACATCGAAAAAGCGTCACTGCTATAAAGTAAAAATATTCTCTTTAATTTGCTTACTTGTTATAGTAGCTACTAGATGGCAGTGGAGACCGAGTTCCCGCTACATCTGGTAACAATAGAGAATATTTATAAGAAAAATAAATGTTTGTTCTGGATTGGCCTGGTAGCGTAAGTGGTAGCGCACTGAGATATCAACTCAGAGGTCCGGGTTTAAATCCCGTCCAGGCATTTATTTTTCTTATCAGGTCACACACACACACACACACACACATATATATATATATATATACACCGCTTTAAACCGCAAGGCACTAAAATACAGTACCAAATCTCTCATTTAAACTATATAGAAATCTGCAACTCCAGTATTGTCAGATTAGATAACTCTCACTACCTGCTGCTTGCGCCTCGTCCCTCCTCACTCCACTCGGCTCTGACACAAGCAGGGAAATTTCAAGTTAGTTTTCGGCATGCAATGGTTGGCAGATCCTTTGTCAGGAAACGATTACGACAATCAGTGAATTACCTAATCTGGAACACTTTGTTGAATTTTTTTAAGTAAAATCTCCGCATGGAAAATCAGATTTCATTATTGCCATCATCGCAATCATAGACGGCACTACAGCCCATTTTGAGAACTGACCACTAACACGATCTTCCTCCGTTCATCCCTCAGCAACTCCTTCCTTCTTCCTCCTCTAATACGAAGCTCCTTAAGATCATCTCTCATTCCATCTAACCATCTCAGCCTTGGTCTGCCTATTCTTCTAATTACTTCAGGTTTAAGAAGTGTGAGTTTATTTTGAAATAGGATTTCATCCTGATACGGAGTAATTACTGTCAAACGAGGGATCGGGGACCAAATTACAATACCTGATGAATTATAAATATTTACAGAGAAAAACATCTGCGTTAACTAAGCGAATTCTAAATCAAGTCGAATTTGTGGTCCGATTTCGCTGCTTTACGGAATATCATCACCTTCATTTCGAAATGTCTGAAGAAGGTTATGGGTGATGGTTCTTCCCTGAAATTTGTGGTCTTCAGTCAATAAACGTGGAACCCAACGGGCAATAACTGTTCGGTAACCTAAGCTGTGAATCATTTCTTGCACTGCACTGTGTCCTACTGCAAGTTTTGTAGCGATTTCATTCACTGTGATACGCCTGTCGTCTCTAATGAGCGTATCAACTCTTTATTTGTTGCGATCCGTGGAGGCAGATCATGGACGACCGCTACGAGGCTCATCTTTAATACTCATGTTCCCATCTTTAAAATGTTTCACCCATCTCCTAATACTACTGGCACCCATGTAGGCATCTCCGTATTCACATTGAAGTCTTCGGTGAATGTCAACAGCAGATTGTTCGTTTTTAACAAGGAATTCAATGACAGCACGCTGTCGAAACGAAACATTGATGTCTGCCATTATTGAAACACTGCGTGTGGTCAAGTGATAGTAGCTATGACGCCACAACGTGACAATGTTGTGTGGTATAAAATCTGTAGATTACGATCCTGCAGTCGTTTTTTGTTACGTTGTTGAAATTTGAATTTTAACAATGGGTTACTCACGACTTTCAGTATGCCCCTCGTATTTTCTTTTAAAGAGTTGTACAGCTATTATTGGTGCTGATGATTTATGTTTGCCAGTATTTCTTCTTCATGGTGAGATTGGTGAATTCTTCTAATGATTCGTAAGTTTGTGTTTTATGATAAGTTATGAAAACTATGCATTTTTTTAAACTTCATAGTCTATTGCATTCTTGTTTTGTATCTTGATAACATTTGAATATAACTTACATTTCTGTTTGATTATTATTTATCATAAGTAATGCCACGAGTGATTTCGAAAGTACCAATAAATTCACGAGGAGTGAATATATCTAGAGAATTCGGATATCAAGAATTGCATTTGTTAGGACTTATTTTTTTCTTACAAATCATTATTTAAATATAGTTATTTTAAAATATTTATATATTGAATGTAAACGGCGATGTTTGAAAACAAATGAGAAACGTTTGTTATGTTTCATCTGTTCGTAGCTGAAACCAGATCATATTATTTATTGCCAAAGTATAATATAAGAATGCACCCTAGTGGAGGAAAAATGAAACATGTCAAACTGTTTGTAACCAACATTATAGGTTATTAATTATTTTTTTATGTAAATATGTGAATTATATTTTTCTGGAACTTAAATTCCTGAGAAACAATAGATTAAGAAAGTGCTAATCGCGGTTTTTTTTTTTTTTTTTTTTTTTTTTGCTTTTGTGGTATAATCAATTGCTACAAATGTTTTTATATTATATCCCGCAGTACTATCTGCACTTTATATACAATCTGGCAGCCACATGCATTCTAGAATTCTTATATTTTAATATATAAGTTATTATATTCAGTGTATTTCTTAGAGAGTCAGTCACTGCAAATAATGCTCTGACCTATTCAGAATGTTAAAAGGAGGAACTTGATTTTAAAGTGATAAAATTGAATTGATAAAATCGAGGTGAAAAAAGACTGTGATTTGTTGTAAATCAAGATTCATTGAAATGTGATTGGTCATTGACTCCCATTTCGGGCATGAGTTAAATACTCCCAATTTTTTTACATTATTCTCGTGTAAGTTTACCTAGTTTAATTGGGCGAAAGTATGCTATATTTAATTGTTGATGTTGATGAATTACATAATGTCCAGCATCTTTATAAGTATACAAGTGTATGTATGATTCCCTGTGAAATAGTTCCTGTTTCATTGATATATTTCTAACATTTGGTATTACTGATTGTAAAAAAGTTCTCAATAACTTCATTTCACATTATCCATAATATTGAGACCTGTATTGACTCCTAGTATAGAGACTGTATTCCATGTGTTTTATACATAATGACTAAATTAATAGATATCATATTTTACACAAAAATATAAATAAAACATCACTTGAATATACAGGGTATCCCGCAATTAGACCGACAAACTTTGGGAGCTGATAAATAACATTAGTTTAAACACTTTTTGTTAAGGAAGGTTTTTTGCTGTGGTGCTTCCTTTAAGCTCTGGGAAAGTTAATGTCATTACTACCTCCCACCCAGTTGGTTTAGATACGTAAATTACATTTGTGTACATATGTACCTTTTAAAGCAAACAGACGAAAGAAACAAAACGAAGACGATTCAATTCGGTGAGCATGTTTATTTCCTGAGCTCATCGTTGTTTCCTTGACATTGTGCGTTAGTTTGCTGGAATGGCTGCTTCATACTAATTTATTTACAACATAGAAGGTACACGTGGAATGTGATGACGGACATGCTGTTGGTGTATGGGAAGTTGGTTCGGGTCGTGCGGCTATAAGGCTTTATGTAGAACAGTTCCGAAACCGAAGATTTCCTCATCACACTACATTTGCCAGCATTGACGTAGACTACGTGAAAGAGGCTCCTTGGATAGACGAGCAGAAGTTTAAGGACGGCCACATTCTGTACGGATTCCTGAGAACCAGGAAGATGTGTTGCGGTGCATTGAAAACAATATTGTAGCTAGCACTCGCGCCATCGCTCGACAATTGCACCTAAAGGCTCTTTTCCATTCCAACAAGTTGCAGGCACATGACGCGCAACATGTCCCGCAATATGTTTCGCGTCATTTTTTGTACTCTTTCCAATTTCCTGCGGCATCTGCAACATTAGTGTAGACTACAGTTTCAGTTTATACAGTGAATGAGATACAGAGCTATCCAGCGTTTCTTGAGGTTCAAATATTTGAAGGATATGGACAGCTCATTTACTTCAGCTTTTGTGGTAATGGCAGGCGCATACTATGAACTTCTAAAAAAAAAAAAAAAAGGCGAAAACGACCGAGATGGTGGATTAGAAGTTTTCTAGCGAAAAGACATTCAGAAGGAGCCCTACAACTCGTAGATGGGAGACTTGAGTCTCCAAAATGGTTACGACAATTTTGTTAAGATGACAGCAAGTGATTTTGAATTTTACTAAAACTTATTGGGCCGGAGGTTACAAAATCCAGGAAATGTCGAGAACCAATTTCTCCTGCTGAAATGTAGCGACACCCTTCATTTCTTAGCGACAGGTGATAGCTACAGTTCTTTAATGTATTTACGCAGGATATCCAATATATAGACTGTATAGACTGTACTGCGCATGCGCGTATCCTTGGGACATGTTGCAGTCTGTTTCCATTATCCTGTGGCACAAGTTGCGAAACATGTTGACCAACGCAGTCGCTTGCAACATTTTTGTCCCCGGCACTTGTGGCGCAACATTTTGCATACTGTTACCATTTCAACAAATTTCGGGCATATGTGACGGCACATGTTGCGGGACAAATTTGTAGTAATGGAAACGAGGCTTAAGTTGTAGTACTGTGGGAAGAATTCTACAGGAAATTGTGTTGCGCCCTTTTCATCTTGAAAAGATCCACACAATGAGGCCTCAAGACTATCCTATGCGACAGCAATTTTGTCAGTGGTATCTGGACAAATTGAAAACGATGTACAGTTTGCATCCCATGTCATGTTTACAGATGATGACAATGTTAATGAGTGGGCTGGTATTGTGGATAACTTCTTAATAGGACCATACATTTTGCCGCCCGACTCAATGCTTACAATTACTTAGTATTTCTGCAACAAGTTTTACCTGATCTAATGGAAACAGTTCCCCTTCATATCAGACAGGACATGTGGTTTCAACATGATGGGGCACCAGCTCACTTTGGTGCTGAAGTACCTCGTCATCTTACTGTTACATACGGCAATCACTGGATACCCAGAGGTGGCCGGCACGCTCCCCTGACTTTACTCCACTTGACTTCTTTTTGTGGGGGCACATCAAGACTATCGTGTATGAACACCTGTTGAATCTGAAGAGGATCTTAGGGCATGAATAACCTGCGCAGCTGGCGAAATCAGAAAAATGGCCGATGTTTTTGTGGGTGGAAGGCAGTAACGACATTAACTCGTCCAGCGCTTAAACGAAGTACAGCAATAAAAAACCTTCGTTAACAAAAAGTGTTTAAATAATTTTATCTGTCAGGTCCCAAAGTTTGTTGGTCTAATTTTGGGACACCCTGTACGAACAATAAAACAAATTTACAATAAAGTTGTAAAATTACATTCAGACATACCACATTCAAAACAACCTAAATTTATGATAGAGAACTTATTAACGTTAAAAACGTGGATTTGAAAGCACAAACTTCAAATCCGACACAAAAATTCTAGTGTTTTTGTCCACTCTAGTTCCTAAACGCTGTGTTTATTCAGTATGGGGTTTTGTTCCTTAGCCTTGCTGTCTCGCTGCTTATGTGTTCATTGCCGTAGCAGGTATGGATGATATGAAACATGAGTTCACTAGATTTGTCAGGAACACAAACCTTTCCATAGGTGTCGACAGACCATTCAGCAGAGGCTGAATGTTATGGAAAAGTTGTTGTCCCTGATCCGTCATTGGTATAGCAGCCACAGACCCTGGCTGACATGGGACAGTGCCTGTAGTAGGTTTAACTGTGATGCCAGAATTTACCATAGAACTATATGAGACTGTAGGATTAACAGATTTTGATGTGAAAGTTCGAGGTTGGGACGCCGGAGTTGTTGGACTTTGGTTTGGTTTTCTTTTTCATAAATTTCTTTTGCTTTCTTATAGGCTTCACAACCCCGGTAGGAAGCGGGATGTCCCTCTTCCCCACAGTTCGCGCACTTCAGCAGGCTCTTGTCCGTGAGTGCCTCGGTTCTCACCGGACACTCACGATGACTATGAGTACCAGCGCAAATTACGCAAGATGGGGTTAAGGAACACCCCATGAAAGTATGGTTAAACTTCTGGCATCTGAAGCACTGCTTCATGCCAGCTCTAGGTCTGTATGGTTCCACAGCCACCACTGTCAAACAGAGGCGGTTTAAGTTATATATTTCCCTACCAGCATCATTGTTCTGAAGTTCCAGGATGTATAATGGTAAGGGAGTATAAACTTCTCCTTCTTTTTTGGTGATTTGCTTTACCGATATTATTGGATATTCTAGTTCTTTAAGTTCTTCCTTGACTTCATCAGCAGTGATGCTGGCAGGAAGCCTCTTTAGAACAGCCCTCAGAGGCAGATCTTTTTTGAGTTGAAATGTATAAAATTCTTTCTTTGCATTTTTTGAAGTACTCTTTGAGTAGCTGAAAGTCTGCCTCCGAGGTAGCGTAGTATCTCAAACCGTCCTGGGTTTTTACTACTTTCACGTCTTTTTCGAATTTTTCTTTTAATTCCCGATTCATCCTGAAAAGGTCACCATGTCCAATCACCGTTATGGGTGGTGGGCGTGGTTCCCTTTTCGGTTGCGGCATTACTTGAGGCTCCCTGGACGGTTGGCTACTACGCCTGGTAGTTGCTGTAGTTTGCTTGTCCCATGACGATCCAAGTTGAGGAGCCTGAGGGTCGACAGTGTCCATTGGTTCCGGTAATTCGGATAAAATTGAAAATTTATTTTGCATTGGCACAGTCGACACCTCATTTTGTCGTGATGTGACCTTAGTTGCCTTATTTGTGGTTGGTTTCACTTTATTTGAAACTGTATTCATGTTAATTTTAGAATTATTTTGGGATGGTTTCTCTTTATTTGAAACTGTATTCATGTTAACTTTTGAATTCTTTTTTTGGGATGGTTTCTCTTTATTTGAAACTGTATTCATGTTGTCATTTGAACTATTTTGGGATGGTTTCTCTTTTTCATGTGTTTTAATCTTTTTAGGTTCAGGTACATATTCTGTATTCGCTATAGGAATTTGATCCGCACCTTTGAAAAAACAGGATACAGGAAGTTCTATAAGTATTGTTTTCAATTCATGAAGCATTTTTTCCCAAATAATCTTGGTTAGATTTCATATTGAGCTTAATCTCACTTAATCTTTTTAGGCAATCATGTGTAACATCACGAGCAAAATCGGACTGGCCGAAATCTGGGAATGCGCTTATGTAATTGATAACTATAACGATGGAACCACGCACCTCTCTAGCTACTTCTAGTAATTTTGATTCAGATGGAAATTTTTGATTTTCTACGTATCTCTCAAATTTTTTGAGCGCAGTTTCCCAAAGTTCGTAGGCCGAGGGCTCCTCATACTCAAGGTCCATAGCCTGCTCAGCACTCACGTATTTTAGTGAAGCAGCCATGGTAAGACTGTTCAGCACTAATTACTTATTACTACACTAGCACTTGGCTTGATTGAACTGAAATAAAAACTGAACACAATAAGCCAGCAGATAAGGCTTAACAAAGCACTCGCAGTTAATAGAGTTGCTTTGCAGGAACCAAACACCACTGTATAAACACAACACTGAAAAAATTTCACTGAAAAACACTGAATACTCTTAAGTGAGTGTGGCCGCCAGGCCCCACCCGGAAAAAAGCGACATGCTGCACAACACTATTCACCAATTCACTATTTTCAGCCAGCAATCAGAAGAAAATAATAATTTCAATCTGCAACTTGGAGTAGAGAGAGGCAAAAGCCCGAGCAGTAGCGCTCAAGTCGCCAAGGTTGGCCACAGGTTGTCCACCAGTTCACGTTGGCTCGTCGGTGATCCTTACTACCAGTAACAAGAGCTGTCGTTACCGCCAACAGGAAAGTTTGCGTACTCGGTGTATCTAGGATGCCTTGACTTGTCTCCACACGCAAGAAATATTTAAGTATGACATATATTATTTCAAAGCACGTCTTAGCAGTTGGCTGAATCATAAAATATTTTCCAGCATAAATATTGTAACCAACAAATTCAAAGGTTCCACTTGTTCTATCGTTACAAGATATTTAAACATTACAAATAAGAATATAATTAACAATTATCTATATTTCGTTTATCATACTTGATCAATAACTAATATATTGGTATTTATTGATCGCACTGCCATCTACTCGATTATTCGAGAATGACGATAAACAATACTCTTGAGCCAGTGTCCTAGTTTCTCTAACACAGTAATCCTCGCAGTTTAATCAACCTATGCGGAAACCAAGGTTTATAATTCTCTATTTATTATTTTTATAATGAGTAACCACTCGCTCATGAATTAAACAAGGGTGGAAAATGCAGGCAAAAAATATGTAATAGAACCAAATAAATAATTTAAAC
This sequence comes from Diploptera punctata, assembly GCA_030220185.1. Lineage (NCBI taxonomy): Eukaryota > Metazoa > Arthropoda > Insecta > Blattodea > Blaberidae > Diploptera > Diploptera punctata. Next base: position 1,404,364 of record JASPKZ010002709.1, on the reverse strand, counting down.
AATTAAAATTAATAGCGTAACATAATAATGTTAGTAGACATATTAAAATCTATAGGTCTTCTTATCCTATATAATTATTTTGGCATATCATACTTCAAAGTTATATTAGGTTACATTAAAATAAGACACTATTTTTATTTTCTCAAACCTTTCATTCCAGCCCAAACTTAATAAAAATCACCATACAATATACTTGGTATAAAATTCAATACACTCTTGCTAATTATTTATCCCTGTCTTCCTAGATGAAATCTATATTTTCAAATACCTTTAACTTAGTCTTGTCTAATAATTTCAAACATTACATTACCTCGGAAGTTAGAATTAAAGAAGGGAAGAATAAATACATTTGCAATAGATATTGATTCAAACTGTAGTATCGATCATGGGACAAAATTTTATAAATGGACTAGGATACCGTCAAATTCCTCAAGCTTCAAGATCATAATTATATTAATTTATATTTTTATTTGAGTTAGCGTGCTGCCTTGTCACGCAGCGGGCCCTGGTTCGATCCCCAGTCGGGACAATTTTCCTGGATGATGGTTTTTTTATGAGTTTTTCCACGCCTGTAAGAGAAATGTCTGGAAAAACGCCATGCCAGGAGAGAATACCAGTATATCGCAATGAGAACGTGTTGGCATTGAATAAAAAAAATGATTAACCAACATAATTTAAAAGAAAAATTGCATAACTTCTAGACATCCCCTTTACATCTCTTTATAATTTATTGCACATAACTACAAAGTGTTTCTTCAGATTATTATCAATACTTGCGGTTGTCAGGTAATATATTTTTCAGAATAGAAAAATAACATCTAATCTCAACTGTGGTAACTCACTTATCTTCAGCACGTTGTCAAATTCTGAACTGAAGTGTAACTGTAAGACGTTGAACAGAACAGCTAAATTTTCTTCTCAATATTCCATATTAGCAGTGACCAAATTGAGAGCCTGGATCTCTCGAATGTATTAAATCTGCATCTCACAAGGGAAATTCCGAGACCTACCTTCAAATTTATTTCAGAGAAGCGGTCTGATGTACCAAGGCAGTGTCAATACATATATATATATATATATATATATATATATATATATATATTATAATCAAATGTTTAACATTGAGCAATGCAAGCTTAATATGGTATGACAAAAAAAATTAATGCCTGGACGGGATTCGAACCCGGAACTCTGAGTCTGTACCTCAGCGTGATATCCATTACACCACCAGGCGAATCCAATTCAAACACTTAAATTTCTTATATATGTATTATATTCTCCATTATTACTAGATGTCGCGTGAACTCGGTCTTCACTGCCATCTAGTAGCTAACTATAAGAAGTAAGCAAATTAAAGAGAATATTTTTACTTTATAGCAGTGACGCTTTATCGATGTTATATTTAAATGTTTAACATTGAGCAATGCAAGCTTAATATGGTATGATAAGAAAAATAAATGCCTTGACGGGATTCGAACCCGGAACTCTGAGTCTGTACCTCAGCGTGTTATCCATTACACCACTAGGCGAATCCAATTCAAACACTTATTTTTCTTATATATGTATTATATTCTCCATTATTACTAGATGTCGCGAGAACTCGGTCTTCACTGCCATCTAGTAGCTGACTATAACAAGTAAGCAAATTAAAGAGAATATTTTTACTTTATAGCAGTGACGCTTTATCGATGTTATAATTAAATGTTTAACATTGAGCAATGCAAGCTTAATATAATACATATATAAGAAAAATAAGTGTTTGAATTGGATTCGCCTGGTGGTATAAAGGATAACACGCTGAGGTACAGACTCAGAGTTCCGGGTTCGAATCCCGTCCAGGCATTTATTTTTCTTATCATACCATATATATATATATATATATATATATATATATATATATATATACATATATATATACACACATACCGCTTTAAACTGCAAGGCACTTAAATCAGGCGACAAATTTCTCATTAAAACTAAATAGAAGTAACACAACTCCCGAATTCGTAGATTAGATAACTCTCACTACCTTCCGCTTGCGCCGCGACCCGCCTCACTCCACTCCGCTCTCACACATTCAGGGAAATTTCAAGGTAGGTTTCGGCATGATATGGTTTAATGTTCCCTTGTCAGTAAAATATTTCGACAATCAGGTAGTGAATTACCTAATCTTGAACACCTGCTTGAATATTTTTTAAGTAAAATCTCCACAAGGAAAATAAGATTTAATTATTGCCATCATCGCATTCATAGACGACACTACAGCCCATTTTGAGCCCTGGCCACTTAACAAGATCTTCCTCCGTTCATCTCTCGTCATCTCTCAGCATCTCCTCTCTTCTACCTCCTCTATTACGAAGCATCTTAAGATTCTCTCTCATTCGATCTGAACATCTCAACTTCGATCCGTCTCTTCGTCTATTTCCTTCAGATTTAAGAAGTGTCAGTTTTTTAAAAATATAATTCCATCCCGATACGGACTAATTACTGTCAAACGATGAATCGGGGACTAAATTACAATACCAGATCAATTATAAAGATAAAATAATTACAAAAAACCTATCTATGTGAATTGAGCTAATTCTAAATATATCCCACGATTAATTTTAATTGTCACATCCTTTCTCACCTGCTTAACGGTGCCACGGATATATTGTTCCTTGCAGAAACACTTTGAATTCATATATATATATATATATATATATGGTATGATAAGAAAAATAAATGCCTGGACGGGATTCGAACCCGGATATATATATATATATATATATATATATATATATATATATATATATATGTCATGTGTCTTAAGTCTTCCATTATTATCCTGGCATATACATACACACTAACACATACTCTTATTATTGACGCACCACGAAATTTTGTATTAATTTTTTTTAATCCTCGTATGTTTGACTCATGCAGGACAATATATTTTTAGTGTTCAACTGAACAGATTGAGTTGGGGCAGTATGAAATTACCTGTATAAGTCTGAACATCCTATAGCATCCATTACTAACTGATAAGAGTGTAAGAGAGAGTGGTCCTTAATCTGGCATACATGCAAAAGTTGTCAATTATCTTTCGTGCTAATACAGGCCGGTATTTTCGAATTGCAATACTTTTTTCCCCTGAATAGTATAGTTATGAAAAGTCTGGAAAAATAGATGAGACATTTTAGAAATCTTCTAAGAATGGGGCACGCCGTAGCGTAGTGGTTAAGGCACTGAGCTACAAGCCGGAGGGTCGAGGGTTCAAGTCCCGCTGGGGTCAGGATTTTTAAACTGACCCAAACCCTCTGGCGGCACTATGGCCCTGGGGCCGACCCAGCCTCTAACGGAAATGAGTACCAGACGCTTGTTCTGGGGTAAAGGCGGTCGTCACGCAGGGCTGACAACCCAGCTGACATAAAGTGCCGATTGTCTAGAAAAAGTGGGAGCCTTAACCTCCTACTACCCCAAGGGCCTCCTGAGGCCTGTTGTGGGAACACTTTACTTAGTCCCGCGCCGTAGCCGAGTGGTTAAGGCAGGAAGCCTTGGCGCAGAGCTGCGGGACTTGCGCTGGTTCGAGTCTCCATAGGGGAAGAAATTTTCTCATGGTATTTCGTCCAGTATGGGACCGGTGCCCACCCAGCATCCTGAGGCATTTGGGTAGCTACAATAAGTAGCGGCTCCAGGTTGAGAAAACCAGCTATAACGGCTGGGGGACTCGACATGCTGACCACATGTCACCCCAACACTGGCTGATGATCATCTACCTCTTGTGATTGACACGTGTGGATATTAGGCCAGCAGCAGGCTGGTAGGCTAAGGGCCATCTAGGCCTGTCGCGCCAGGAGATTTTTTTCTAAGAGTGTTGGTACCAAAACAAGCCTGTATGTCCCTGAAACTTCCTTCGCATACAACATGTATCCGCCTCTTAGATAATAAAACTATAATATAAATTGCGTGAGATATTCGAGTAAATACCGAATATGTACACATGCATAAATCATCATTATCAATGGTTCGACATTTCTAACATTTCTTGTACTCTTCAACAGACAAATATATATTTCTGGTTGTAAAAGTTAATTTGATAAAAATACACAGATTCTGGTAGATATTAAGATTGAAAAATTAGTTTAACTGTTTGATATTTATCACATTTATAATATTTTCTTTTAAAGCGTTGTACAGCTATTATTGGGACTGATGATTTATGTTTACCGGTACTTCTTCGTCACTGTGAGATTGGTGATCTCCTCTAATTATTTCCAAAGTTTGTGTTTTATGGTAAGGTATGAAATTTATGCAATTCTTTTTAGTTTTTTTTTAAATTCCACTGCCTATTGGGTTTTATTTGTAACTATATAAATTTTGAATATCAGTTATATTTATGTTCGATTTATTTTTTATCTTCATTTTTTTTACTTTATCTTGCATTCGTTTGCCTAGTTTAGTTGGGTGAAAAATTGCTATATTTAATTCTTGATGTGAAAATTAATTATTTAATGTCCGGCATGTTTATAAGTATACTAGTTAATTTATATTTCCTGCACGATTTTATATATTTATTTTTCTTTTATTGAGTCTCCAATAACATGAACCCTATTACACCAACCGGTATGTTAGGGTTTTAGTTACAATACAATTAATAATTTACAGTATGGTTAATTTCTAGCGTTACATAATAACGTAATATGAACAAATAAATGAATTAATTAACAAACCCATGAAAAAACTAACTCAAAGTCTCTTAAAAATATGATGGATAAAGTCACACAGCTTTCTATAGCAACACTTCTTACATAAAATATTTGACAAATGCAGATGAAATCTATTATGGCAATAACCTATTTTTTTAATAAATTCATGTATTTTGGAATCAAATAACAGGTGTGAGATAGTCTGGCTGGAGGTTTTGCAAATACAGGTATCTGTACCTATTTTAAATCGTTCCAAATAATGTCCAAATTTACCGTGTCCAGTCATAAATTGTATTAATACAAAATTTGGTTCTACGTATTTGCACTTTATTCGGTCAAAAACAGTTGGGAAAAACAACGTTCTTGTCAAAGCACCATTAATACTGTTTAACCACTCAGCATTCCAATTTTGTAAGAGATAATGTTTTAATACTTCTTTGATATATGATAGAGGACAGAAGGAGTAAAAGTAATCCATATTTGAATTATCAGCTGATTTGGCAAGAAAATCTGCACGTTCATTTACTGTAGTTCCAGCATGTCCTTTAATCCAGCCTAGGCAAATATGTCCAAGATGTTGGTTTAATTTTGTTCTTATGGAGCTTGCAATCGGGTACGGTTGAATCTATCATTGATAGCGGAAAGTGCTGTCTGGGAGTCACTATAGATACAAGAAGGCTTGTTGGTGGTTATAACCCATTCCACAGCTTGCAGTAGAGCTAAAGCTCTGTTTGAAAAATCGTACATTTGGAAGCAAGCTTGTATCCTTGGTGAAATATATCATCTTCATTATCAAATACCACAAAGCACATCCAACTAGATAGTTATGGTCCTCCGTTTCAGAGATACGAGAGCCATCGGTATAAATGTAATAATCATGATGACTGTTACAGCAATCATTTAGCATAAGTAGCTTCCGATAAGTGCTCTTTCGATTTCAGAGATGGGAATTTGGTTTAGATGTTCACGACCTTTCTTAATATTAGTTAGTTGTTTTATATATTTATGATTTGTAATAATACTGATAGTAAAATTGTCATTAGCTTAATTTCGCATTACACTGTGTAACACATTTTGGGCAACTTTTTGTTCCTCTCAGTCTTTTCATGGTCCGTATATAATTCTGGCACCCTGAGTTCAAAAATTGCGGTTTCACATACAAGCATCAATATTTCTATGAAAAATTAATATATTTGAAAATGTGGGAATTAACACCAAAATATATCCACAAATATAGATGGAATAAATGCCAGCTTATGTTGGTATTGTATCTGATGATATGAAATTGGTTTTTTTCAGCATCACTGACTTGGCCATCAAATTTATTTAAAATGATGTTCTGACCGCCCTTTTCTTTTGTGTTGCTGTGGACTGTCCCTCACCATACTCCAAATGTAGTCCCCCATCATGTTTATATCCCACCTACCCTGATATCTTGTTTCCAAGTTTTTTTGATAATGATGGAATCGTTTCCCATGTTCTTCACTTACATCACCCAAATTTGGTCTAAAGAAATCCAAATGTGAGTGCAGGTAATGTAATTTAGTTGGAATTCTGCAACCTAATGTAAGATATGTACTCAGCAAGTTCTCAATCAACTCTCAGTAATTGGGACTCTTCTTGTTTCTAAGGAAGCCATGCACAACATTACGAAATGCTTGCCATGCACTTTTTTCAACTGGTGTCATATTTTGTTCTAAATCTACGGACTCCAGCATCTGTCTTATTTGAGGTCCTGTAAAAACTCCAGGAAATACTTTTGCATTAGACAAACTTGGGAATATTGAGCGAATATGTTACAAAGCATCTGACGATTTAACCAAAGCTTTAATATACTGTTTTTCTAGTCCTAATTTAATGTGGAGAGGTGGTAGTAAGATCTTCTTCCTGTCTATAAGAGGTTCATGTAGAACATTATTTTCTCCTGGAACAAGTTAGTTTCTTGAAGGCCACACTTTTTAGAAGTAGTGTTGACCAGTTGCTCGGCTGTCACATAAACTAAGGAAACATGGATACATGGATACGATTAAACCGTTAACATTTGGACAAAAATAGTATTAACCAATCATATAGGGCCTACTTAAAATTAAAAAAGTAACGAAAACAAAAATCGTGAATACTATCGAACCGTCGACATTTGGAGAAAAATAATAAAATATTTCAAATTAGCGTAAAAAACTGAGTCGGAAACACTTAAAATATGCAGAGAAACATTTACATTGCTACCCAGTGTTATCCATAACATTGAGCCCTGTATTGACTACTAGTATAAGGTTTGTACTGCACATTTTTTATACTAAACGAATACATTGAACAGTCTGCACAAAAAATAATAAAATATCGTCTGAATGTATAAACGATAATAAAATTTTCGGATTACGTTCAGACAGATCTGACATTTAAAATAACGGAGGCACGACTAAATGGACAGACCCTAGCATTTTACAAGAGAACATATTCATATAAGACACATGGATTTGAAGGCACGAACCTGAAATCCAACACAAAATTTTCAAAATAATTATATAAGAAATGATAGGCAACGAACCGGCATATTTAACTATTACATATGATATTGCAGAGCAGAATTCACCAGTTGCCTCATTCATAGAATATTTTCCAGCATAAATGTTGTAACCAAAAATTCAAAGGTTTTACTCGTTCCATCATTGCAAGATATTTAAACATTAGAAATACGAATATAATTAACAATTATCTACGTTTCATTTATCATACTCCATTAATAACTAATATAATGATAAGTATTTATTGCACTGCCATCTATTCGATTGTTCGAGAACGACAATAAACGATACTCTACAATCAGTGTCCTAGAATCTTAAATAATCTTGGCAGTTTAATGAACAACTGAGCAAACCAAGATTTTTTCATTCTCTTATTATTTTTTTATAATGAGGAACCGCTCGTTCATGAATTAAACAATAGACGAAATAACACGCAAAAGAACAATACACATGAAACATGTAATAGGCGTAGAACCAATGATATAAATTTAAAAAATTAAAAAAATAACCTAACGAAATAATATTAATAAAAATATTAAAATCTATAGGGTCTTCTCGTCCCAAAAAAAGTATTCAAGCTTTATTAATTAAAAATTAAATTAAATTACATTAAAATTACATAATATTTTATTTTCTCTAACATTTCATTCCAGCCTGATCTTAATAAAATCATAAAAATATTCTTCAATATTATTCTGTACTATTATCAGAAAAAGGATAGAATTTCAGGAAGATAACAAGTTCCAGGAAAGAGAATGTAATATTATGGCGACAGAAGAAGAAATTAATAATATCATAAAAAATGAAAAATGGTAAATAGCCTGGACCTGGAAATGTTAATTTAGAATTAATCCGATATGGAGGCAAGAAAGTTTTAATGTTAATATCAAAACTGATGAACAAAATCTATAGGGTCTTCTCGTCCCAAAAAAAGAAATGAAAACAGGTTACCTACTGTCAATCTGCAAAAAATGAGATAAGAAACAATGTACAAATTATGGGGAATAAATATAGCAAAGTCAACGATTTTTGGAAACTTGATAAAACAATGCATTGAAAGGGATTTTAGAGGGACAGAAGAACAAAGTGGTTTCATGACAGGACGTTCTACAATAAATCACATATTTACAATTAGAGAAATTTTACAAAAATAAAACGACAAAACAACAGGATGTGGGACTGATTTTTTTTACGGTTTAGAAAAAGCTTATGATAGTATACCAAGAAAAGTATTACGGCAAGCATTGGAAAAGATAAGATGAATGAACAAATTATACGTATAATAAAAAGTATATACTTTAATAACAAATGTAGAGTTAAAATGGGCTCAGAACTAACAGAAGAGTTGTTGATAACTACAAAGGGGTTATTACAAAGGTGCACAATGTCACCGACATTATTTAAAATGTACATAGATACTGTATTACAGGAATGACCAAAGAAATGTAAACCATTGGGATTAAAATTAAAAGAAAATAAATACATACATAACATTATTTGTAGATGATCAAGTGGCAGTCACTTTAGGATGTGAAGATGCAAACCTGAGGAAGAATACTCAAGATGGGGCTTAACAATATTAACTAAAATAAAACAGAATATATGAGCACAGATCTTTCCGAGGAATTAGAAATAAATGGAACAAAGATTAAAACAGTAGAATATTTTAAGTATTTGGGATCAATAATTCAAAAAGATGGATCATCTGAATTAGACATCGAAAAAAGAATAATAGAGACAAATAAAGTTATTGACAAAATACATTCTATTTTATGGAGTAAGCATATAATCAAGAGACTAAATTAGTAATATATAACACAATTGTGAAGAGTATTTTATTAACGAACAGAATTTCTCAGAATTGGTTTGAAAATAGAAATTTGACCTGTATCAACATTATCATAACTAGAGACAATATACTTACTAGTCCAGTCCTTATTAGCTACATTCGTGGTGTTGAGGTTTAACAGAGAGCCCTCCGTTCCTTTATATTTAAAAGCATCTTCATAGGCATTTCCCAACTCAATTTCTTGATCTGTAGAGGTTGGTGTATGCTGTCATAGATTTTTGTCATCTTCTGGGACTTACCTCAACATATTCGGGATTCCCATACTTGTTTGTGTGTACACATAGGCTATTTGCTGACGGTCCTATGTTACCTGCGTATTTATTTACTTCGATGTTCTCGCCAATAAACCTAGCGACACCAAAAACTGTGGATTCGACACAATGCTCGTCGTTTACGATACATTTTCATCTCATCTCTTCTAATCCACCTTAGGGATCTATCCTCCACAGTATATTTTCCACATTGCAAGTTATAAATGTGCCAAGTTTGATTGCAACTGCTTCGAATCTTTTGGTTATGCTAGAACATATATCACTTCATTAATTTTACTTGCCACCTCTTTCTCACCTGCCTAACGGTGCCACGGATGTATTGCTTCTTGCAGAAACACTTTGAAGATTGTAATCCATATGTTTGCCATGTCTGGTTGAAAGTGTCTCAGGCCTTCCATTGTTATCCTGGCATATACATGCACACCAACAGATACTCTAATAATTAACGCACCACGATATTTTGTATTAATTTTATTAAATATCCTCGTACACGTAACGCATGTTGGACAATATATTTGTAGTGTTCAACTGAACAGATTGAGTTGGGGCAGTATGAAATTCCCTGTAATAAGTTTTAACATCCTATAGCATCCAGTACTACTTGATAGAGTGTAAGAGGGAGTGGTCCTTAACCTGGCATACATGCGAAATTTGGCAATTATCTTTCGTGCTAATATAGGCCGGACATTTTCGCGTTGCAATACTTTTCCCCCTGAATAGTATAGTTTTCAAATGTCTGGAAAAATACATGAGAAATTTTAGAAAGTTCTAAGAATGTTGGTACCAAGGCAAGTCTGCATTGAATACGTAATTCCCTAAAACTTCTTCTTCTTCTTCTTCTTTTCATGTGGTAGACCTAGTGGTCTGTTACGGTCTCAATCTAACGTTTGAAGGATCTGCCTAAATTTCTCTTGCCTGGTGGCTGGTAATTTAAGATTTGTCGTGGTATTCTTGTTCTGCTCATTCTTCCCTGAACCTTTCCTAGCATAAATTATGTATCCACCTTTTAGATAATAAAACTATGATATAAATTGCATGAAGCATTCGAGTAAATATGGAATATATACACATACATAAATCATCATTATCAGTGTCTCGACATTTCTAATATTTCTTTCAGCGTTCAACTGGAAAAATATACAGGGTGGACCGCTCGAATGGACCTAATTTCAATTGCTTGTTACTGGCAAACGGTTGAAGATAGAAACTTAAAACAACGTTCATAGTACAGAAAACTCACCAAGTTTCGAATCCTGTCGGTAGATGGCACAAAGATACGTTTCTCGTTCTTAGATTTAATTGTTTGTGAAAATGGCGACTCCGCAGATGAAAGCGCAAGCTGTTTTGTGGTATGCGGAGTTTAAATCAATCATTAGAGTTCAAAGGGAGTTCCGGCGTGTGTTTAACCGTGATGCTCCAACTGCTAGAAGCATAAAGAAGTGGCGTGATACATTATTAGCTACAGGATCTGTGTTGAAGAAGCATGGTGGTGGTCGCAGAGCATCCGATGAAATGGTAGCAAATGTTCAAGCCGCATTTGAGCGAAGCCCCCGGAAGTCATTAAGAAGAGCTTCGCGGGAACTTCAAATACCAAAATCGACATTACAACGGATTGTCCACAAACGCCTCAAACTGCACGCATATAAAGTGCAGTTAGTGCAACGTCTGGAGCCGAATGACATGCCGAAACGAGTGGAATTCGCCAATACGATGCTGGACCGTCTCGGCGCTGATCCTGACTTCATGACCAAGATTTTCTTCTCGGACGAAGCCACTTTCCATTTGTCAGGCAAGGTAAACCGGCATAATGTGCGGATCTGGGGATCGGAGAATCCTCACGCTATTCAAGAGCATGTTCGTGATAGTCCGAAGATGAATGTTTGGTGCAGTTTGTCACATAATAAGGTCATTGGACCGTTTTTCTTCGCCGAGAAAACTGTTCGTGGTACCACATATCTTGACATGCTGGAGCAGTTCTTCTTTCCTTCACAAATTGAACAACTGCAGCCTAACATCGTTTTCCAGCAAGATGGTGCTCCTCCCCACTGGTCCAATGAAGTTCGTACGACTTTGGACAACATTTTCCCTGGCCGTTGGATTGGTAGGGGAGGACCAATCGCGTGGCCCCCGAGATCTCCCGATTTAAACACCACTGGATTTCTTTCTCTGGGGCTATGTCAAAGATAAAGTTTACACCACCCCAGTCAAAGACCTTCGTGATCTTCGTGAGCGCATCATAGAGGCTATTGAGAACATTCCAGAAGACATACTCCAACGTACTTGGCAAGAAATTGTTCATCGCTTTGATATCGTCACAGTGACTGCTGGGGCTCATATAGAGATGTGGTGATCTGGATATCAAAACTTGGTGAGTTTTTCTGTACTATGAACGTTGTTTTAAGTTTCTATCTTCAACCGTTTGCCAGTAACAAGCAATTGAAATTAGGTCCATTCGAGCGGTCCACCCTGTACTTTTCTGTTTGTAATCTAATATTATAAATATATACAGATTCTGGTAGACATTAGGATTGAAAAATCAGTTTAACTGTTTCTGTTTGAATATTTATCACATTTATAATATTTTCTTTTAACGCGTTGTTTGCAGTAATTATTGGGGCTAAGTATTTATATTTGAATGAGATTGTTGAATTCTTCTAACTATTCCTAAAACTTGTGTTTTATGGTAAGGTATGAAATCCATGTACTTTATTTTCAAATTTCATGGCCTATTGCCTTTTTCTATCTTTAAAAATGTTGAATATAATTTATCTTTCTGTTCGATTTATTTATTTTTAATCTTCACATTTTTTAACATTATTCTCGTACAAGTTTAGCTAATTTAGTTTGGCGAAAGTTTGCTATATTTAATTCTTGATGTTGAAGATGAATTCCATAATGTCCAGTATATTTCTAAGTACACTAGTGTATTTATATTTTTCTGTACAATAGTTCCTGCTCCGTTGAAATATTTATGACTTGTAGTATTACTGATAGATTTGAGGGAAGTAGATTATACAGGGGATGATTGTAAAACATTGGTTCAGGATAGGGATATATGGAGAGCTTATGTCCGCGCGGCCATGAACTTACGGGTTCGATGGTGCCAGTTAGTTAGTTAGTTAGTATTACTGATAGTAAATAAGTTGTCATTAACTTCTTATCACATTATCCATTATATGGAGCCCTGTATTAACCGCAAGTATAAGGATTGTAGGGCCTACTGCATTTATTTTATAGTAAATGACAAAATTAACAGATGGAACAATTTGCACAAAAATTAAAAAATCACTTGCATATAAATTGATAATAAAAGAAATTTATAACAAAATTGTCGAACTCCTTTTTTTCTTCCTCTTTTTGTTAACACTGTTTTCCTTCTTGTTTTTACCTTTTTGTTAACTTTCTGTTATTCTCACATGTAGACCCAAGGTGGAGATTAAAAATCCCCTACCCCGCCGGGAATCGAACCCGGGTCGCCGGAGTGGAAGGTAGGGACTCTACCGACTACGCCACGGCGACGGACGTTCTTTACACTATGACTACGTCTTTCGTTTTTTCTTTCTTTCTCGTTTTCTTTCGTTTACACTGTTCTTCCTTCATTTTACCTTTGTTAACCTTTTTATCTTATTTACACATACAAACACAGGACAGGACACACAGCCAGACCCAAAGTGGAGATTTAAAATCCCCAACACCTCCGGGAATCGAACCCGGGTCGCCGGAATGGAAGGTAGGAATTCTACCGACACCTTCAGACAGATCAAACATTCAAACAAAAGCAGATACAACTGAATGCAATGACTCATACTTTTTAAGATAATCGCATTTCGTATGTGGATTTGAATGCAAGAACTTCAAATCCAACCCAAAAATTCTCATGTATGAGAATTGAATTAGAGGAAAATGACCAAACTATTTAGGTATTACATATAATATTGCAGAGAAAAACTAAGCAGTTGGCTTATTCATAGAATATTTTAAGCATAAATATTGTAACCAACAAATTCAAAGTTTTCACTCGTTCTATCATTGCAATATATTTAAACATTAGCAATACGAATTTAATTAACAATTATCTACGTTTTATTTATCATAATCCATCAATCACTAACATAATGATTGTAATTAATCGCACTGCCATCTACTCGATTGTTCGATGACTGCGATAAGAATGACATTGAGTCAGTGTTACAGATTCTGTAATAATCTTGGCAGTGTAATCAACTTATGAGCAAACCAATGTTTTTTAATCCTCTTATATTTTTTATAATAAAGAACTGCACGTTCATGAATTAAACAAGGGGGGAAAGGACAGGAAAAAAATAAAGGCACATCAAATATGTAATAGAATCAATTAAATAATTTAAAAAATTAAAATTAAAAACCTAAGATAATCGTATTAGTAAAAATATTATTTCTATAGGGTCTTCTCGTCCCTTAAAATTAAGAATGAATTTATATATTGACTTAGGCTTTCACGGCTGGAGTTACTATGATGATCTTGCAGAAGATTTCCGGGCTGTTGGCCGTGGGCTTGAGGCTTGTAGTTCACCAACGTTTCGCCAGAGACTGCAAGGGTTGTCTTGAGGATGCCGGACGCAGTCTCTGGCGAAACGTTGGGGAACTACAAGCCTCAAGACCACGGCCAACAGCCCGGAAATCTTCTGCAAGATCAAGAACGAATTTATTTTCTCCAAACTTTCACTCCAGTACGATCTTAATAAAAATCACCATAAAAATAATCTTGGTATTAAAGCAAATAAACCCTTATTAATTACACAGTTCTACAAAATTGTTTTTGTTGCCCTTGATATATCAGCGAATTTCTATGTTTTCAAGTGCACAGTTTACGAATATATTCATGAAAAGTGCTGAATGTGCTCTAGTCTTTATGATTTTTGCGGATCTTACATCTTAAACAGTAAACGGCTTGTTACTAATAAAATGTATGTTTCCAGTCATGATTTGATTTCTGCGCATTTTTTTCACGTATACAAACATACGTGATCCCCACTCTCACGCCCCTTACTTCGCACATCGGCCGTGATCTCAGTTATTTGACAAAATTAAAGTACTCACGACGTGCATCTGAATATAATAAAACAGTTCGTCAAAACTTTGGACAAGGAAGGAAAAAGTTTCAAATACATTTGTAGAAAATTTCCTAAGCTCAGTATGTAAAAGTTAAAAGGCGGAATATTTGATGGTCCTCAAATTGGGCAAATGATGAAAGATGCAAATTTTATCAACGTTATGACAGTTCTGGAAAGTGAAGCTTGGAAGGGTTATATATTTGGTAGTAGAAAATTTCATAGGTAACTATAAAGCACCAAATTATAAACAAATTGTGTAAAACATGTTGATAAGCTTCAAGATTCTGGGAGCAAATATGAGTATAAAGTTACACTTTCCCCACAGACACCTGTACAGATTTCCGGATAATTTAGGAAATTATAGCGACGAACAGGGAGTGTGCTTTCACTAGGATCTGAAAGTAATGGAGGAAAGGTATCAGGATAGATGGGACGGTCACTTGATGTCAGATTACTGCTGGTCTTTAAAAAGAGATTGTCCCCCAAAATATTATAGAAGAAAATCTTATAAAAGGCGTTTCACTGAAGTATAACATGGGTTTTCGATATTTTTCTTTCTATTTACGTCAGCGCATACTCATTTTCAAAAAAACAAATGACATTATAAATATATCTGTTATATATATTTTTTCATATTTTCCGATTTTTTTGTGTAAAATGAAAATAAAGGTTAAAAAAAACCAGAGCAAATCTTCCAAAATCATGAACAGTTTAATGAATTGTGAGCATAAATATATCCAAAATTAATCTTATATCAAGGGCAACAAAACCACTGTCGACCAGTGTTATTGATCCCCTTATTCCGGTCGGGACAGTTTTTCTGGGTGAGGTTTTTATCGGGGTTTATCCTCACCTGTAATATAAATGCCAGAAAACTTTAAGGCTCAAACTGTCCCCGAAATCATATGGCCATCATCGTCATCATCCTTATCATTATCATCATCATCATCCTTCACCGGTGTGGAAAGCAACGGGAAGCTACCACACCTAGAATTCCCTAGTAAAGCTGCTAGCATAGCATGGAAATGCTATGATTGCAGTGAAGGACCTGCCTTCGGGCAGAATTACTATCGATGGATGGAACAAATAATATTAATTAAAAATTAGAATCTATAGGATGTTCTCGTCCCAATAAATGATTTAGGCTTCATTATTTAAAAATTAAATTATATTAAAATAAGATATTATTTTATTTTCTCTGATCCTTCATTCCAGCCTGATCTTAAAAAAAAATCATCATAAAAATATTCTTCAATATTATTCTGCACTATTATCAGAAAACAGAATAGAATTTCGGAAGATAACACGTTGCAAGAAAAAGAATGTAATATTTTGGCGACATAAAATGAAATTAAAAACATCATAAAAACTGAAAATGGTAAATCGGCTGGACCTTGGAAATGTCAATTTCAAATTAATAAAATATGGAGACAAGAAAGTTATAATGTTAATAACAAAACTGATGATTTAACTATTGGGAGCGGACAATATCCCAGAAGAAATCAAAACGGTTACCTAGTGTCAATCTACAAGAAAGGAGATAAAAAACAGTGTACAAATTATAGGGTAATAAATATAACATAGTCTTTTATAACTATTTTGGGAAACTTGATAAAATAATGGATTGAAATGGATTTTAGAGGGACAGAAGAACGAAGTAGTTTCATCACAGGACGTAATACAGTAGATCATATATTTACAATTAGAGGAATTTTACAAAAATGTGACGATAAACAACAGGAGGTGGGACTGATTTTTTTACGATTTAGAAAATGCTTATTATAGTATACCAAGAAAAGTATTATGGCAAGCATTGGAAAAAGCGAAGATGAATGAACAAATTATACATATAATAAAGAGGATATAAATTAATAACATATTTAGAGTTAAAACGGGCTCAGAACTAACAGAAGAGTTGACGATAACTAAAAAGGGGTTATTACTACAAGAGTGCTTAATATCACCGACATTACTTAAAATATACATAGATATTATATTGCAGGAATGGTCAAAGAAATGTAATCCAGTGGGACTAAAATTAAAAGAGAACAAATACACACGCACATACATACATACATACATAATTAGCAAATGATCAAGTGAAGATGCAAATTATATGGGTAGGAAACTAGAGCAAGAATACTCAAGATGGGATTTAACAATTTTAATTATAACGAAACAGAATACATGAGCACATAAATTCCGATAGAATTAGAAATAAATAGAACAAAGATTAAAACAGTACAATATTTTAAGTATTTGGGATCAATAATTCAAAAAGATGGATCATCTGAATTAGACATAGAAAAAAGAATAATAGAGACAAAGAAAGTTATTGACATATTAAATTCTAATTCATGGAGTAAGCATATACTCAATAGAACTAAATCTTAATATATAAAAATTATGTGTCACGTTGTTTGTCCGTGATGGAATCCTAAAATACTGAACCGATTTTAATAAAATTTTGCATACTGTGTGCTGTTTGATCCAACTTGAGACATACGGTTGTTTATTACTAAATTCATAGTCGCATTATTTTTTATTGCAAATTATTTGTTTATTATTTAACAAAGAGTTATAATTATCTGTGAGTTCCATATGATACGATTCTAACAGATGACGGTGTAAGGTAATTGGTTTATTATTTAACCAGGTGGCTGTGCTTTTTGCTGCAACCGCGAATTTCAATTGAATTACAAATATTGATTATTTCATAATTTAAGTGTGTTTGTGTTTATTTTATTTTCAATATATTGATAATAATATTAATTTCGTGTGTAAGTATTAGTTTTAAGTAATGTGGTTGAAAGACAGCAACTTAATTTAAATTTAACTGGACCGAAAAGGAACATTGAACAGTATGGCGAATCAGTTCTAGAGACCATGAATGATAAAATATCAAGTGAATTCCGAAAATTGGTATAGGCCTATGTGACATAAATCTTACATTTAAGAAGAATGTCAATTTAAAAACATATGAAGATCCTAAGGAACGGAATAACAGAACTGTAAGTAAGTCTGTTAGTTATAATAATATGCCTAATATTACAAAAACAATCTCCATGCCTCAATTAAATGAAAAACAAGATTACTATAATATATCACACGATTCTAACAGATGGCGGTGTAAGGTAATTGGTTTATTATTTAACCTGGTGGCTGTGCTTTTTGTTGCAACCGCGAATTTCAATGGAATTACAGATATTGATTATTTCATAATTTAAGTGTGTTTGTGTTTATTTTATTTTCAATATATTGATAATAATATTAATTTCGTGTGTAAGTATTAGTTTTAAGTAATCTGGCTGAAAGAGAGCAAGTTAATTTAAATTTAACTGCACCGAGAAGTGACATTGAATTGTATTGCGAATCAGTTCTAGAGACCATGAATGATAAGATATCAAGTGAATTCCGCAAATTGGTATAGGCCTAAGTGACATGAATCTTACATTTAAGAAGAATGTCAATTAAAAAACATATGAAGGTCCTAAGGAACGGAATAACAGAATTGTAAGTAAGACTGTTAGTTATAATAATATGCCTAATATTACAGAGTCAGACTCCATGCCTCAATTAAATGAAAAACAAGATGACTATAATTTATCACAAGATGATATTACTATATAGAGACTTCTTGATGATGATGAGAATCCAAACTGCCAACAAGTCGGTAGAAGAAAAAAAAACGAAAGTATAATGAAATCAGCAAGCCTCCTCAAAATATTCCATCAATAAATGTATATAATCCTTATGATACACTTATGGATGATACTGAGAATGCAGACAACATAAATTCATCTCAGTAAACAAAACCACACTTCCACATAAACCACCACCCATATTTATATCGGGTGTAGTTAACATACAAGAACTAAAAAATTGCGTAAAACAAAAAATGTTTGATTTAGATTTCTCACTTAGTTTACTACAACATAATTTAAATTATACCTTAGCCACTGCAACGCGTGGCCGGGACTTCTATATATATATATATATATATATATATATATATATAACAAAGTCGGATTAGTTACACTATTTATAACACAAGAACGGCTGGACCGATTTTTATTAACTTTGATTTGTTGGATTTGTTTCCGCCCCGAATAGCAGATAACTATTAAACAACGGAGAAATTAACGTGAAAATATTTAAAGGCGATACGACGTTCGCCGGGCCAGCTAGTATATATATATATATATATATATATATATATATATATAACACAATTGTGAAGAGTATTTCATTATATGGTGCGGAAACATGGACGTTGAAGTAAAAACACAGAAATAAATTATTTATTAGTCACAGAATTGGACTTCTTAAGAAGATCGTCAAGAATATCAAAATTGGATAAAGTAAGAAATAATACAATAAGATAAATAATGAATGTAGAAAAGGATATTGTACAAGAGATTGAAGAAATCCAAATAAGATGGTAAGGACATATAATGAGAAGAAGGGACACAGAAACAAACAATGAAGCATTGTAATGGATACCTCCTGTAAAAGGGGAACGTGGTAGACAAAAGCCAGCGTGAATAAAGTGAGTTCAAGACAACATGAAGAAGAGAAATATAACAGAAGCAGACACGCAAGACCGGGAAGTGTGGGAGAAATGAAATGTGTATTTTGGTTGAGGATACCTGTGTAAATAACAGAAAAAACATCTGGGAAAAAAATATATATTGGTATAAAATTCAATACACCCCTTTATCAATTATTGATCCCCGTATTCCTAGAGAAAATCTATATTTCCAAATACCTTTTCAACTTAGTTTTGTGTAATAATTTCAACATTTGCATTGCTTCGGAAGTTGTAATTGAAGAATTGAAAAATAAATTAAATAAAATATATATTGGATCAAAGTGGACTATCGATCATGGAGAGATCTTTCTAAATGGACTAGGATACCGACAAATTCTCAAGCTTGAAGACCATAAATATATGAATATATATTTTTAGAAAATGGTCCACCGCTATGAGTTCAAGGTGGCGTGATGCGATGTCGCGATATTACGTTTGATAAATTATTTTAACTGTTTGTGTTTGAATATTTATCACATTTATATTTTCTTTTAAAGAGTTGTACAGCTATTATTTGGGCTGACAATTTATGTTCGCCAATATGTCTTCGTCACAAAATGATTGGTGAATTCCTCTAATTATTCTTAATGTTTGTGCTCTATGATAAGGTATGAAAGCTGTATATATATTTTTTTTGAAATTCCATAGTATATTGATTTTTTTGTAACTTTATAAATTATCAACATTACTTATATTTCTGTTCTTTTTATTTTTTATCTCCATACTTTATTATATTATCTCGTATAACTTTACCTAGTTTAGTTGGGCGAAAGTTCGCTATATTTAATTCTTGATGTTGAAAATGAATTACATTATGTCCAGCATCTTTATGAGTATACTAGTGTATCAATATTTCCCTGTAAAGTAGTTCCTGGTATATTTATGATTTATAGTATTACCGATAGAAGATATGTTATTAACATTTTTCCATATTATCCATATAATCGAGCACTATATTGACCCGTAGTAAAATTAATGTACTGTATATGTTTTATACGAAATGACTAAATTAATAGCTACATACGTTTTACAAAATATAAAAAAGTCATATGTTTATATAAACGATAATAAATGCGTTCCCCTCCAACCCGACAGCCCTAAGTTCACAATTATTGATAATTGAAAACTAGATATATACTTACTTACTTACTTACTTACTTACTTACTTACTTACTTACTTACTTACTTACTTACTTACTCACTGGCACTATGGAACCCGTAGGTTCATGGTCACGCGGAGATAAGTTCTCCATACATCCCTATCCTAAGCTAATGTTTTCCAATCATTCCCTGTATAATCTACTTCCCTCAAATCATAGTTAATGTTATTCTCCCGCCTCATTCTTGGTCTACCAACTGGACGTTTTCCCTCTGGCATTCCTACAAGAAGCTTCCATGGAAGTCATTCATTCCCCATACGTGCAACATGTCCTGCCCATCGCAATCTACGAGACTTAACTGTTCTTATTATATCTGGCTTCCTATTAAGACCATGTAGTTCATTATTATGTAGTCTTCTCCATTCACCTGTCTGTTCATCTCTCTTTGGTCCAAAAATTTTCCTAAGTACTTTATTCTCAAATACTTGTAATCTCCTTTCCTCCCTTAAAGTAAGAGTCCATGTTTCGCACCCGTATAATAATAACTGGTAGAATAATAGTTTTATATATTTTCAGTTTAACGTTTTTTTGAAAGGAGTTGGGACATCAAGAGTCTCTGCAATGCATAATAGCATGCATTTCCAAAATTGAGCCTATGTTTAATTTCTTTGTGCATCTCATTCCTGATTATTGTTCCTAGGTATTTGAATTCAGCCACTTCCTCAAAATTTTCCTCATTTGTCATTAGCTGTTCATTTCCAATATATACTGTATTTCTACGTGTGACCATGTATTTAGTTTTATTGATATTTACTTCCAGTCCTAATTTCTTCGTGTGTGCGTGTTGTCCCATAGTATCTGCTCACTATCGGCCAATAGTACTACATCATCAGCATAAACTAACAGCTTATTAATACCATTGAGTTGTAAGCCTTCCTCATTCTCTAAAGATTTAATGGTATACTCTAGTACAAAATTAAATAGTAGAGGAGATAGTGCATCTCCTGGCTTCAACCCATTCTGGATTTCAAAAGTGTCCGAAAACTGTTTGCCTACACGCACCCTACTCTTTGTGCCATTTAGACACATTTGTATAAGTCTAACTAAGTTTTTAGGAATTCCGAACCCAGCAGGATACTATATAACTTCTCCCTCTTAATTGAATCATATGCTTTTTTGAAGTCTACATGTAATTGATGTGCAGTACCATTATATTACCATTTATTTTGCCTAAAATCTGTCTTATACTAAAAATCTGATCTGTTGTAGACCTGTATCTTCTAAATCCACATTGATGATCTCCTAGAATGTCATCAATATAGGGAGTAAGTCTGCTGACTAATATATTTGTTAGAATTTTGTACGAAGTTGAAAGTAATGAGATGGCCCTGTAATTGTTGCAGTCAGTTTTATCTCCTTTCTTATAAATTGGTACGGTAATTGATTCTTTCCATTCATCTGGAAGAGCTTCTTTTTCCCAAATAATACTAAGTAACAAGCGTATCTTGTTCATAATTTTTTCTCCCCCTGATTTTATCAGTTCTGCTGGGATCTCATCTGAACCTGATGCTTTATACATCTTCAATTTTTCAATCGCCATTTCAACCTCTAAAGCACGTGGTTCTGCGACTAGCATTTCTGCTGTCTGTAAATTATCCTCCTCAATGTCCTGTTCTGTATGTACATTTAATAGCTGATTAAAGTAACTTTTCCATCTATTTAATATGCTCCTGGAATCTGCAATCCTATCCCCATTTTCATTCCGAATTATGTTTGTTCTAGCCTGAAACCCTTTCTTCTCTATACTAATTCCCTGATATAATTATCTAATGTTCCTATTTTTTGCGTTCGTTTCAAGATCATTAATTTTCTCTATCAAATATTCCATCTTTTTACTCTTTAGTAATCTGGTGGTTTCCCGTCTAATACTACCCAATTGCTCTAAATTTACCTCATTTGGCTCCTGTAACCATTTCATTTTCGCTAGTTTTCTTTTCTTTACAATGTCGGCACATTCCTCATCAAACCATTTCTTGTTTTGCCTCTTTTTTAAACAACCAATGCTTTCTGATGCTGACAATTTAATAGTATCTCTTATAGCCTACCATTCTTTATTTATATCAGTTTCTTCTTCGTTTGCCACATTGTCATCTGAAGATTCCAGTACTTCAAATCTATTAGCAATTTTGATTTGGTATTCTTGCCGCATTTCATCATTTTTAAAGTTTTTTAATTCAAATTTTACAGAATCATCTTTAGCGTTTGTTCCTCTCATAAGCGATAGCCGTTGTCTGATTTTCACCCTGACCAGATGATGATCCGAATTGCAGTCTGTCCCTCTAACTGATCTAATATCGATGATGCTACTGTGCCCAGCGTTTTTCCACTAATAAATGATATATTTAGTTCCGATTTTCCCCATCTGCAGACGACCAGATGTATTATGAATATTCTTATGCTGAAATGTTGTGCTCTTAATAATGAGATTCTTTGATGTGGCAAAGGTGACTATTCTAACCCCATTGTCGTTGGTATCTTCATGAAGACTGAATTTGCCTATTGTTGGTTTGAATATATCTTCCCGCCCCATTTTTGCATTGAAATCTCCTAAGACAATTTTCATATGATATCGTGAAAGGCTATCAAATAAGCATTCTAATTCTTCATAGAACTCATCCTTGATCTTGTCAACTATATCTTCTGTGGGGGCATGTACATTTACAATTATAAAATCATGTCGTATACCTTTTTGAATTATGTATGATATCTCGGATAGCGGATAGGATCCTCCTTCTGACTAAAAACCCCGTTCCAAATGCAGGTCTTTCTGCACCCCCGTAGTATAATGCAAAGCTTCCTGATTCCTGACTACTTTCTCCTGGCCACCTAACTTCCTGTAAAGCGACTATATCCAAGGGCGATTTATCTAATTCCCGCGTTAATATCTCTAGTGCCCCGCTATTGGATAAAGTCCTAACATTCCATATTCTTAGGAACATGTCCCTGTGTTTGAGCCTTTGGCATGGGTTCCCTGAAGTAATCCCCGCCCGGAGAACCGAATGGGGTACTATTTGACCTCCGGAAAATTTTACCCCAGTTGAACCCATGTCCGCATTTCTTGACAGTTGTATTTTTACGGTGAAAGATCGTCACTCTTTCGACCAAGGTACTTTTTTCGTCTGGCGTATCACCTTCGACCAGTCCGGCATGGGTAACCCTATCGGCAGCAATGCTACCGCCGGCATAGCTCTCAGGATCATTTAAGCACGCAAGCCACTCCACCACGACAAGGTAAAGATACCACGGAGGGGTAAACTAGATATATTCCAACTTAAATTCTACCCCTCTTAAAAATAAAACTTTACAAGGATAATAAAATATGTGGAACAACACATTTTATAACTTTATCACATACTCTACAGGAACATTTATAAAAAAAATTGCTGGATTATTTTTCTGACAAATCTGAAATTGGAAATAATATATTTACTGACTCCGGCATAATTTTAGAAATAAGACTTACGTGAAAAATATGGATTTGAAGGTAAGAACCTCAAATCGAACACAAAAATTAATGTATTTTGCTCGTTTGCCCGTGCATTAAGGCGGCGTGAAGTATTTAAGTGTGACATAATATTGCAGAGCACAACTTTCTGCAGTTGGCTCATTCATAGAATATTTTCCAGCATAAATATTGTAACCAACGAGTTAAAATATTTCTCTTGTTCTACCATTACAAGATATTTAAACATTGTAAATACGAATGTAATTAACAATTATCCACCTTTCATTTATCATAAACCGTCAATAACTAATAAAGCTATAATTATTGCTCGCACTGCCATCTAATCGATTGTTGGAGAACGATGATAAACACTACGTTTAAGTCAGTGCCATAGATTCTCTAATAAACTTGGCAGTGTAATAAAAATACGAGCAAACCAAGGTTTTTCATTCTCTTAGTATTAATTTGTATAATGAGGAATCGCTCGTTCATGAGTTATACAAAGGAAGGAAAAGAGACGCAAAAAATAAAGGCACATAAAATATCTAATAGAACCAATGAAATACTTACTCTTACTTACTTACTCACTGGCACTATCGAACCCGTAGGTTCATGGCCGCACGGACATAAGCTCTCCATACATTCCTATCCTGAGCTAATGCTTTCCAATCATTCCCTGTATAATCTACTTCCCTCAAATCATAGTTAATGTTGTTCTCCCACCTCATTCTTGGTCTACCAACTGGGCGTTTTCCTTCTGGCTTTCCTACAAGAAGTTTCCATGCACGTCTTTCATTCCCCATACGCGCAACATGTCCTGCCCATCGCAGTCTACGGGACTTAACTGTTCTTATTATATCTGGCTTCCTATAAAGACCAAGTAGTTCATTGTTATGTAGTCTTCTCCATTCACCTGTCTGTTCATCTCTCTTTGGTCCAAAAATTTTCCTAAGAACTTTATTCTCAAATACTCGTAATCTCCTTTCCTCCTTAAAGTAAGAGTCCATGTTTCGCACCCATATAATATAACTGGTAGAATAATAGTTTTATATATTTTCAGCTTAACGTTTTTTGAAAGGAGTTGGGACATCAAGAGTCTCTGCAATGCATAATAGCACGCATTTCCAGAATTGAGCCTATGTTTAATTTCTTTGTGCATCTCATTCCTATTTGTGATTATTGTTCCTAGGTATTTGAATTCAGCCAATTCCTCAAAATTTCCCTCATTTGTCATTAGCTGTCCATTTCCATTATATAATGTATTTCTACGTGTGACCATATATTTAGTTTTACTGATATTTACTTCCAGTCCTAATTTCTTAGTGTTACTCAATAGTGTGTGTGTGTTGGCCTTTAGTATCACCTCGCTATCGGCCAGTAGTACTACATCATCAGCATAAACTAACAGCTTATTAATACCATTCAATTGTAAGCCTTCCTCATTCTCTAAAGATTTAATGGCATGCTCTAGTACAAAATTAAATAGTAGAGGAGATAGTGCATCTCCTTGCTTCAACCCATTCTGGATTTGAAAAGTGTCTGAAAACTGTTTGCCTACACGCACCCTATTCGTTGAGCCATTTAGACACATTCGTATAAGTCTAACTAACTTTTTAGGAATTCCGAACTCCAGCAGGATACTATATAACTTCTCCCTCTTAATTGAATCATATGCTTTTTTGAAGTCTACATATAGTTGATGTACAGTACCATTATATTCCCATTTCTTTTCTAAAATCTGTCTTATACTAAAAATCTGATCTGTGGTAGACCTGTTTCTTCTAAATGCACATTGATGATCTCCTAGAATGTCATCAATATAGGGAGTAAGTCTGCTTACTAATATATTTGTTAGAATTTTGTACGAAGTTGAAAGTAATGAGATGCCCCTATAGTTGTTGCAATCAGTTTTATCTCCTTTCTTATAAATTGGTACGATAATTGATTCCTTCCATTCATCTGTGAAGAGCTTCTTTTTCCCAAACCATACTAAAGCAACCAGCGTATCTTGTCCATCAATTTTTCTCCCCCTGATTTTATCAGTTCTGCTGGGATCTCATCTGAACCTGATGCTTTATACATCTTCAATTTTTCAATTGCCATTTCAACCTCTAATGCACTTGGCTCTGCGACTAGCATTTCTACTGTCTGTAACTTATCCTCCTCAATGTCCTGTTCTGTATGTACATTTAATAGCTGATTAAAATAACTTTTCCATCTATTTAATATACTCCTGGAATCTGCAATCATATCCCCATTTTATTCCGAATTATGTTTGTTCTAGCCTGAAAACCTTTCTTCTCTATACTAATTCCCTGATATAATTCTCTAATGTTCCTATTTTTTGCATTCATTTCAAGATCATTAATCTTCTCTCTCAAATATTCCCTCTTCTTACTCTTTAGTAACTTGGTGGTTTCCCGTCTAACACTACCCAATTGCTCTAAATTTACCTCATTTGGCTCGTGTAATCATTTCATTTTTGCTAGCTTTCTTTTCTTTACAATGTCGGCACATTCCTCACCAAACCATTTCTTGTTTTGCCTCTTTTTTAAACAACCAATGCTTTCTGATGCTGACAATTTAATAGTATCTCTTATAGCCTCCCATTCTTTATTTATATCAGTTTCTTCTTCGTTTGCCACATTGCCATCTGAAGATTCCAGTACTTCAAATCTATTAGCAATTTTGATTTGGTATTCTTGCCGTATTTCATCATTTTTCAAGTTTTTTAATTCATATTTTACATAATCATCTTTAGCGTTTGTTCCTCTCATAAGCGATAGCCGTTGTCTGATTTTCACCCTGACCAGATTATGATCTGAATTGCAGTCTGTCCCTCTAACTGATCTAACATCAATGATGCTACTGTGCCAGCGTTTATCCACTAATACATGATCTATCTGGTTCCGAGTTTCTCCATCTGGGGACGTCCAGGTGTATTTATGAATATCCTTATGCTGAAATGTTGTGCTCTTAACAATGAGATTCTTTGATGTGGCAAATGTGACTAATCTAACCCCGTTGTCGTTACTATCTTCATGAAGACTGAATTTGCCTATTGTTGGTTTGAATATATCTTCCCGCCCCACTTTTGCATTAAAATCTCCTGACAATTTTCATATGATATCGTGAAAGGCTATCAAATAAGCATTCAAATTCTTCATAGAACTCATCCTTGATCTTGTCATCTTTATCTTCTGTGGGGGCATGTACATTTACAATTATAAAATCATGTCGTTTACCCTTTAGAATTATGTATGATATCATATCACTAACATATTTTAAAAAATTAAAATTAATAACCTAACATTACAATATTAATAATCATATTAAAATCTATAAGGTCTTCTCGTCCCATACAATTATTTAAGTTTTTTTAAATTAAAATTGAATTAAATTATATTAACATAATTCAATATTTATTTCTCCAACCTTTCTTACCGCTCGATCTTACTAAAATTCATCATAAAAATATTCTTCGTATAAAATTCAATAAACCCTTATTAATTATCGATCTCCGTATTTTCTTTTTTTTTTTTAACCGCGACTAGCACCGTCCCTGTGATGCATACTGTACCCTATCTAGGGTTTCCTGGCAGCGAATTCCTTTTGGGCTATCAAGTTGGGGTTGTGGTTCATATAACCTCAGCCTGATGGTGGCAAGTTAATTCTGTTGAAAAGTAAGTAATTTGAAAAATTGTGGACCTTCCCACATTAAAACAGGGCGACGAAAACTGCACCGTCGACAAGCAGAGAGTCCGAAAGCCGATCGGTGCAGAATGAGCCTCACTGTCTTGAGCGAGTAAAACTCACACAATTTATTTAGTAGTCCGTCTTGCAATGGAAATTAACATATGCAAGGCATAGGGTAAATAATTTATTCATGAAGAGAAGTCTCTCCATGGGGGATAAACCAGACAATATTGGCTGTCTACACCCTGGAGAAACGTACATCTAAAGTTAGTCGTTGTAGTTGCCGGCTCAGGTCTTGAATATGTTGTTGTCTTGATTTGTTTGAGAAGAAGTGCGTGACATTAGCGCTGCAGTAAAGGATGTAGATGGTGAATGTTCTGGGTTGAGGTTGAGTATTGACAGGTTATGGGACAGGACGGGCTGCCCTGTTATTACAGTCTTCAAGAGCCGCCTTGAAGGCTGGACAGCTTCGATAGGACGCCGGATGACCGGACTCATCGCAATTTGCGCTCTTTGGTAGATTTTTGTCTTTCTGGTAGAGTCCTTATGTCCACGGGCCCCGGCACAGACGACACATCGTGAAGTCCGGCAACAAGTAGGGAAAGTATGATTAAATGACTGACACTTAAAACACCGTTTGAGCCCAGACCTCGGCTTGTACGGTTCAACTGCTAGCACAGTACAGAAAAGTCTATTTAAGTTGTAAATTTCGAAAGCTTTAGGAGATCTCTCCAGCTCTAGTATCCAAATTGGGAGTGTAATTTCAGAATTATTGTCTTTTTTGACAAGTCGTTTAATTGATTCAAGAGGAAATCCTAGTAAGAGAAGTTCCTCTTGAATTTCTTTTGTTGGGGAACTTGAAGGTAACTTCTTGAGTACTGTCCTCAATGGAGTATCTTTCTTCATCTGGTATGTATAGTATTCCCTTTTTAAGGAAGTAAAATAGTTCTTCTGAATTAGAAAATCCTCCACTGAGGTAGCATAATATCTCAGCCCCTACCTGGTATTAACTTATTTTACAGGTCCACCCAATAAGTTTTTTAACTCTCTGTTCATGCGGAACAGATCCTCATGACCAATTTACGATCCCCGTATTCTCAGAGGAAATATATATTTTCAAATACCTCTAACTTCGTCTTGTCTAATAATTCAGAACGTTATTTTATCTCGGAAGTTGAAATTAAAGAAGGGAACAATAAATACAATTGCAATAGATACTGGTTCAACGTGGACTGTCGATCATGGGACAGATTCTTATAAATGGACTAAGATACCACCTAATTCTTCACCTTTCAAGATTATGCTTGTTAACGGAACAAATTTCTCTTGTATCATCCCATAAATTGAGGAAAAAAATTCATATGCCAACTTATTTAAACGTGGTCGAACCGCAGTGAAAATAAGTAATTCATAATCAACTATTGCAAAATGTTGTATAATTTGACATAAATTAAAAAAAAAATCTTGATTAACTTTTCTGCTACTTTATTAAGAGTATTAAACAAATTAAACAAATATATATCATATGATATATTGTCAGTTAAAGGGTTAATTATATTATACTATATGCAGATATACCTACTCCACGATGAATGAAACGTAGCAGCTGCTAGAGGGATTTTTATATTACGCTTTTCAAGTAAACCACCAATTCTAAATTGTCGAATTTCACTGATTTTTTAACAATAATTTTTAAGATAATTCATTTATTAACTGCATTAAATTCGTTAGTTTTCATCCCAACATTCTTAAATGATATCTCATTATAATTGTTTCTAGTTTAATTCCTGTACAAAATTTAAGAGCAAAAAACATTCATATCAAATTTTAAAATTTAAAACAAATTAAAAATGCTCTATGCGATGACGTATTGCCTGAAACGTTAATTTTACATTACTTGCAATAATAAAGCATCAATAATTCATACTTACTTTCAGAATGTCGTTCTAAAGTAATTTTTATCGTTCAAATTACAATTTTAACTTTTTACACGCTTTATATTAGCTTGACCTATCTATGTAACTGAATCTTTTAACGCGATTTTCACCTACTTAAAATCATTGGATCGACTTGAAACTTTGTATACTTGTAAAAGACCCGTGACAATATAATAATTTCATATTTTGTTTCTAAAATCATTGCCAGAATCATCATAAAATCAAAAAAAGTGTCTTTGTGTCTATGTAACGGAATTTTTGAGCACGATTTTCAATTAGAAACATTGGATCGACTTGAAATTTTGTATACTTGTGAAGGACCCGTGACACTAGAATAATGTCATATTTTGTTTCTAAAATCCTGGCCAGAATCATCAGAAAATAAAAAAAAATTAAAATTGGTATAATAGGTTGCGGACTTTCGACTTTTTAGTCAATCGTAGTAAGAGCTGAGTTGGTAGAGCGGTGAACTCTAGTGGTATATAATTTCGGTAATCTATAGGTCGCTGGTTCAAATCCGGCTGGGAGGTTTTTTTAGAAGAATATTACTTTCTGCTCATACTACAATAGTTTCGAATTTTAAGATATTTACATTTTTATCTTATTCTGCAAAATATTAAAACTAAAAAATACAAAATAAATAATAGTTTTAAAAAACTAAAACAACACGCTTTATTAGAAAACCGAAGTAAAAAAATGAAAAATAACTTTAATTTCCAACACGCTTGGGATAAATAATTTTACCATCAAAAGCGTGGGGTGCTTTGTATGATTTTTACATTTTCTTCTTAGAGACTTTACTTTTACCAATATCTGTTTATTATCATATATATATTAATTGATAAAGAGCACCCCACGCTTTTGATGGTAAAATTATTTATCCCAAGCGTGTTGGAAATTAAAGTTATTTTTTCATTTTTTTACTTCGGTTTTCTAATAAAGCGTGTTGTTTTAGTTTTTTAATACTATTATTTATTTATTAATTTTTCTCAAATATTATTTTCTAACACATGGATGACATTGAATATGAAAGAAAGTGCTCTATGAAAATCTTTTATATAGCTGTATTTCTGCACATACTCTAAAAATCTGAAAGGAGTTGGTTTGAAAACATAAATTAGACCTGTACCAACATATGGGAAATATTACGAATGAAAGGATACCCGCTGTGCCTTGTTGAAACAATAAAGACATTATATGAAGACACAAATATAATTATAGATACCGGATTCAAAAGAACAGATGCAATCAAAACAAATACTGGATTACGACAAGGATGTAGTTTATCACCCACTTTGTTTAATATATATATATAGACGATATTTTTAATAAATGGAAAGTTTTAGTAAATCCAGGAATAAGAATGGATAATAAAATGTGCATAAATAATCTTTTATTTGCTGACGATGTAATCATAATACAGAAAAATGAAGACGACTTACAGAAATCAATGCATGCATTAAATGAAATATGTAAATTATACGATCTAAAAATTTCTGTAAGGAAAACGAAGACCATGGCTTTTAGAGGAAGAGATCCAGTGAGAACCAAAATTATTTTAGAAAATCAAAGTATAGAACAGGTGTCTAGTTTCAAATATTTGGGCTGTGATGTTGGCTACAATGTGGAAAGAGATATTGACTCCAAAATAAATAAATTTCAGACGGTGTGTGGAACAATACAGAGAACATTCAAAAATAAAATTAGAAAAGAAACCAAGATAAAAATGTATAATGTTATGGCGGTTCCCACAATATTGTATGGATGTGAAACTTGGGCTCCAGTGAAAAGACAGAAGGATAGAATACAGACGGCAGAGATGCGGTTCCTAAGACAAGTAAAAGGATGTACAAGACTTGATAGAATAAGAAATGAGGATATAAGAGAAGAATTGAAAGTACAGCCTTTATTGGATAAAGTCACGAATTACAGACAGAAATGGATTGATCACATGGATGGAATGAACAAGGAGAGATATCCATTGTTAGCCAGAAATTATCAAGCAAGAGGAAGGCGTGATGTTGGAAGACCTAGAAGACGTTGGGCTGATGCAATATGAAGTCGGAACGGGCAATTGCCTAATCCTTGGAGTGATGATGATGATGATGACCAACATAATCATAACTAAAGTCAATATACTTGTTAGTTCAGTCCTCCTATTGGCTACCTTCGTTGTGTTGAGGTTTAACAGAGATTCTTCCATTCTTTCATATTTAAAGGCATCTTTTTAGGCATTTCCCTGCCACCTTCATGATCTGTAGAGGTTCCTGTATGCAATCATCATTTTTTTGCCATCCTCTTTGCTCACTTTTACTTACTTCCTCCTATTCGCGTTTCGCATACTTGTTTTGTGTGTAGACATAGGTTATTTGCTGATGGTCCTATGATAACTGCATATTTATTTATTTCAATTTTCTCGCCAATAAACTTAGCGACACCGAAAACTGTGCATTCGACACAATATTCGTCGTTTTCATTCAATTTTCATCTCATCTCTACTAATCCAACTTAAGGATCTATCCTCCACAGTATATTTTTCACATACTAAGTTAAACATATGCCAAGTTTGATTAGAACACCTTAGAATCTTTTGGTTATGCTTGGACATATATCCCTCGATTAATTTAATTTGCTATCCGTTTCTCACCTGCCTAACGGTGCCACGGATATATTGTTCCTTGCAAGAAATACTTGAAGACTGTAATCCATATGTTTGTCATGTTTGGTAGAAATGATCTCAGATCTTCATTTGTTATCCTAACATACACATACATACCAACACATACTCTTATAATTCACGCATCACTATATTTTGTATTGATTTTTTTAAAGATCCACGTATATTTGACGCATGCAAGGCAATATATTTTTAGTGCTCAACTGAACAGATTGAGGTGGGACAGTATGAATTTCCCTGTAACATGTTTTAACATCCTATAGCATCCAGTACTACCTGATAGAGTGTAAGAGGGAGTGATTCTTAACCTGACACACAATGGAAAATTGTCAATTATCTTTCGTCCTACTATAGGTCGGCATTTTCGCAGTGCAATACTTTTCCCCCTTGAATAGTATAGTTTTCAAAAGTCTGGAAAAGTAGATGAGAAATTTTAGAAATTTTCTAACAGTGTTGGTACCAAGGCAAGTCTGCATTGAATACGTATGTCCCTAAAACTTTCCTCGCATAAATCACGTATCCACCTCTTAGATAATAAAACTATGATATAAATGGCGTGAAATATTCGAGTAAATACGGAATATATACACATACATAAATCATCATTATTAATAACTCGATATTTCTAACATTCTTGCACTGTTCAACTGGAAAAATATACTTTTTTGTTTGTAACCTTATATATATATATATATTATATATATATATATATATATATGTTATAATTAAATGTTTAACATTGAGCAATGCAAGCTTAATATGGAATGATAAGAAAAATAAGTGCCTGGACGGGATTCGAACCCGGATCTCTGAGTCTGTACCTCAGCGTGATATCCATTACACTACCAGGCGAATCCAATTCAAACACTTATTTTTCTTATATATTTATGTATATACTCTCCATTATTACTAGATGTCGCGAGAACTCGGTCTTCACCGCCATCTAGCAGCTGACTATATCAAGTAAGCAAATTAAAGAGAATATTTTTATTCTAGTAATAATGGAGAGTATAATACATATATAAGAAAAATAAGTGTTTGAATTGGATTCGCCTGGTAGTGTAATGGATATCACGCTGAGGTACAGACTCAGAGATCCGGGTTCGAATCCCGTCCAGGCATTTATTTTTCTTGTCATTCCATATATATACATACATATATATACAGATATATATATATATATATATACAGATTCTGGTAGACATAAGAATTTAAAAAAATAGTTTAGCTGTTTGTGTTTGATATTTATCACATTTATAATATTTTCTTTTAAAGCTATTATTGGGGCTGATGATTTATGTTTGCCAGTATTTCTCATTCGGAGTGAATTCATTTAACTATTTCAAAAGTTTGTGTATTATGGTAAGGTATGAAAGCTATGTAATCATTCTTTTATTTTTCAAATCTCATGGTCTATTGTATCTTTATAAATTTTGAATATAACTTCTTTTTCTCTTCGATTTACTTTTCTTATCTCCATATTTTTGCAGTATTATTGTATAAGTTCACCTGATTGCTATATCTAATTCTTGATGTTGAAAAAGAATTACATAATATTCAGCATCTTTATAAGCATACTAGTGTATTTATATTTCCCTGTACAGCAGTTTCAGCTCCATTGGTATGTTCATGATTGTAGTATTACTGATAGTATATAAGTTGTCATTAACTTCATTTCACATTATCCATAATATTGTGCCCTGTATTGACCCTATCATAAGGACTGTACTGAATATGTTTTATACTAGATGAGTAAATTAATAGATAGAATAATTTCCATAAAACGGAAAGAATACCACGGCATATATAAACAATAACTTCTTCTTCTTCACTTCCTGGTTTAGGCAAGAGTTGCCTGTTCCGTCTTCACTAATAGATCTAAGACCATCTCTTCCGAGGACGTCCGACATCTCTTCTTCCTCTTGGAAAATAATGCAAGATTTTATTTGGTAATCTACTTTCTTTCATGGGGGCACGCCGTAGCGTAGTGGTTAAGGCACTGAGCTACAAGCCGGAAGGTCGAGGGTTCAAGTCCCGGTGGGGGTCAGGATTTTTAAACTGACCCAAACCTTCTGGCGGCACTATGGCCCTGGGGTCGACTCAGCCTCTAACGGAAATGAGTACCAGACGCTTGTTCTGGGGGTAAAGGCGGCCGTCACGCAGGGCTGACAACCCGGCTGACATCAAGTCCCGATTGTCCAGAAATAGTGGGAGCCTTAACCTCCTACTGCCCCAAGGGCCTCCTGAGGCCCGTAGTGGGATTACTTTACTTTACTTTCTTTCATTCTTTCTACATGTACTTTCCACTGTATCTTGTTGTTAAGTATATTTTCTTTTATGGAATAGATCTGCAGTTCTTCACGGATATCCTCGTTTCTTATCTGGTCAATTCTAGTGCAGCCTTTTACTCTTCTTAAAAATTTCATCTCGGCTGCTTGGATTTTACTTTCTTGTTTGGTAGTGGTAATCCAAGATTCACTCCCACACAAAAGGACAGGGACAGCCATTGTTTTATAAAATTTTAATTCTGTTTGTTTATGGGCTTTATTATTCAATGTTCTATTTATTGTACCACAAATAGCTTGAAACTGATGTATTTCGTGTTCAATATATTTATCATACCCATAGCTGATGTCACATCCAAAATATTTAAAGTGGGATACTTGTTCAATAATTTCGTCTCTAATTACTATTTTTGCACGCAGAGTTTTTCTTCCACAAAATGTCATTACTTTTGTGTTACTTATTGAAATTTTAAAATTATAATCGCTACATATTGCATTTAGTTTGTAAGCAGCCAATTGTAACAGATCTTCATCATGGTGGGTAGTAAGACTAAATCATCGGCGAGTAAGTTATTAATACTTGAGTTATTGTTCAATCTAAGGCCTTTGTCCATTATAATTTTCCATTGTTTCATAATGTCGTCGATATATATGTATATTAAAAAGAGTGGGCGATAGACTACACCCTTGTCTATAACAATAACAAAAAGATTAATAAAATGGTGGGATTAGCTTCGTACTGATCTGTCATTTTAAAAAGCGTAAATACAACTGAATAAACTAAAGAAGACAATAATGTGAAAAAGATGGATTTGAAAGCATGAACTTCAAATCCAACCCAAAAAGTTGTATTTTAAATTCCCGAAGGTATGAAGACCAGAAAACATATTTAAGTATAACATATAATATTGCAGAGCACATGTCACCAGTTGGTCCATTCATAGAATATTTTCCAGTATAAATATTGTAACCACAAAACTTAAAGTTTTCACTCGTTCTAACATTACACCATATTTAAACATTAACACGTATATAATTAACAATTATCTACGTTTCATCATTAATGCTACATAAATAACTAATATACTGTAGTGATAATTATTAATCGCACTGCCATCTACTTGATTGTTCAAGAACGACAATATACAACACCCTTGAGTGAGAGATATAGATTTGGTAATAATCCTAGCAGTGTAATCAACCTATAAGCAAACCAATGTTTTTTATTCTCTTATTATTTTTTATAATGAAGAACTGCACGTTCATGAATTAAACAAGGTAGACAAAGACAGGCAAAAAAATAAAGAACACATAAAATATGTAATAAAACCAATAAAATGATTTTAAAAATTAAAATTAATAACCTGACATAACAATATTATTAAAAATATTATAAACTATAGGGTCTTCTCGTCCCATAAATTTATTTAGCGTTTTTACTGAAAATTCAATTAAATTACATTAAATTAGACAATATTTTTCTTTCCTCCAAAATGTTTGGACCAAAGAGACATAAACAGACATGTGAATGGAGAAGACTACATAACAATGAACTACATGGTCTTTACAGGAAGTCATATATAATAAGAACAGTTAAGTCTCGTAGACTGCGATGGGCAGAACATGTTGCACGTATGGGGAATGAAAGACTTGTATTGAAGCTTCTTGCTGGAAAGCCAGAGGGAAAACGCCCAGTTGGTAGACCAAGAATGAAGTGGGAGAATCACATTAACTATGATTTGAGGGAAGTAGATTAAACAGGGAGGAATGAGATGCATAAAGAAATTAAACATAGGCTCAATTCTGGAAATGCGTGCTATTATGCATTGTAGAGACTTTTGATGTCCCAACTCCTTTCAAAGAACGTTAAACTGAAAATATATAAAACTATTATTGTACCAGTTATATTATATGGGTGCGAAACATGGACTCTTACTTTAGGGGAGAAAAGGAGATTACGAGTATTTGAGAATAAAGTTCTTAGGAAAAATTTTGGACCAAAGAGAGATAAACAGACAGGTGAATGGAGAAGACTACATAACAATGAACTACATGATCTTTATAGGAAGCCAGATTTAATAATAACAGTTAAGTCTCGTAGACTGCGATGGGCAGGACATGTTTCGCGTATGGGGAATGAAAGACGTGCATGGAAACTTCTTGTAGGAAAGCCAGAAGGAAAACGCCCAGTTGGTAGAACAAGAATGAGGTGGGAGAAGAACATTAACTATGATTTGAGGGAAGTAGATTATTCAGGGAATGATTTGAAAGCATTAGCTCAGGATAGGGATATATGGAGAGCTTATGACCGCGCGGCCATGAACCTACGGGTTCTGCAGTGCCAGTGAGTAAGAGTAAGTAAGTATATATATATATATATATATATATATATACCGATTTAAACTGCAAGGAACTAAAATGCAGCACCAAATCTCTCATTTAAATTATGGAGAAGTAATACAACTCCCGAATTGCTAGATTAGATAACTCTGACTCCCTGCCGCTTCCGCCGCGTCGCGCCTCACTCCACTCCGCTCTCAAGCATGGAGGGATATTCCAAGGTAGGTTTCGGCATGCAATGGTTGACTGTTCCCTTGTCAATAAAATATTACGACAATCAGGTAGTGAATTACCTAATCTTGAACACTTGCTTCAACAATTTTTTGAAGTAAAATCTCCGAAAGGTAAATCATATTCAATTGCTGTCATCACCGTAATCATAGATGGCACTACAGCCTATTTTGAACCCTGGCCACTAACAAGATCTTCCTCCGATCGTCCCTCAGCAACTCCTCCCTTATTCCTCCTCTAATACGAAGTTTCTTAAGATCCTTTCTCATTCCATCTCACTTTGTCAGATTCGGTACGCCTATTCTTATATTTGCTTCAAGTTTAAATAGGATTCCATCCCGATACGGATTAGTTACTATCAAATGGGAATCGGGAATTAAATTACAATACTAGACTTTTTATTGTCTTAGAGGAATTAAGCCCAATGGGTACAACTTGGGCACTACACACACCAAGTCCCAAGGTTGAGATTTAAAATCCCTTATCCCGCAAGGAATCGAACCCGGGTCGCCGGAGTGGATGGTATGGAATCTACCGACTACGCCACAGCGACGGACTATTAGATGAATTATAAAGATAAAAAAATAATTACAAAAAAACATCTACGTAAACTAAGCGAATTCTAAATCAAGTCGAATTTGTGGTCCACATCAAAGAATCTCATTGTTAAGAGCACAACATTTCAGCATAAGGATATTCATAAATACACCTGGACGTCTCCAGATGGGGAAAATCGGAACTAAATATATCATGTATTAGTGGACAAACGCTGGCACAGTAGCATCATCGATGTTAGATCAGTTAGAGGGACAGACTGCAATTTGGATCATCATCTGGTCAGAGTGAAAATCAGACAACGGCTATCGCTTATGAGAGGAACAAACGCTAAAGATGATTCTGTAAAATTTGAATTAAAAAACTTGAAAAATGATGAAATGCGGCAAGAATACCAAATCAAAATTGCTAATAGATTTGAAGTACTGGAATCTTCAGATGACAATGTGGCAAACGAAGAAGAAACTGATATAAATAAAGAATGGTAGGCTATAAGAGATACTATTAAATTGTCAGCATCAGAAAGCATTGATGTAGGAAATATAGTGTGACCCATAGTAACAGCTGGTTCTATACTGGCGGCCGTCGATGGATTTTTGTAGTATGGAAAAATCCAAGGGGCAAGTCCTCCGGGAGGGACTTCAAGCCATGGGCCCCAAGTCTGAAGATATTCATGCTCGTAAAATATCCTTAAGCCTGAACAAAGAGGCCTCTAAGTAATATTTACCGATCTTAAACATTCTAGTAATACATCAGTTGCCTGCTAGATGCCTGATTGAGTCGGTGTGTTGACCGCATGTCACTCATGACATCTTTGAGCAAATATGGTAACTAAAATGAATTTGGTCTGAGAGGCTAAGGCTCAACAATGGAGTACGCCAATAATTAATCATCATAGAAATAACGGCGTTTGAATTTCGCGGATGACGGCGAAAATAGTAGTCTATCGTTGGTAGAAATGGATTCATGAGTCGCCTAATAGCGAGCCTAAATACCCACGCAGATCTTCGATCCGTCTGGAACTTTCATCCCGGAGGTTTATCCTACCTGTCGGGAAAGATCGATGCCAGAAACTTCCATACTGGAAGGGTCTCAATCGGGGAGCGAGAAGTTTTTGTCCCCGGCCAATGTAATCTATTACGAGAGTCAAGAGCGAGTCAGTTGTGTTATGACAGCGATACAGAGAGCTCGTATAATTAATGCATCACGATATTTTGTGTTACATAAAAAATAATAATTTGTCTTCGTATATTTGACGCATGTAGGATAATATGATATGTTTCGTGTTCAACTGATCGGGACCTTCAGAATATAATCTGAAACACTACCCTGCTGCTTGAGGTGATTTGCTCACTTTGAACAATTTCGGAAGTTGCTTTTTTATAGATGATGTAAACTACAGAAAATAATATATTTGCATTTCGGTTAACTGATTTATGCTGTATATATATATACAGTTCGAACATTGTCAATCCATTTTCTGAATCGGGTTTTGATTTCTTGATCAAGTGCTATATAAAACAGTACATTTCAAATATCTCATCATCATCATCTTCATTCATGGATTAGGTCTGTTGACCCGTTCCGACTTCAGCCCATCTCTTTCTAGGTCTGCCCACATCTCGGGTGCCTTTAGGTTTGTATTTTGTTATTTGTTTAGGATATCTATCTTCATTCATTCTGTCTATGTGTTGCTTCCATTTTTGTCTATATGTATCCATTTTATCAGTTATTGCAAATATTTCAAGTTCCTGTCTTATTTCTGTATTCTTGATTCTGTCTTCCTTAGTGCACCCTTTAACAGATCTCAAAAATTTCATTTCTGCCGCCGTTATCCTACTTAGATCTTGATTTTTATGTATCCAGGCTTCTGAACCATAGAGCAGTATCAGTACTGCCAACATTTTATAAAATTTCAATTGGTCTCTCTTGTTGTTTTTTTTATTTAGTGTTCGTTTTATAATAATAATAATAATAATAATAATAATAATAATAATAATAATAATAATAATAATAATAATAATAATAATAATAATAATAATAATAATAATAATAATAATGATTTATTTTAGCTGGCAGAGTTAAGGCCATAAGGCCTTCTCTTCCACTCAACCAGCGAATAGTAAAATTATACAAAAATTACGTACATATTACAATTTTAACATATTAAAATACAGACTAATAAACAAAATACAATGATGATGGATCTAATACTAGCTAATGCTAACAAAAACATAGAATATAATAAAATTAAAATGATATAAAATAAAGTAAGTAGCTTCCTACATGATTATTAATAGAATGCTCTATATAGTTGTTATGTAGTTAATGTTTTCATTGTGTCGAACTTAAGATATCAGTTAATTTGGATTTAAATAATGATAGCGATTGACAGTCCCTGACATGACTGGGAAGTGAGTTCCATGCTCTAGCCATAGATATTGTGTAAGATTCAGAGTACAGACAGGTTCTGTGTTGTGGTATCAAAAGTAAAGAAGAGTCTTGTGATCTTGTTCCTAAATTGTGATGAGCCGATAAATGTTGAAAACGTGTTGTTAAATAAGTTGGTAAATATGTGTGCAGAATTTGGAATAGTAAGGTATGTGAATGTAAAGTTCTTCTGTCATTTAGGCGTAGCCATGATAAGGCCTGAAATGAAGGAGACACGTGGTCATAACGACGGAGATTGAATATAAATCGAATGCACGCATTATGAGCACGCTGTAGTCTGTCAGATAGATCAGTTGTAAGATTAGTCAGTAATATGTCGCAGTAGTCGAAATGTGGCATTATAAGAGTCTGTACAAGTATTTGTTTTAATTTTGTAGGAAGGAAGTTTTTAAAACTATTTAGGGAGTGGAGAATTGAGAACACTTTCTTCCAGGTATTATTCACCTGGATTTTCCAGTCTAGGTGTTGGTCCATATAGATACCCAGATTTTTTACTACTGAGCTGTAGGGGATATTTTTGTCATTTAGGAGAATGGTAGGGATATTTTCGTAATTTATAATGCTTTGGATTCGCCGATGTCCTATAATTATGCACTGTGTCTTGTCAGTATTTAGATTAAGTCCATGTTTCTTCGACCATTGGGAAATTGAGTCTAGGTCACTATTTAATTTGTCTAGTGTGTCATGTACATCGTCAGGATGGGAGTGAATGTAAATTTGCAAATCGTCAGCGTATAGGTGATATCGACAATAGGTAAGTCTAGTGGATATATCGTTAACATAGATAGAGAACAGAAGTGGTCCTAACACTGAACCTTGTTGGACCCACCCTTCAGTGATAGCCAGGATGAGGAAAGTTCTGCATTGGATACACATTGCTGGCGACCATGAAGATAGGATCCAAGCCAGTTAACAGCATTGTCCGAAAGATTCAGAGCGCGTAATTTTGCTATTAATATGTCAGTGTCAACAGTGTCGAAAGCTTGCTGAAGTCCAAGAGTGTAAATATTGTCATGTGGCCACTGTCCATTGCTTCACGCGCATCTTCGGTAACTTTAAGAAGTGCGGTTGCCGTACTATGGCCTGTCCTAAAACCTGATTGGTATGGGTCGAGTATGTTATGAGTGTTAAGGTAATCAGTTAATTGTCCATGAACAATGCGCTCCAAGGCCTTAGATAGGACTGGGAGGATGCTGATTGGTCTAAAGTCGTTTGGTGTTACAGGTAATTTAATTTTAGGGATTGGTATGACTATAGCTTTTTTCCAGAGTTCGGGGTAAGTTGAGGTCATAATTGAGGCATTAAATATATGGGGTTACAGTTGGCAGTATGA
Source organism: Diploptera punctata (assembly GCA_030220185.1). Lineage (NCBI taxonomy): Eukaryota > Metazoa > Arthropoda > Insecta > Blattodea > Blaberidae > Diploptera > Diploptera punctata. The sequence continues at coordinate 1,363,236 of JASPKZ010002709.1, read as the reverse complement.
CATGGAGTATTTTCTTTAAAAGTCGATACTTATATTGTCTATACCTTGTGTTTTAGTTCTAATGCGGTCCAGGGATAGTTTAACGTCGATTGGCATTATATAGGAAAAGAAGAATTTTTCTCGGGAAGGAGTAGGTGTGGATAGGAGCTCATCTATAGTTTGTTGTTTGGTCGTAGTGTTTATGTTAAGTGTGGCATATGATGTGAAATGTTGGTTTAGATCGTCCAGTGATATGTTAATGCTCTCTCCTTTGGTTGTCGGCTGCCGTAGACCCATTGATCTAATACGTTTCCACATATCACTTGCATTTGTGTTTGGATCAATGAGACTATGAGCATACCGCAATTTAGCGTTCCTAATGTTTTGATTCGTTTTGTTTCTTAATGTCTTATATTGTCTTAAGTTAGCGTCACTTTTGTCCCGTCTATATTTTCGAAAAGCAGCATCCCTCTCAGCCATCAGTAGTCGAATTTCGTGGGACATCCAGGGAGCTGGGGATTTAGTAATTCGTCTAGTCTTCAAGGGGGCATGTTTGTCGTAAAGTTCTAATATCATATTGTTAAATTTAAGCAATTTTTCGTCAATTGTGCATAGGGTCCAAATATCATGCCACGGCATGTCGATAGCGTCCACATATTCCCTGGAATTTTGCTATTTTATTATTTATATCATTATCATAATTAAATGAAATTTCACATCCTAGATAATTGAGATGGTTCACCTATTCTATGATTTTGTTTCCTATTACTATTTTCGATCTGATTTGATTTTTCAAATATCTAATATATAAAAATTAATGTTTGTCTGTTTGTTCGTATTTTATGCGCTGCCATACCGTCCAGCCGATTGAGATGGGGCTTTTTGCAAAATGTTCAGGAGATTCCCGGGATGAACCTAGGCCAAAAAAGAGTTGTGATATTCAACTCCTGCATCCTTAAAAATCATCCTTTGTAGTGAAAAATGTGAAAAAAAATCCTTTTCTGACGCTTAAATGGCTTACTCTGCCTAAACCATAACAAATATACTAAATTAATGTGCACAGAATTGAATATAAAAAAAGGAAAAGAAATCTCTACAAAAAAGCCCGCGACAGTATATATTTATATTTTATGGATAACTCACAATAACCATGTTTGACTTTCACTGATGCCAAGATCGGGATAAGCAGATTCCCGGGCAAGCAAAGCAGCAGCACGGATAATTCATCATCATCATCATCACTCCAGGGATTAGGCAATTGCTCGTTCCGACTTCATAATGCATCAGCCCAACGTCTTCTAGGTCTTCCAACATCACGTCTTCCTCTTGCTTGATAATTTCTTGCTAAGAATGGATATCTCTCCTTACTCATTCCATCCATGTGATCAATCCATTTCTGTCTGTAATTCGTGACTTTATCCAATAAAGGCTGTACTTTCAATTCTTCTCTTATGTCCTCATTTCTTATTCTATCAAGTCTTGTACATCCTTTTACTTGTCTTAGGAACCTCATCTCCGCCGTCTGTATTCTATCCTTCTGTTTTTTCACTGGAGCCCAAGTTTCACATCCATACAATATTGTGGGAACCGCCATAACATTATACATTTTTATCTTGGTTTCTTTTCTAATTTTATTTTTGAATGTTCTCTGTATTGTTCCAAACACCGTCTGAAATTTATGTATTTTGGAGTCAATATGTCTTTCCACATTGTAGCCAACATCACGGATAATTCAAAATAACGAATTTTGTCTTTCAGCTCATTTATGCCAAATACATCGGGATACGTAGATTCCCGGGCATAGCCGGGTAATCAGCACGGGGTATCTAAAAACAATAACGGTATAAATTTATAATTATTTTTCTTTTTACTTAATCAACTAAACGTAAAAACACATCATCAATTATTCTGGCGTAGCAGCACACGCCGGGTATTAGTTAGTTTCAAATAAATAAGAATACAAAGAAATGTCCCTTATATATATATATATATATATATATATATATATATATATATATTAATTGATTAATAATAACAATAGATTTAATTTACCTGGCAGAGTTAAAGGCATTAAGGCCTTTCTACCACTGAACCAGGTTAGATAAAAAATACAAAAAAAGTTACATCAAAATTGCAATAATCAACATTATTACATAGTATTATCTACAATGCGGTTATTATTTACAATACATTTTATTTACCCTAGATTCAACGAATTAAATATAAAATGTACAAGATATAAAAATGAAAATGAAATACTACTAATGACATTGAATAAATTTAGTTATGGATAAAAACTAATTAACAACAAGTAATTTTATACGCGTGACTTAAAAGTGTCAAATGTTTGACAATCTGTGATATCTTGAGGAAGGGAATGCCAGGAGCGGGCAGAAGAAGCTACTGTGAAAGAAGTAGAATAAGAGAAAGTGCTATGAAGGGGGATTGTTAGCAGACTGTTATCTTGTGACCTAGTGTTGATATTGTGGTAAAAGATAACTTCTCAAATTTGGACGTCAGGTAATTAGGTATGTAGGAATCAGAAGCTTGAAAAGAAGTGAAAAAGAGTGAAATTTACGTCCGTCACAAATACGGAGCCACGAGAGTTTTTTTTAAGTGTTCGGAAATATTATCATAACGGCGGATGTTGAAAATGAACGAACGCAGGCATTATGAACACGATGCAATCTCTTCTGTAGAAGAAGGCGACGCATCAAGACCGTCTACGTATACAGCGTCTTAAATACAACTAGTAGCGCACACCCATCCTGCTGATAAACCTCCTGACGCGATAGACCTAGAAGGCCCTTAGCCTACCATCCGGATGCTGGCCTCACATCCACATGTGTCAATCACAGATGATCATCAGCCAGTATAGGGGTGACATGTGGTCAGCATGTCGAGTCCCCCAGCCGTTATAGTTGGTTTTCTCAACCTGGAGCCGCTACTTATTGTAGCTACCCAAATGGCTCACGATGCTGGGTGAGCACCAGTCCCTTACTGGCCGAAATACCAAGAGAAAAATGTCTTCCCCCATGGAGACTAGATTCAGCGCAAGTCCCGTAGCTTTGCGCCAAGGCTTCCTGCCTTAACTACTCGGCTACGGCGCGGAACCCATCCTGCTGATGATGGAAGTTAATTTCCGAAAGGCATCCAATTAATAATCTTTTAAATACATTCTATTAACAAAGTTGAGGACGACGGCACCTGTCAACAGGTGAATGTTAATTTTTAATTTTTATCTTATAACACATTTTCAGTAAATGGATTGACCACCCTTGTTTATGACTGTTCGAACTGTTTATTTTTCTGTGTAACTTATTAAATGTGCAATAATTGTGTACAACGATTAACTCGGCTTTTGTTAAATATCGCCCGCATTTCACTTAAATCGGTAGCAATAATTTTGTAAAGCTTCTGGGAACAACGACAAAATGTTATAGTACGCATTTTGTGAACGAAACACATACTTTGTTAGCAAAATACAGTAAGTTGAAAGAGAACTGTAGTAATGGAGGTTTGTTTAGTTACGGTTAGTTGACGTTACGAAAACCATGAACAAAGCGCAGTCCGGCCTCTCTGTTCTCCAACTTTCTGTTTTTATTTACAAACTAAAAACACAACATTGTCCTGAGAGACTACAAAGTTAAGATATTATGAATGCCCGGTATTCGCCATAGGTTCGTTCGTCAATAAAACAAAGAACACGTTATTGCCATGACATTTTACACACTTAACCAGTCAGGTGTACTTAACATTGACTCAACAGTCGTTAAGAAAGTTAGTGCCGAAGAGATACTAAAGGCCAACACGCACACACTATTCAGTAACTCTAAGAAATTGGGAGTGCCAGTAAATATCAATAAAACTAGATATATGGTCACACATAGAAATACATTATATAATGGAAATGGACAGCTAATGACAAATGAGGAAATTTTGAGGAAGTGGCTAAATTCAAATACCTAGGAACAATAATCAAAAATAGGAATGAGATGCACAAAGAAATTAAACATAGACTCAATTCTGAAAATGCGTGCTACGGATTATGCATTACATATAAGATTATATTTGCAAAAATAAGCTTTATTCCCATTTACCAATCAAGGGTTATCAATTGAAATTGAAATTTTCAGTCCCGCCGGGCACTGATCCCGGGCCTGCTAATCAGGTAGCATTTTTTCTTGTAGAGTTGGTTCAGATATAACATACAGCTACGATTGGGATATACACAATAAATTAAACCGATATCAAATGTGTGTGGCACCATGAAACCCTCCGAAAGACTCGAAGAGAAACTCAGCTCAGGTTTTATAAAATTATGGATGTTCCTGTTCTTTTTTATGGATCTGAATCTTGGATACTTACAAAAAAAAAAGATATCTCACACATTCAAGCCACTGAAATGAAATTTTTAAGATCCGTAAAAGGATGTACACGCATGGATAGATTACATAATGAATCAATAAGAAATGAACTGGATATATTTTCAATAGTTGATAAACTAGACGAGCACAAATACCAATGGGAAGAACATTTAGACAGAATGAACAATACAAGATTACCCAAAAAGATCACCGCCTACAAACCACATGGAAAAAGATCTTTGGGACGGCCAAGGAAACGATGGACTTGAGACCGGAACAGGTCGCATTGACCTAATCCTGGAAAGGAAGAAGAAGTTAAAAGAGACGAGAAACAATAGGCCTATTTAATCTGAATATCAACATCTTCATGGATAAATTCGTTTTAGGCCATGTGGCCTACATGGTAAACCTAGCGAAGATGGTCTTGATCTTTCCACCGATGTTTTGGTCTTCCTTGGTCCCTATGTCCAGTTGGGGTATATTTGAATGCCAATTTTGGAAGCCTATTTCTTGCCATTCTCCTCAGATGATTTTTCCATTCTTGTTGGTATCTTTGTATATCTTCATTTAAACTTGTTACTCCAAGTTTTGCTCTGATAAGAGTGTTCCTTTGGTGATCCAGTCTATTAACTCCTAACAATGATCTAAGAAGCGCATTTGGCTTACTTGAAGTTTATGAGAGTTTATTTTATTTAAAATCCAAATTTCACTTTCGTATTTTAGAGCAGCTTTTGATGTGATGTTATGTAATCTTAGTTTTGTCTCTGTCCTCATCTGTTTACCAAAATGTCTCCGTATTACCCCATTCATTTTATTATATTTTTGTAATTTTGAATCAATGTCATTCTTATACTCTGCAAATACACTTCCTAAGTAAGAGAAATCTGACACTTGTTCTATAATTTTTCCATCAATCTCAATTTTCACCCCTTGTATGTTTTTTCCACACATTGCCATTGTTTTGGATTTTGAAGTGGAAGTTTTCATATTATATTTGCTGGCAATTTTGAATAATTGATACGCTGCTATTTGTAAGCTATCTTCGGAATCTGATAATATTATTTGATCATCAGCATATAATATTGTTTGGATTATTTTATTCCTAGTTATTGAAATTCCACTATTTACTGTTTGTTTCCAATCTTGCACTATTCTGTTAATATATATATTAAATAAGAGTGGAGATAGTCCACATCCTTGTCGAACACCTTTGTTTGTGTTTATGTGTTCTGTTATTTCTCCATCTGGTAATTTAATTTTGATTTTAGAATTTTGATATTTAGTAAAAAAGCATTAGTTATGATAAAATGGCGTATTATTAAAGATGCAGAGCGGATGGACGTCGACATCTGGTGCAAGCTCATTTAATAAAACCACACTCACATTATAATTCCTCTTAGCAACAGTTATTGCTGCCGCCTCGCATTCCCTGCTCCAGTTTTAGATATAATTTGCGGCTAACCTTCCGTATTTGCTACTCTGATGGAAAACTTGTTTTAAACTTAAGCTGTTATTCCAAGATATTGTAAGAATATATGATAACTAGAGCTAGGAATTTTAGGTGCTGCACTTTTTTTGTTGTTGCTATAATGTTAAAATTAGCTAGTATTGCAAAGAAAACATTAAATAAATGCCCCTAATTGTGTTTTAGTTGCACCTTTTTGCAATGCTAGCACCTTTTTGCACCTTTTCTTTAATGAAAGCACATTTTGCACCTTTTAAAACCTTTTTTGTCTCCTTTGGAACATTTTATTACCAAAATAATATATATATATATATATATTACATTTATTCAAACACAATTTCAAGGGTTGGTAACGATATGTGGTATCAGTCCACATCACATTACTTCCACTTCAGTGCAATCCCGTTAGGCTATTCCTTTTAAATTAGTTTGCGTCTCATTGCACCACAGTTATGCGAAAGCTATTGTTCAAGTAAGGAAGATTGTTGAGTGCGTGAATAAATGTTTCAGTTCAAAATAATATTTGACTTGTGCGGTCTGCTATTTTCCTGAGTTACCAGTATACAGTATGCCGAAACCGAAAGTGAACTCCTATAAACTACGTGATATTGTTAAAACGTTTAGTACAGATGGCATTCAGAGTGACGGATCTGTTATCAGCATTCTTTGTGATATTTCAATAACAATTGATGAAAAAACATCAATGCATTCGTGTTACACAACATATAAGTAGTGTAAGTACTTACACATATTCTTTAATATAAGACAACATGCGTGAATTTTGTGTCGTTAGTTATTTGTTGTAATTGGTTTTGGTAATCTTTAATGATTATTTACATGGGAAATTTTCAACTTTTATTTGAGAAATTGCACCTTTTTTTGCACATTTTTCTGCTAAATTAAAGCACCATTTTTGCACATTTTTCACCAAAATTTTGCACCTAAAATTCCCTAGATCTAATGATAACACATATTTTATGTCTGTTACTGGAACTTATCCCAGATGAAAGTACAATTTTATAACATCTCACAACTTCTGCATAGCATCAGAAGTTTCAATCAGCAACAATATTTACAAATGCCCTATGTAGGTATTTTTCACTGACTATTTAACTCATGCCTCAAATGGGAGTCATGACCTGACCAATCACATTTCAATGATTTTTTATTTACAACAAAACACAGTCATTTTTCACCTCGATTTTATCAGTTTAATTTTATCACTGTGTTCTGGAGGTAAAGGCGGCCGTCACGTAGGGCTGATAACTCGGCTGACATCAAGTGCTGATTGTCCAAAAAAGTGGGAGCCTTAACCTCCCACTAACCCAAGGGCCTCCCGAGGCCTGTAGTGGGATTACTTTAAAATCAAGCTCCTCCTTTTTTTAACATTCTGAATAGGTCATAGCAATATCCCCCAGCGACTACATGTGGCTAGCAGAATGTATATAGGCTATAGTACATGAATGTTAGCATGCGGAATATAATATAAAAACATTTGTAGCAATTGATTATACCACCAAAAAAAAAACACTGTTTGCACTTTCTTAAACGTATTTTTCCCCAGATAATAACGTTCAAGAACATATTTACATCATAGGACATCAGTAATTAATTAATACACAGTTTGATGTGTTTCATTATTTCTCCAAAAAGGTGCATTCTTACAATATTGCGATCCTTTGGCAATAAATAATATGATCTGGTTGCAGTGATTAACAAGTGAAACATAACGTTTCTCATTTGTTTTCAAACATCGCCGTTTACATTAAATATATAAATATTTTAAAATAACTATATTTAAATAATGATTTAATTTCATTCGTTAAATAGTCCTAACAAATGCCACTCCTGATTTCCAAATTCTCTAGATAAAATCACTCCTCACTTCGTAAGTCGTGAATTTATCGATAATTTGGAACCACTCGCGGCATTACTTATGATAAAAAAGTTTACATATAAAATAAAGTTTAATTCTAAATGACACAAAGAGTAGGGTGCGTGAAGCTTAACAGTTTTGGGATATTTTGAAAAATTCACAAAGGGTTGAAGCAAGAAGATGAACTATCTCGTCTACTGTTCAATTTTGTACATCAAATCTTTAGAGGCGCCTCTCACCGCTGGGATCCCGAGATCGAGTCTCGGTCACTCCATGTGGGATTCGTGGTGGACGAAACGGAGTTTGGACAGGTTTTTCTCGGGGTTTTCTCCCGTTTACCCTGCCACAGTTCAATTCCACCATTTCTTCATACTCGTTTCATCCATTTCGTTTTATTTCATTCTTCTGCCCCGTGATGGTGTGTCAGGCGTGGTCGGCCGGCACCCTTGTCATTCACAGACCTCTATAAGGGGGCTTCATCTCATCCCAACCCTCGACCCGACCCTGAGTTGGACATGAGTTCAGGATATATAAATATTTAGAGGATGAAGAAGTGGTTCAACTCAATGGTATTAATAAGCTATGAGTTTATACTAATGATGTAGGGTGCGTGTAGAGAAACAGATTTCGGATTCTTCTGAAACTCAAAATGGGTTAAAGTAAGGAAATACACTCTCCTCTGCTATTCAATTTTGTATTATAGAATGCCATAATAATGTTTAAGGACGAAGAAAGGCTACAATAGCATTAATAAGCTATTAGTTTATGCTATTGATGTAGGGTGCGTATAGGGAAACAGTTTTCGGATACTTTTGAAATAAACAGTGAGTTAAAGCAAGGAAGTGCACTATCTCCCCTACTATTCAATTTTGTACTAGAGCATGCCATCAAATCTTTAGAGGATAAAGAAGGCCTACAAATCAAATGTATTAGTAAGCTGTTAGTTTATGCTAATGATTTAGTATTATTGGGCGATAGCGAAAGGATACTAAAGGACAACACGCGCACACTTCTACTAACACTAAGATATTGGAACTGGAAGTAAACATCAATAAAACTAAATATATGTTCACACATAGAAGTGCATTATATAACGGAAATTACCAGCTAATGACAAAGGAGGAAAATTTTGAAGAAGTGGGCAAATTCAAATACCTAGGAACAATAATTACAAATAGGAATGAGATGCATGAAGAAATTAAACATAGACTCAATTCTGGAAATGCGTGCTATTATGCATTACAGAGACTCTTGTCGTCCCAACTCCTTTAAAAAAATTAAAACTGAAAATATATAAAACTGTTTTTCTCCCAGTTATATTATATGAATGCGAAAAATGGACTCTTACTTTAAGGGAGGAAACAAGATTACGAGTATTTGAGAATAAAGTTTTTAGGAAAAATTTTGGATCAAAGAGAGATGAACAATCAGGTGAATGGACAAAACTACATAACAGTGAGCTGTATGGTCTTTATAGGAAACCAGATATAACAAAAAACAGTTAAATCTCGCAGACTGCGATGGGCAGAACATGTGGCAGGAATGGGGAATGAAAGACGTGCATGAAAGCTTATTGTAGGAAAACCAGAAAGAAAGCGCCCAGTTGGTAGATCAAGAATGAGGTGGGAGAAAAACATTAACCATGATTTGAGGGAAGTAAATTATACAGGGGATGATTGGAAAATATTAACTCAGGACAGGGATGTGTGGAGAGCTTACGTACGCTCGGTCATGAAGCTATGGGTTCGATAGTGTCAGTGAGTTAGTTAGTAGGTATTTTTCACTGAAACGAACGAAACGTTTTCACATAAATAAATGTATAATTTTCACAGAACTATGGCAATTTTTACCAAAATAAAACGTGTAAGTTATACACGAAGATCTCATCGCAGATAGACGGATCAGTTCTAAATGTAGTCACAGAACGGGATATAAACCAAAATAACAATCGGGAAGAAAAAGGAGAATTTTCACAGGAACAGAGAAACTTTATATAAAATAATACACATTTTTACCACGGGAATACAGGAAATTTTAACACAACAATTATGTGAAAGTTTCACAGGAACACAGGGCACAAACTTATGTCTTATTTTCAACAGGAATACTGGAAAAGTTTACACAAAAAATTATGAGTAATTCTCACAGGAACAAGGAAAACTTCTATCACTAAAATGTATGTAATTTTCACAGGTACAAGGGAATTTTTTACACAAATGTAATTTATAATTTTACAGGCATATGAAAATTTTACACGAAAAAATATGTATACTTTTTACACAAACATGGGAAAAATGTACATAAAAATATGTAATTTTTACAGGAATATGGGACATTTTTACACAAGAAGTATTTAAATTTTAAAATTCGAACCTGATAAAACGGTCGTCCTCAACTATATTAAAATCTGAATAGTGTGACAACTGAAGTTATTATAGGACTAGTTTGGACGGCTGTTTCATACGGTACGAATTTTAAAATTTTAACCATAACGGTGTCCTACCATGAATTTCAAAAGCCTAAATTTCATTACAAAACTGGAATCTTTCATGAAAAATATGTGTAATTTTCATAGGGCTATGGAAAATTTTTGCATAAAACATTACATGCAATTTGCATATGATACGGGAATATTTTACACAAAAATGTGTAATTTTCTAAGAAACGCGGGAAATGTTTACACAAAAATTATATGTAATTTTCTCAGAAATATGGGAAAATTTTATACAAAAAAAAATTCTTAATTTCCATTTCTAACATTTTATATAATTTCCATATATTTACGACTAGTCATTGTGAATGAAATTCATAATTCATAATAGCTTAGTAATTAGTATATTATAACTGGCTAAAATAATAATTTGAAATAGGTTATATTGTAAGAAATGAGATAACGAACATAAAAGGCATTGCAAATATAGAAAGAACTGGAATCGCGAGGAAAAGTAGCAGCCAATTCTAACAATACACTGAGGTAACATTCTCACTTGTTTGCTCAACGCTCTGGTTTTTAAAGACCATTCTGAGAGCTTTTACAAACTTTATTCTGTTAATTAACTCACTCTTTCCTGATTACAAACTGAACCGCTGGGTTCATTGGTTACAAATAACAGTTATTTAAAACAATAAAACTAGATATATATAAAGAATAATAAAATTAACAATTAATTATATAAATCTCCTTTAGGTCTATATATAAATCTAATTAATAGCATTACACTTTTAATATTCATGTTTGAACACCGTTGTGGTTAAAATTATTTCAATTATAAACATTTTTGTACCTTATAAGACAGTGCTATAATGTATGGTTAAAAACTATAAAATAGTTACCTTGTAGGTCCGTCTCCTCAACTTAAGTTATTTAAAACTCTGTAGGCCTTTCTGGACTAGTCCCATCAGGCCTACAGATTTTTAAAATAACTTAAGTTGAGGAGACGGACTTACAAGATAACTATTTATAGTTTTTAACCATACATTATATTACTGTGAACTAATACCTCAACGGAAACTTACCATGAATTTTACTTATAAAACAGTCGTCCTCAACTATAATAACTTCTGTTATAAACATTGTTATACTACAGAGTGAACATAAAAGTCCATTTTAGTGAAAACGCAAATATATCTTGTTTTTGTTTTAGGTATTGAGAATATTCACGAATTAAACTCAACAATAGAGAAATGCAGAACAAACTGGAAAGAACACTTGGCAAGGATACTGAGGGTAGAATACCAAAAGCAGCATACAACTATTCACCACGAGGAAGAAGAAGCTTGCGAAGACCAAGGAAAAGATGGAAAGAGCAGCAATTTGGAGCCGGAACAGGCTAGTAAATAAGCCTAAACCGTGAGGAAGAAGAAGAAGCAGAAGAAGAGAATATTCACGATTGAAGAGAGGATTGCCATGGTCCGGCCCGTCATAGAGACTCACGTATGATGCCGTGAGAGCGGATTTCACACGAGGATTTAGGAAACTTGGCCCTACAAATAGTCCCGAGCGGTTAAGGTAGGAAGCCTTGGCGCAGAGCTACGGGACTTGCGCTGGTTCGAGTCTCCATGGGGAAGAAATTTTCTCGTGGTATTTCGGCTGGGACCGGTGCCCACCCAGCATCGTGAGGCAATTGGGTAGCTACAATAAGTAGCGGCTCCAGGTTGAGGAACCAGCTATAACGGCTGGGGGACTCGACATGCTAACCACATATCACCCCTACACTGGCTGTTGATCATCTACCTCTGTGATTGACACATGTGGATGTGAAGGCCAGCAGCCGGCTGGTAAAAGGGCAATCGCTGAAAAGTGGAAAGACCCTCAATCGGATCGGCCCCACAAATGCGACCATACGTCGGCTTGTTAACAAATTTAATCACAGGGAGTGTCCAGGCAAGCCATCTGTACCTGCTGACACCGTGCAACGGATACAGGAAGCCATTGAGCGAAGCCCTCGTGCATTAACTCGGCGATTCTGCCGTGAGTTTGAGCTTCCATGATCCACTGTGTGGAAGATTTTACACTTTACGTTGCACAAACGTGCGTATCGTGTTCAAGTTCTGCACAATCTTGAAACATTTCCAGGAAGATGGGTAGGTAAGGGATTACCACGCATGTGGGCACCACGTTCTCCAGACTTAACCTCACTCGACTTCATTGCGTGAGGCTACATCAAATCACTTGTGTATCGAACCAAGGTTCAAGATCTTGCAGATTTGAAACAGCGCATTAGAGACGCGGTTGACACCATTAAACCGGCTATGTTGGTGAACGTTTTCCAACACGCCTCACAACGTTGGCAGCTCTGCTTTAAAATTGTGAGCGGCCATATTGAACTGAGATAATGTGCTGTGCAGCAGTGTGTATGGATTCGTTAAGGCCATAAACAAATTTGACAAAATCGGTCGTATTCAATAAAATGGATAGGGACTTTATGTTCATCCTGTATTAAAATTCAAATATTTGGAAGACTTGCTTCATCTTCAGGAATTCTTATGGTATATATTACAAATAATTAAAAATAATACCATAAGAATTCCTGAAGATGAAGCATGTCTTCGAAAAGCTTTGAATTTTAATAGTATAACAACGTTTATAACAGAAGTTATTATAGTTGAGGACGACTGTTATATAAGGTACAAAAAATGTATAATTGATATTAATAGCATTATTTCATTTTTTCCCTTTCTTTTCCTTAATATAATTTCTATCTTTTTTTCCAAAGGTTTGTCTTTCGACATTCCTGGTTTCTCTCCTGGCATGGCGTAATTGTAACCCACTTCTGAGGTTGGGGCGCCTGGAAGGCGGGGTTACGTTGCCCCGATGATATGATGGATGATGATGATGATGATGATAGTGGTGCGCCAGGAGAGACCCTAATCCTAAGCTTAACCTAATATGAATATGAATGATGATGATTGCGATGGCCATATGATTTCGGGGACCGTTTGGGCCTTAAAGTTTTCCTGACATTTGTCTTACAGGTGAGAAAGAACCCCGATAAAACCTCACCCAGAAAAACTGTCCCGACCGGGGAACGAACCCGGGCCCGCTGCGTGACCACAGCGGTGGACTAATTTCTATCTTTGTAGATACTTTTACGTGCCTCACACCACACGTAACTAACAGAATCGCAAGATTGTCCCATTAAGGGTTCAGCACAAAGAAACCCAAATTTGCTCAAATGCGCAAATTGCGGGGAGTCTGGCCACCCCGCCTCCTATGTTTTTCAACCCACTTTTCAACTTTGGAACAGAATTCGAGTATGATAACCAATAATTCACGGGAACCGTCTTGTGTTTTTAATCGAACTAACAAAGATAAAGTAGTTACATTTAACAATATAACATTTTAAATACAATCCCCCGCTGTGGTCTCGAGGTAGCGTGCTGCCTTGTCACGCAGCGGGCCCGGGTTCGATCCCCGGTCAGGACAAGTTTCCTTGGTGAGGTTTTCTTCGTGGTTTTCCCTAACCTGAAAGATAAATGTTAGGAAACTTTAAAGGCCCATACTCTCCCCGAACACCATCTGGCCATCGTTATCATCAATATCATATTCGCCTAATTAGCTTAAGTTTAGTTTAAGGCCTCTCCTGGCGCATAATTGCCATCATCATCAACTCTCATAGCATCGGGGCAGCGTAACCCCGCCTTTCATGCGCCCCAACCTCAGAAGTGAGTAACAATTACTCCATGCCAGAAGAAAACACCAGAAATGTTGAAATGACAACCTGGGGCATTTGTAAAAAATATATATATTAAATTATAAAATGAGTAAATTAAGACACCATCTTCCTCAAACATATATTTTTTTTAGTAAACGTAGGACTTTCTGAACTAACAATGTTCTGCTGATTGTTGAACTAGTACGAAAATATCTACACTTTCTTCTTCTTATCTTCTTCTCCGTCGTAGTTTGACCTCTCACTGTATAGGTACTTTTAGTGTCAAATGACTCCCGGGCCCTACAGTTCCACGACCTTACGGGAGAGAGGTTTTTTTAAACTTTAAATCACACACATACTTCTTGACCACGCAAGGTCTCCATGAATGAGTAATCAACTCAATCCAAGGACTCCTCCGGAACAATACAAACAATAAAGTGAAACACATAATTCTCATACACATATTAAACATGAAGGATATGATAAAGGATATGTATCTCATAGACCGATACTTTTGTCTCTTCCTGTTGATAAAATTGCCTCTTCCTGTTCATAATGAGAGATATCTCCTCAAATTAATTACTTCGACAAGGATATCGATTCAACAATGTACGATCGATATATTACATCAAGAAATGCCAAAAGAAAACAACTTCAAAAATTACCAAAAAAAAAAAAGAAGATTAGTTCTGTTGCTCTAAAAATTGTATTAAATGTTTTATAATGAATCTTCATTATAGTTAATAGTTATTTCCCATAAATCATATGTTATTCATTTATTCCAAGCCCACAGAGATTTAACAGTAAAGATATGCTATATATAATTATACAGCCAGCTTGGAAATCGCCCGGAAATAAGATCGGAAAACTTAACCTCGCATTTGGTAAATCATAAACATTATAATTATTTTTAGCTTTTGAGGTATTATTCGCTAAATAGTCACTCCAAATCCAACGCGAGGTTGAGTTTTTCATTAGACGAAATCACTCGCGATGATAATTATGATAGCTAGATGATATCCGGGGACTATTTGAGCCTTAAAATTGTTTTACAGGTGAGAAGAAATCCCGAAAAAAAGCCATCACCCAGAAAACTTCTCCTGGGGGACTGAACTAGGTCCACTGAATACGAGGCAGCGACGTTACTCTCAGACTATAACGGTAGACAAATTCTGTGTCAATTTTTTTCATTAACCTCTCACCTTAAAGACACTTTTACGTGCCACACGCCAACCGGTCCTTACAGTGACCAACCTGCCGGGAGATGGATTTTAAGCGTGGATCACATATATAATTTTTTGACCATACAAAGACATGGAGGACCTCCCCGAGACATGACAACAATAGGATGAAACACACCATTCACACACACATTCATATAAAACATGAGGGATATCATAATGATGATTGTGATAGCCAGATGATGTTCGGGGAATATTTAGGCCTTAAAGTTCCCTAAAATTTGTCTTACAGGTGAAGAGAAATCCAGAAAACAGCCATCACTCAGCAAACTTCTCCCAGGAAACTGAACCTGATCCACTGCATACGAGTCAGCGACGCTAACAGGAGACAATATCGGTAGACCTTGTCAATAAAAGAAAAAATGAATGAATGAATGAATTAATTAATTAATTAAATTACAAATTTAAATTAATAGCCAATAAATATCCATCCATCCATAGTAATTCTGCCCGAAGGCAGGTCCTTCACTGCAATCATAGCATTCTCGTGCTATGCTTGCAGCTTTACTAGGGAATTGTAGGTGTGGTAGCTTCCAGTTGCTTTCCACACCGGTGAAGGATGATGATGATGAAGATGATAATGATAAGGGTGATGATGATAATGATGGCCATATGATTTCGGGGACCGTTTGGGCCTTAAAGTTTTCCTGACATTTGTCTTACAGGTGAGGAAAAACCCCGATAAAAACCTCACCCAGAAAAACTGTCCCGACCGGGGATCGAACCCGGGCCCGCTGTGTGACAAGGCAGCACGCTACCTCGAGACCACAGCGGTGGACCCAATAGATATAATTGTAAAATATCAATAAATAAGTCAAACGAAATGACATTCATTGGTAAATATGGAATTAGATAAAAATTGTACTGGATAACAAAATAATAGAACAAGTATCACATTTCCAATATTTAGGATGTGATATATTGTATTGTATTGTAAGTCTATGTTTTCCCTTTACAGAGATTTAGGCGCTCTCCCCCTACAGGGAAGGATTTTAACCATACTAATTTAGTTACAGCGTTCCGCCTCATACTGACATCTAGGAAACCAAGGTAGTACTAGGACGGGAAAATTCGGTAAATTTTGCTTAGAGGCCTTTTCATTCAGGCTTAAGGATTTTTTACGAGCCTGAAAATTTTCAGACTCGGGACCCACGGCTTAAAGTCCCTCCCGGAGGACTTGCTCCTTGGATTTTTCCGTCCTAAAAATCCATCGACCCCGGCCGGGTTTTAAGCCGCGACCCTCGGGACCAGAAGCAACCGACTAGGATGTGATATAACTTATAGAGGAAATGAAGATATAGAAAATAAAGTAAATAAATTTCAGGCTATTTGTGGAACCATAAAAAGAACCTTAGGTCGGAAAACAAGGAAAGATACAAAACTTAAATTATATAAACCAATGGCTGTTCCTTTGTTGTTGTATGAAAGTGAAAATTGAATAATGAAATCAAGGGATAAAAGCAGGATACAGACTACGGAAATGCTGTTTTTACGTAATGTGAAAGGATGCACAAGAGCGGATAGAATAAGGAATGAAACTATACGAGAATAATTAAATATATATAAAATTGAAGATAAAATCAGCGAAAATAATAAGAAATGGACAGAACACTTAATGAGAATGAACAACGAAAGAATACCAAAAAGAAGCTTCCTGTATAATCCCAGAGGAACAAGAGATGTTGGCCGACCACGTAGAAGATGGACTCCACTTTTAACTTCGCCGGAACAGGCTGCATAGCCTAAACCTTGTAGTAGAAGAAGAAAGAAATTACAGACTGAACTATTTATTTTTATATTCACTGTTTATTTTAATAGCATAATTCTCTTCAGTCACATATGAAGAAGAAAATGGTGTAAATACAAAAATATCAATTTTTAAGGGTTTTAGGGATAATAAATTCTATCATCAAACTACAATCACTCCAAAACATTCAAGACTAAGGCCGGTATTCAAGAACCAAACTTTTCGCGAAGAGCGACTCTCAGCTAACTCTTCTTTATTAATTAGGTGGCTCAGGCAGAACCTTACTCACTCTATTCGACACCATGGGCTAACATAATATTTATTTTAAAAAAATGCCGGGAACAATTGAAAGATGAGAAGAGCATCTCTCAGCTTGTCTCTTCGTGATTTATTGTGTATTATGTGGGTCATGCAGAACCTACTCTAACTGGCTCACTCTATTCAACATCATGTGCTAACAAAATATTTATTAAAAAAATTCCCGGGAACAATTGAAAGTGAAGAGCCTCCGATTACGGAAGACAGAGATGGCATGACCTAAAGAGTTGATTCTTGAATACGGTCTTTAAAAGTGTATAAATAAAACACTGGCTCATCAAACTCTTGTGTTTGGTAGCAAAGCATGGACATTAAAACAGAAAGATATACAGAGACTTAGATCTGCTGAAGTGAGATTTATTCAAAGGTTTGCTGGATACATACTACTGGATCATCAAAAATATGAAGACATTTCAGTTAAATATTCCTTTGGCATAGTGTACAAGTTTATAAAATATACAGCGTGTCCCATTCAAACCTCCCTCATTTTAATTAATCATAACTAACAAAGTATGCGGAATTATGAAATGAGGCCGGTATTAAACGAAATAGAAACTCAAAGAATTTTCATTGCCACACACTAAAACACTTCGATATGTGCACCATTAGTAGCACGAACAATATAAAGTCTATATTCGATTATGTACCACGTTCTCTCCAACATGTCTATTGGTACTGTTGGAATTGTGTCAAGGATACGGGTTCGTAAATCATGGAGATCTTGTACTCGAGTAGCAAACATACGGTTTTTTACATACCCCCAGAGGAATAAGTCCAGTAGAGTGATGTTGGGCGAACATGGAGCAAATTGGTCCGCCGCGTCCAATCCGCATATCTGGGAAGGAGTCTTTGAGTGAATTTCGAACATTCAGGCTCCAGTGTGGTGGGGCTCCATTTTGCTGAAAGATTAATTGGGGTTGCAGATCAACTATTTGGGGGTACAAGAGCTGTTCCAAGATGTCTTGGTATACCGGGCCAATTATTGACTTCACATGGAAAAAAAAAAAAATGACCTATGAGCCTGTTCTTCATCAGGCCGCACTAAACGTTTACTTTCGGGCTATCCAGGAGGTGTTCACGATAGACATGTAGATTTTGCGTACCCCAGATCCTTACATTGTCCCGATTAACAGATCCTGATTGTCTCGTCAGAAAACAAGAAGTTTCCAAGAAATTGAGGGCCCTTGTAAATACGATCAAGCATTTCAATAGCGAATGCTTGTCATCGTGGCCTGTCATCTGGCTTTATTTATTGAACAATTTGCACCTTGTAGGAGTACAAACAAAGCCGCTTATGAAGCACTCGATGCACAGTTGATCTCGGCACACTGAACTGCCGGGAAGCTTGGCGAATTGATTTTTGTGGACTTCTCTGAAATCTTGCTCTAATTTCTTCAATCTTTTCTTGTGAAACACGTATACGAGCATCTCGTGATTCTTTTTTAACGCTTCCAGTAGCCAGAAAATTCTCAAGTAATGCCTTAATAGTCTTCGCATCAGGTGCATTTCCTCCATATTCTCCCCGGTAATTTCTTTGCACTGTAATTATTGACTTCGTCTCTGCATACCAGGAAACAGTTTGTGCTCGTTGCTGAGGAGTCGCCATTTTGTTTTATGTCATTATTGTCCAACATGCGACAGATGAATTAACTGCAACAATGTGAAAACAAAAATTCGGCGAGTTTCTCTTTCTTTTAATACCAACCTCATTTCATAATTCCGCATACTTTGAGGGTTATGACTAATTAAAATGTGGGAGGTTTGAATGGGACACGATGTATGTATATATATATATATATGCCTTAATGATCTTCGAATCAGGTGCGCATATATATATATATATATATATATATATAGTACAACCGTATGCTTGCATTTGTATGAAGAATTACACATGGAATCTTTAGAAAACAAAATTTCTGATTATAAGTCAAGGTGGATGCAACATGTTTATCGGATGGAGGAACGCAGGATGCTCAAGCAAATGTTAAGCTATCAATCTGCAGGAAGAAGAAGATCAGGACGTTCACTCAAAAGACTTTTAGATGGCATTTCTACTGAGGCCGAAACAGGTCAATAAATTACTTAAATTGGTGAATGGTCTGTGGTGATGATTTTCTTTAGTGTCCATAGACTTTAAGTTGTATAATATTGTAAAAAAAGAGAGTCATCTTTAGAGAGGAATAAAATTTGCGAATAAATAATTAAATAGTTTTTAAATTGTAAATAGGAGTAAGATTATAAAGCAGAGTGTGTATCGCTCTTCACGAGAGGGATATAAACACTAATACACCTCCAGGATGGAGACAAGCTAAATCGTTAAGGGATGAATAAGATAATGGATTGAGACACTTTAAGATCGTTACCCTCTTCACCTCATGGAAAATGGCTGCATTACAGAATCTCATAAAACAACAAAAACAGTTTCAGAAGACACTTTCTAAATGTTTGTCGTGAATGAAATCCTAGAGCACATAATTCAACTCTGCTCTGATGCTATGTACATAAGCAGACAGACCGTACTGCATTTTCTATTTTTAGTGTTATTCATTATTGTTTATTTAACGACGTCTTTTAGCATCTATGCCATTAGATGTTGCAACTTAAATATCGCCACAACTTTGACATTACAAGATAACAATCATTATTAGCAGCATCAAGGATCAGACATTATGGTCTGTTTCGATCTCATGTTAGAATTTGTTAGTCCATTTTTTACAGGGACTTCCTCCATTTCTTCGTCCTAGTGCTCTGTAGTGAATAATCTGTTTTGGGATTCTGTTGTTATCCACTATATTGATGTGGTCCATCCATTCGTGTCTGTATTGTGTAAATCCTATCTAATAGGTTGAATAATTTAGTTCTCGATACTAGTAAAATTCATGGTAGGTTTCCGTTGAGGTATTATAAATAAATAAATAAATAAAGCCTGGTATGTCCCTTTAGGGCAAAGGCCTCCCTGTACAGGGGTTAAGCTCTATTTGAGAGTGTCACCCGGTGAGCTACTCCGTGGTGAGAACTTGACTTGGATGTAGCACTTGGTTTGTATACACTGTCTGTTCTGTGATTAGTTAATACACAGTTGGATCTCCATCGTTCTCCAGCTTTTCCTGCATCTGGCGACTCTGGACCATTGCGCCCCTGCTCGTTCTTTGAAGATGTCAGCCCATCGTCGTCTTGGTCTTCCGCGCTGTCTCTTGCCTGTGTACGGGTCCCACATGGTTGTTTTTATTGTCCACCTGTCGTCCTGCATTCTTGCGACGTGGCCTCCCCACTTCCATTTTTTCCTGATGGCTTGTTGTGCGGGATCAGTTGTTGAAGATATCGCTTGAAGTGTTGTATTCGAGATTCTGTCCTTCAGAGTTATGCCTAAGATTTTCCTCTCCATTTTCCTTTGGCATACTTGGAGTGTGTACTTCAGTTTGTCAGTGAGATTCCAAGTTTGGCAGCCATATAACAGTGTTGGAAGAACACAGGTTTGTAGTGTTTCCATTTTGAGTTTCCGGTTGAGTGACTTGTCCAGAAGTATAAATTTCAGTGACCAGAACGCCTTCCAGGCGAGAGCTATTCTTCTGCTTATTTCCTTCTCTACTTTCTGATGGAAGGAGAGTAGTTGTCCTAAGTATATGTACTCGATTACATATTGAAGATCCATTCCATCGACTTTGATTGGGTTTTCCGGACCATTAGACATAATTTGTGTCTTGCTTTTGTTCATCGAAAGGCCTGCAATTTTGCTAGTTTCTGAGAGCTCTTGTAGCATTGATTGGATTTAGTTCACAGTAATATAATGTACGGTTAAAAATTATAAAATAGTTACCTTGTAGTCCGTCTCCTCAACTTAAAGTTATTTTAAAACTCTGTAGGCCTTTCGGGACTAGTCCCATCATCAATGAATACACACCTAGTCCACACAATCCTCTGTACAAAATTCTCACAACCAAGTCAGTGTTTCATCAAGGGTCAACAAGAACGGACCTATGATTCTCAATGAATACACACCTAGTCCACACAATCCTCCGTACAAAATTCTCACAACCAAGTCATTCCTTCAACAAGGGTCAACAAGAACGGACCTAATGCATTCTGCTGATGATGGGACTAGTCCCGAAAGGCCTACAGAGTTTTAAAAGAACTTAAGTTGAGGAGACGGACCTACAAGGTAACTATTTTATAGTTTTTAACGGTACATTATATTACATTTAGTTCTGTTCGCATATCTTCATTTCGTTTCAGAGGCCTAATGTTTTATGTTTGAGTTTCTTTTACTCATCGTAAATCAATGGGATGACATGTGGTCAGCATGTCGGGCTTTCCAGACGGTTGCAGACATTATAGCTGGTTTTCTCAACCCGAAGCAGCTAATTATTGTAGCTACCCAAATTCCTCACGATGCTGAGTGGGTACCGGTCCCATACTGGCCGAAATTTCATGATAAAATGTATTTCCCCTGAAGACTCGACGTGCGCAAGTCTCGTAGCTCTGCGCTAAGGCTTACGCCTTAACCACTCACTTACGGAGCGGGACATTATTATTATTATTATTATTATTATTATTATTATTATTACTTTATTATTCCCTCCATGGTATCTTTACCTTGTCGTGGTGGAGTGGCTTGTGTGCTTAAATGATCCTGAGAGCTATGCCGGCGGTAGCATTGCTGCCGATAGGGTTACCCATGCCGGACTGGTCGAAGGTGATAAGCCAGACGAAATAAGTACCTTGGTCGAAAGAGTGACGATCTTTCACCGTAAAAATACAACCGTCAAGAAATGCGGACATGGGTTCTACTGGGGTAAAATTTTCCGGAGGTCAAATAGTCCCCCATTCGGTTCTCCGGGCGGGGACTACTTCAGGGAACCCATGCCAAAGGCTCAAACACAGGGACATGTTCCTAGGAACATGGAATGTTAGGACTTTATACAATAGCGGGGCACTAGAGATATTAACGCAGGAATTGGATAAATCGCCCTTGGATATAGTCGCTTTACAGGAAGTTAGGTGGCCAGGAGAAGGTAGTCAGGAATCAGGAAGCTTTTCATTATACTATGGGGGTGCAGAAAGACCTGCATTTGGAACGGGTTTTTTAGTCAGAAGGAGGATCCTATCCGCTATCCGAGATATTAAGTTTGTTAGTGATAGGATATCATACATAATTCTAAAGGGTAAACGACATGATTTTATAATTGTAAATGTAGCTACATGCCCCCACAGAAGATAAAGATGACAAGATCAAGGATGAGTTCTATGAAGAATTAGAATGCTTATTTGATAGCCTTTCACGATATCATATGAAAATTGTCTTAGGAGATTTTAATGCAAAAGTGGGGCGGGAAGATATATTCAAACCAACAATAGGCAAATTCAGTCTTCATGAAGATAGTAACGACAACGGGGTTAGATTAGTCACATTTGCCACATCAAAGAATCTCGTTGTTAAGAGCACAACATTTCAGCATAAGGATATTCATAAATACACCTGGACGTCCCCAGATGGAGAAACTCGGAACCAGATAGATCATGTATTAGTGGATAAACGCTGGCACAGTAGCATCATTGATGTTAGATCAGTTAGAGGGACAGACTGCAATTCAGATCATCATCTGGTCAGGGTGAAAATCAGACAACGGCTATCGCTTATGAGAGGAACAAACGCTAAAGATGATTCTGTAAAATATGAATTAAAAAACTTGAAAAATGATGAAATGCGGCAAGAATACCAAATCAAAATTGCTAATAGATTTGAAGTACTGGAATCTTCAGATGACAATGTGGCAAACGAAGAAGAAACTGATATAAATAAAGAATGGGAGGCTATAAGAGATACTATTAAATTGTCAGCATCAGAAAGCATTGGTTGTTTAAAAAAGAGGCAAAACAAGAAATGGTTTGATGAGGAATGTGCCGACATTGTAAAGAAAAGAAAGCTAGCAAAAATTAAATGGTTACACGAGCCAAATGAGGTAAATTTAGAGCAATTGGGTAGTGTTAGACGGGAAACCACCAAGTTACTAAAGAGTAAAAAGAGGGAATATTTGAGAGAGAAGATTAATGATCTTGAAATGAATGCAAAAAATAGGAACATTAGAGAATTATATCAGGGAATTAGTATAGAGAAGAAAGGGTTTCAGGCTAGAACAAACATAATTCGGAATGAAAATGGGGATATGATTGCAGATTCCAAGAGTATATTAAATAGATGGAAAAGTTATTTTAATCAGCTATTAAATGTACATACAGAACAGGACATTGAGGAGAATAACTTACAGACAGCAGAAATGCTAGTTGCAGAGCCAAGTGCATTAGAGGTTGAAATGGCAATTGAAAAATTGAAGATGTATAAAGCATCAGGTTCAGATGAGATCCCAGCAGAACTGATAAAATCTGGGGGAGAAAAATTGATGGACAAGATACGCTGGTTGCTTAGTATGATTTGGGAAAAAGAAGCTCTTCCAGATGAATGGAAGGAATCAATTATCGTACCAATTTATAAGAAAGGAGATAAAACTGATTGCAACAACTATAGGGGCATCTCATTACTTTCAACTTCGTACAAAATTCTAACAAATATATTAGTAAGCAGACTTACTCCCTATATTGATGACATTCTAGGAGATCATCAATGTGCATTTAGAAGAAACAGGTCTACAACAGATCAGATTTTTAGTATAAGACAGATTTTAGAAAAGAAATGGGAATATAATGGTACTGTACATCAAATATATGTAGACTTCAAAAAAGCATATGATTCAATTAAGAGGGAGAAGTTATATAGTATCCTGCTGGAGTTTGGAATTCCTAAAAAGTTAGTTAGACTTATACGAATGTGTCTAAATGGCTCAACGAGTAGGGTGCGTGTAGGCAAACAGTTTTCAGACACTTTTGAAATCCAGAATGGGTTAAAGCAAGGAGATGCACTATCTCCTCTACTATTTAATTTTGTACTAGAGCATGCCATTAAATCTTTAGAGAATGAGGAAGGCTTACAACTCAATGGTATTAATAAGCTGTTAGTTTATGCTGATGATGTAGTACTACTGACCGATAGCGAGGAGATACTAAAGGCCAACACGCACACACTATTGAGTAACACTAAGAAATTAGGACTGGAAGTAAATATCAGTAAAACTAAATATATGGTCACACGTAGAAATACATTATATAATGGAAATGGACAGCTAATGACAAATGAGGGAAATTTTGAGGAATTGGCTGAATTCAAATACCTAGGAACAATAATCACAAATAGGAATGAGATGCACAAAGAAATTAAACATAGGCTCAATTCTGGAAATGCATGCTATTATGCATTGCAGAGACTTTTGATGTCCCAACTCCTTTCAAAAAACGTTAAGCTGAAAATATATAAAACTATTGTTCTACCAGTTATATTATATGGGTGCGAAACATGGACTCTTACTTTAAGGGAGGAAAGGAGATTGCAAGTATTTGAGAATAAAGTTCTTAGGAAAATTTTTGGACCAAAGAGAGATGAACAGACAGGTGAATGGAGAAGACTACATAACAATGAACTACATGGTCTTTATAGGAAGCCAGATATAATAAGAACAGTTAAGTCCCGTAGACTGCGATGGGCAGGACATGTTGCGCGTATGGGGAATGAAAGACGTGCATGGAAACTTCTTGTAGGAAAGCCAGAAGGAAAACGCCCAGTTGGTAGACCAAAAATGAGGTGGGAGAACAACATTAACTATGATTTGAGGGAAGTAGATTATACAGGGAATGATTGGAAAGCATTAGCTTAGGATAGGGATGTATGGAGATCTTATGTCCGTGCGGCCATGAACCTACGGGTTCGATAGTGCCAGTGAGTAAGTAAGTAAGTAAGTATTACTTTATTATTATTTTTATTTATATTATTATGTTTTTTTATTTCCTTGTCATCTATATGTTGTGTACTCCTATTACGTATTATTAATCAAGATGTAACTAAACCATAATTGTTCATATCTGAATACTTTAATCCTGGTGAAGTGGAAGAGAAGATTTTACGTTCTTAACTCTGTCAAATAAAATAAACCGTTGGAATGGACACCATCAGGAACGAGAAGGAAAGGACGACCAAATCAAACGTGGATCCAAGGGATTAGACAAACTTTGAAGGACTGGGAAATAGAAGAAGAAATGTGTTATAATAGAGACGAATGGAGGAAAATTATAAAGCGAAATTGAAGACAAATCATTGGTGCCGGAAAAATGTATCAACATTGTTAAAACCGAAAAAATATATATGTGCCTATATATCATTATTATTATTATTATTATTATTATTATTATTATTATTATTATTATTATTATTATTATTATTATTATTATTATTATTATTATTATTATTATTATTATTATTATTATTATTATTATTATTATTATTATTATTATTATTATTATTATTATTATTATTATTATTATTATTATTATACAAGTCTTAGGTCTATAGGCCTGTTACGATCTCAATTATGAATTTTGTACCCAGCGCTTCCGTGGACGGACCAGAGATCTCTTCCCTGTTGGACAATATCTGAGTAAGGAATTGAGAACTTCATCTGTATTTATTCGTCGCAAATGATTCATCCAGTTGTTACCAATTTTTTAAAAAAGGAATGTTATTACTAACAAACTCACTCACTGGCACTATCGAACCCATAGGTTCATGGCCGCACTGACATAAGCTCTCCATATATCCCTATCCTAGGCTAATGTTTTCCAATCATTCCCTATATAATCTACTTCCCTCAAATCATGGATAATGTTATTCTCCCACCTCATTCTTGGTCTACCAACCGGGCTTTTTCCCTCTGGTTTTCCTACACGAAGCTTCCATGTACGTCTTTTATCCTCCATTCGTGCCACATGTCCTGCCCATCGCAATCTACGAGACTTAACTATTCGTATTATATCTGGCTTCCTATAAAGACCACGAAGTTCACTGTTATATAGTCTTCTCCACTCACCTGTCTGTTCATCTCTCTTTACGCCAGCTTTCAATAAATCTTGAGTATTGATTTTCATTATGTTTTTTGTTAATTTAAATTTCTAACGTTTTGAAAAATTGATATTTTCTCCTGGCCTTTTTTTTTGTCCATTTTTTCTAAATGTTCCTAAAGGAACTTTATTCTCAAATTATTTCTAAATGTTCCTAAGAACTTTATTCTCAAATGCTCGGAATCTCTTTTTCTCCCTTAAAGTAAGAGTCCATATATCTAATCCATTTAATATAATAATAATAATAATAATAATAGTAACAATAATAATAATGTCATAATCACCATATTCGCCTTGTTCATGTAGCTACGCATTTATGTATATAGTAAGGGTGGATAAGTATTATCCTAAATGTTCGTGTTTTCTCAGATGTGGCACCGGCATTGAGCCAATCATTCATATGGGAAGCCCCTCCATGTCCTGGAGTAAGCTAGAAAAGTATAGGCCTATATGTGATGCAAAGTTAAAAATTCTTCTTTCCCACAGATCGTGTCCCTCTAAGATCCGGGTTGTATGGACAAGTAAGAAGTAGGTCCTACTAACAAAGAGAGATCATAAACTAAAGAAAAAAGTGAGATGATATTAAACAGCTTAATCAAAAATTAAAATAACATATTGTCGTTAGATCATGGCCTTGGTTATACACTGCAGACAGTTCTAAGAATTCTTCACAATGGTTTACGTATGGAAAGATCCAGGAAAATAATATTTTACAAGATACACAATATTTTTATTCACACATACAGATAAAAAAAACACCCAGTCGTAAAGGAGAATGTATATGGTGGAAATCTCTTCAAAGAAAAATTTTCTACCTTACAAATACAAAAGTTGAGAGTACGGGGACTTGCTTTGTGTTGTTTGATTTCTCTCCGCTGTTTCTTGACGCTTTTACTCGTATTCCAGTTTTGCAAGCTGATGGCTCCCTCTTCGCTGACCGTTATAACTCCAATTTCTTCAATTGCAATTTTTATATAGGGAATTTACCTTTATACATTTGTTCACTACATAACTTACTCTAAAATAAATTATAGATTTAAAAAACTAAAACAACACGCTTTATTAGAAAACCGAACTAAAAAAATGAAAAATAATTTTAATTTCCAACATGCTTGGGATAAATAATTTTACCATCAAAAACGTGGGGTGCTTTTTATGATTTTTACATTTCTTTCTTAGAGACTTTACTTTTACCAATATCTGTTTACTATCATATATATTAATTGATAAAGAGCACCCCACGCTTTTGATGGTAAAATTATTTATCCCAAGCATGTTGGAAATTAAAATTATTTTTCATTTTTTTTAGTTCGGTTTTCTAATAAAGCGTGTTGTTTTAGTTTTTTAAAACTATTATTTATTTTTTATTTTTTAGTTTTAATATTTTACAGAATAAGATAAAAATGTAAATATCTTTAAATTTGATTTTATTGTAGTATGAGCTGAAAGTAATACTCTTCTAAAAAAACTCCCATCCAGATTTGAACCAGCGATCTATCGATTACTGAAATTACTCGTATATACCACTAGAGTTCACCGCACTACCAACTGAACTCTTACAACGATTGACTAAAAAGTCGACAAGTCCGCAACCTATTATACCAGTTTTAATTTTTTTTTCTGATGATTCTGGCCAGGATTTTAGAAACAAAATATGAAATTATTGTATTCTCACGGGCCCTTTACAAGTATACAAAGTTTCAAGTCGATCCAATGTTTCTAAGTGGGTGAAAATCATGTTCAAAAATTCCGTTACATAGATACAAAGACACTTTTTTTTTTATTTTCTGATGATTCTGACCATGATTTTAGGAAGAAAATATGAAATTATTGTATTGTCACGGGTCGTTTACACGTATACAAAGTTTCAAGTCGATCCAATGTTTCTAAGTGGGTGAAAATCATGTTCAAAAATTCCGTTACATAGATACAAAGACACTTTTTTTTTATTTTCTGATGATTCTGACCATGATTTTAGGAAGAAAAATATGAAATTATTGTATTGTCACGGGTCGTTTACACGTATACAAAGTTTCAAGTCGATCCAATGTTTCTAAGTGGGTTAAAAATTGTGTTAAAAAATTCCGTTACATAGATACAAAGACGCTTTTTTATTTTCTGATGATTCTGGCCATGATTTTAGGAAGAAAATATGAAATTATTGCATTGTCACGGGTCTTTTACAAGTATACAAAGTTTCAAGTCGATCCAATGATTTTAAGTGGGTGAAAATCGTGTTGAAAGAATCCATTACATAGAGAGATAGATAGATAGATAGATAGATAGATAGATAGAATAGATAGATAGATAGATAGATAGATAGATAGATAGATAGATAGATAGATAGATAGATAGATAGATAGATAGATAGATAGATAGATAGATAGATAGATAGATAGATAGATAGATAGATAGGTAGATAGATAGGTAGATAGATAGATAGATAGATAGATAGATAGATAGATAGATAGATAGATAGATAGATAGATAGATAGATAGATAGATAGATAGATACAGGTCAAGCTAATATAAAGCGTGTAAAATGGAACGAAATAACTTATAAATCAATAGGCACTTACGATAAATGGTACGAAGCACTACCGTGCTAATAGTATGTTACGATGCGAGGTTGGGAAGTGGTTTTTACAGAATCGAGGAAAATGTTTAAAAACCGAGCAATAGCGAGGTTTTTAATTTCCGACATTCTGTAAAACACTTCATAAACGTGCGTTGTACATTTTTTTTTTTTGCGCGATGGTGTTTTCAAAATAATAAATAATACAGTCAGATTCAACCCAGGAAGTTACTGTGTGTTTGGAATAGGGAACTGAGTTGCCATTTTAACGGTATTTTCTTGAGAGAAATTCTTATATAAAACTGAAGTATGCTACGTAGCAGGTACAGAGATATAAGTTGTAGCGTCCAAGCCACCCTTTCTTAAGAAAAAAACAGTTACCACTTGTCACTGAGCTCGTGCGGATCTGTACTATCCTGTGTGAAAGTGTTGACTTATATTTACTGTAAAAATAGTTTGCATGCCTTAAAAGAAAAACTATGTTTTTTAAACGTATAGTACATAGATTTGGAAAAAGTTCTGCTAACCTTGCCCCTCCACCCCTCCCTAAACAAACAAATACCGTTATTATAATTTTGGCAACATCTACCCCTTGTACGTAGGGGGGCACTGGCTTAGCCCGTAAGGTCTGTAGTAACATATTTGTTGGAAATAATGCGTTCATTATAAACAATTGACTAAAGTTAACAGCGTGGGCATTGTTTATTAGTTGAAACAACAGGAGGCCATGAGACCAATAAGTTATAAAATAACAGGAGACCGTGTGAAAACCATGCAGTGATAAAATGGCGGCAAATTAGTATTTATTGTTTTATATTGTTTCAAATAAAGTTCAGTTCATTAAAAATGCAGTGTTTTGTTGCGTATAATATATATTAACACTGCATTTTGAATATTTTTTTGTATATACATTTTATGTTGTATACATAGAGGGCAGTGGTTTTACTTCCAACACGTGTGTTTGTAATATGTAATATTAGAGTACAGTTATTTAATTATAGTATAGTTATTTATGTTGGGAACCCCGAAATGTAGGAAGTTGCAACTTTCAATCATGGTCACCATTGCTGTAAGTACGACAAAACGCACCATCGTGCAAAAAATTACATATTACTACTGCACTATCTTATATTATGCTTACCTGCTTCACAACAGATGTTGAAAGTGGTAACCTTGGCTTAATAATAAAGTAATTCATAATAATAATAATAATAATAATAATAATAATAATAATGTTAGCGCAATAGGTACGGTCTAGTGCTCCGTACCAATGACTTGCCGGTCATGTACATGTAACTCTGATGGAAGCCGCGCCAGTACTCACCCTGCCCAAGGCTCCCGCGGAACGGCCAGTCAGAGCTACGAACGCATTGTAGAAAGATACCAACATGAATGGAAATATCATCTGAGAAGAATGGGAGGAAATAGACTTCCAAAATTGACATTCCAATATTCTCTAACTGGACAAAGGGTCCAAGGAAGACCAAAACACCTGTGCAAAGATCAAAACCATCTTGGTTAGGTTTACCGTCACAGACCACATGGCCTAAAAGTTCAAGAAAAAACTCACTAGATATTTCCTTAGACAGTATAATATATATATTATGGTGGGGCGAAAATAACTAATTTTTTATTTCGAAGTTGTAATAGCACGGAAAAGTTGCGAATTATATAGCTAAAAAAAAGAGAGAAAAATGTCAAAATCGGTTGACATCTTCCGGCCGCGCAAAGGCTCAAGTTTGGCATATTATAAAAAAAACTTCATTTTTGCAATTATTATTATTTTTTTTAATATCAAGTAGGTATTGTTGATCTTTGCTAAGCACGTTTATGTCTATCTGTGGGATCTGACAATCATATACCTCTGCAAGTTATTTATCAAATACAAAAATTTTCGTAAAAAAATCTAACTTTGTCATTATTCTCTCTTCTGGCCAAAATGTTGAGCTCTTATAAGCGCACCCGAAAGATATAAACTGAGCTAAACCAAATTAAAAAAAACTTCATGTTTTTAGGCTCTGTTTGAAGACATTACAACTTATTACAATTACGAAAAATCTCATTAAAAAATTAAAGCAATTTTTCTCAAAAATGAAGGTTATTTCATATTTTTGTTCAAACTGTTAGAGTCGTTGGTCGACCGGAAGATGTCAACCTATTTTGCTATATTTTCTTTCTTTTCTTTTGTCTATATAATTTGTAACTTTTCCGCTCTATTACAACTTCGAAATTACAAAATTAGTTTTCTCGGCCCACCCTATGTATACTTTGATTATTTCTAGATATTTTCAAATTCTTTTAGCAAGCAAATGACTTAATGCAAATGATAGGCTGATTATTATTATTAGTATGATTATTATTATTATTATTATTATTATTATTATTATTATTATTATTATTATTATTATTATTATTATTATTATTATTATTATTATTATTATTAAAGTCCACCGCTGTGGTCTCCAGGTAGTTTTTCTGGGTGAGGTTTTTATCGGGGTTTTTCCTCACCTGTAAGACAAATGTCAGGAAAACTTTAAGGCCCAAACGGTCCCCGAAATAATATGGCCATCATCCTTATCATTATCATCCATTATCATCCTTACCATTATCATCATCATCCTTCACCGGTGTGGAAAGCAACGGGAAGCTACCACACCTACACAATTCCCTAGTACAGCTGCAAGCATAGCATGAAAATGCTAGTGAAGGACCTGCCTTCGGGCAGAATTACTATGGATACTATGGATGGATTATTATTATTATTATTATTATTATTATTATTATTATTATTATTATTATTATTATTATTATTATTATTATTATTATTATTATTAAAGTCCACCGCTGTGGTCTCCAGGTAGTTTTTCTGGGTGAGGTTTTTATCGGGGTTTTTCCTCACCTGTAAGACAAATGTCAGGAAAACTTTAAGGCCCAAACGGTCCCCGAAATGATATGGCCATCATCCTTATCATTATCATCCTTACCATTATCATCATCATTCTTCACCGGTGTGGAAAGCAACGGGAAGCTACCACACCTACACAATTCCCTAGTACAGCTGCAAGCATAGCATGAAAATGCTATGATTGCAGTGAAGGACCTGCCTTCGGGCAGAATTACTATGGATACTATGAATGGATTATTATTATTATTATTTTATTATTATTATTATTATTATTATTATTATTATTATTATTATTATTATTATTATTATTACAAATTTTATTATTTCCATTGTCAACTTTCCATTGTGTAGCTGCCTATATCTATTATGTATCATTAATCATGTACGTAAATAATTCATAATTGATATTATATGTATATGTCGACCGCTGTGGTCGCGAGGTAGCGTGCTGCCTTGTCACGCAGCGGGCCCGGGTTCGATCCCCGGTCGGGACAGTTTTTCTGGGTGAAGTTTTTATCGGGGTTTTTCCTCACCTGTAAGACAAATATAGGAAAACGTTAAGGCCCAAAAGGTCCCCGAATTCATATGGCCATCGCAATCATTTCATTCATATTCATCTTAGGTTAAGCTTAGGGTTAGGGACTCTCGTGGCGCACCATTATCATCACCCATCATATCATCGGGGCAACGTAACCCCGCCTTCCAGGCCCCCAGCTCAGAAGTAGGTTACAACTTCGCCATGCCAGGAGAGAAACCAGGAATGTCGAAAGACAAACGTGGGGCATTTGGAAAAAATATATATATTATATTTAATACACAAGTGATCTTCTTGGTGATAAAATATTAAAATATATATACAGTCAATATGCCCATTTCACCAATTAATGTTTAAAATGGCCATTTTAAAACATTAATTGGTGAAATGGGCATATTGACTGTATATATATATTTTAATATATATTATATGTATAATTTAACCCTGGTGAAGTGGAAGAGAAGACCTTACGGTCTTAACTCCATCAGGTAAAATAATAAATAAGATGGATTGTTCATGATAATGATGATGATAATTATAATCGTATATAGAAAATTATTTGAAAAAGAAAAATTCTGTTTTTTTTTGTAACATCTTATAAGTAGCTACTGGATGTGTGACAGTCGTACTGCCGATCTAAACGCCTCACATTCCAAAATGAAAATGAGAAAAAATACTGTAACCTCTGTAGAGGGAATGCAGAGTGGATCCTCTATATCGATATGGAGTGTGCGTCACGTAGAGCGCCGCCGAGTGTGTGCGGCCATTATCACGTAGCACGACTTGCCTCGCGAAACTCGCAAAAACTACACACTGCTCTCTGGCAATAAATGCCTAGTGATCTCAAACTTGCTTATCATTCCTGATTCGCTTAAACGAACCACTTTATTTGCAAACCTAACGCTACACAATTTGAATAATCATATTAATCCAGCAGCTTAACATTTTTTAATCCCCTGTCTCCCCTATACGAACTGTACCTTATTCGCTCTTACTTACTTACTCACTGGCACTATCGAACCCGTAGGTTCATGGCCGCGCGGACATAAGCTCTCCATACATCCCTATCCAGAGCTAATGCTTTCCAATCATTCCCTGTATAATCTACTTCCCTCAAATCATAGTTAATGTTGTTCTCCCACCTCATTCTTGGTCTACCAACTGGGCGTTTTCCCTCTGGCTTTCCTACAAGAAGCTTCCATGCACGTCTTTCATTCCCCATACGTGCAACATGTCCTGCCCATCGCAGTCTACGAGACTTAACTGTTCTTATTATATCTGGCTTCCTATAAAGACCATGTAGTTCATTGTTATGTAGTCTTCTCCATTCACCTGTTTGTTCATCTCTCTTTCGTCCAAAAATTTTCCTAAGAACTTTATTCTCAAATACTCGTAATCTCCTTTCCTCCCTTAAAGTAAGAGTCAATGTTTCGCACCCATATAATATAACTGGAAGAATAATAGTTTTATATATTTTCAGCTTAACGTTTTTGAAAGGAGTTGGGACATCAAAAGTCTCTGCAATGCATAATAGCACGCATTTCCAGAATGAGCCTATGTTTAATTTCTTTGTGCATCTCATTCCTATTTGTGATTATTGTTCCTAGGTATTTGAATTCAGCCACTTCCTCAAAATTTCCCTCATTTGTCATTAGCTGTCCATTTCAATTATATACTGAATTTCTACGTGTGACCATATATTTAGTTTTATTGATATTTACTTACAGTGATCCTAATATAAATAAACGCCAATTTGTATCCTTCCGCCATTCGCGCCACAATTACTGTCACATTGACAGGGAGCACGTGTGAAGTATCCATCCATCCATAGTAATTCGGCCCGAGGGCAGGTCTTTCACTGCAATCATAGCATTTTCATGCTATGCTTTGCAGCTTTACTAGGGAATTGTAGGTGTGGTAGCTTCCCCTTGCTTTCCACACCAGTGAAGGATGATTACGATGACTATTTAACTCATGCCCCAAATGGGAGTCAATGACCAATCACATTTCAATGATTTTTTATTTACAACCAATCACAGTCGTGTTTCGCCTACAATTTACCAACTAAAGTTTATCATAAAAAAGAAAGCACCTCCTTTTTAACATTCTGAATAGGTCATAGCATTATTTTGCAATGATTGAATAGCTAAGAAACATCAGAAATAAATTAATATACAGTTTGATGTGTTTCATTTTTTCTCCACTAGAGTGCATTCTTACAATATTGTGTTCCTTTGGCACTAAATAATATGATCTGGTTGATGGACAAAAGAACAAAAGAAGCAAATGAAGCGTACCAATCGTTTCTCATTTGTTTTCAAACATCGCCATTTATATTAAATATATAAATATTTTAAAATAACTACATTTGAATAATGATTTGTGAGTAAACAGCTTAATTTTATTCTTTAAATAGTCCTAACAAATGCCACTCTTGATTTCCAAATTCTGTAGATAAATTGGAAATCACTCGTGGCATTATTTATGATAATGATAAGGACGACGATGATGATGATGATGATGATGATGGCCATATTATTTCGGGGACCGTTTGGGCCCTAAGGTTTTCTTGACATTTGTCTTGCAGATGAGGAAAAACCTCGATAAAACCTCACCCAGAAAAACTGCCCCGAGCAGAGATCGAACCCGGGCCCGCTGCGTGACAAGGCAGCACGCTACCTCTATACCACAGCGGTGGACTGTGTGAAGTATATAAGACATGTTATCGTTAAATGGGGTAGAATACAAGAAAGCTGGTGAGATTTGTCACTGAACTTGTGAAATACATTTAAAATAACTTTTCTTGACCAGTAGTCAAAGGTTCGCCAGACTTATGTTTAAAAATTTAGATGGCAACACAGCAACAAAAGACGATTTTGTTGCAATAGAATCGACTGAAGCACGACTCAAATGATCATCCATATATAATACAGTATATTGCGATACAAGTGAGAAAAAGTTTGAAATAAATAATAGTTTTAAAAAACTAAAACAGCACGCTTTATTAGAAAACCGAACTCAAAAATGAAAAATAATTTTAATCTCCAACACGCTTGGGATAAATTTAAAGTAAAAAAAAAAAGGTAAAGGTATCCCACTACAGGCCTCAGGAGGCCCTTGCGGTAGTAGGAGGTTATGGCTCCTACTTTTCTGGACAATCGGCACTTGATGTCAGCCGGGTTGTCAGCCCTGCGTGACGGCCGTCTTTACCGCCAGAACAAGCGTGGGGTGCTTTTCATGATTTTTACATTTTCTTCTTAGAGACTTTACTTTTACCAATATCTGTTTATTATCAAATATATATTAATTGATATAGACCATCCCACGCTTTTGATGGTAAAATTATTTTCTTTTTGTTGATCACTCTAGTTTTATTCTGTATGTGTTGGAGATAATTTTTTTGTTGACCACTTTCATTTTATCCCAAGTGTGTTGGAAATTAAAATTATTTTTAATTGTTTAGTTCGGTTTTCTAATAAAATGTGTTATTTTAGTTTTTTAAAACTATTATTTATTATTGTAATAATGTGCAAATTAATACTCTCGGACAAATCATGTAAACCAATGTATAAAGAAAAAAAATATGTCCCAACCGGGACTCGAACCCTAAACCTGCAAGTGGTCGATTTTCGCCAAAATCTACACTGCGATGCTAACAATATTTAATAAGATATTGCCTGCCTGACACGATCTAAAATACTAAAACGATTATAAAATAATATCTAAATAATTTGCGGATTGCATAAATAATTAAAAAAGTGTACTCCCAGAGTCAGCAGTAATCACTTGCTCCATAGCAAGGCACTCTGACGTGGATGTGATCTCGTGGCCACATCTCTGGGAGCGACAAACACATATCTGGAACTTCTATATATACTCAACAAAGATGTAAAAATCCGGTACCTGCAGATAAGATCGAGAAATTTGTTCTTGTTTTCGACTGAAATTAAACAAATCAGATATTATACCTAAACAGACATTTGCAAAAAATTATTCTGAACAAACTTATAGTACCCACTGTTCAAAAGCATTGAGAATAAATGTTTAATAATAAAATAAATTGTGCAAGTTCTCGACATATTTATACAGGGAAAATTACATACGGTTCACTAGTGTCATCTCTTTAAATATTATACAACTACTACTCGTACAAATATACAATGTTGTATCCATAGAAACTATTTCATTATAAAGAAAAATGTCTGAGTTTTTGTAATATTATGAAAATGCAATGATCCGTGACTGTTTGTATTTTTATAACAGAATGATTTATCGTGAAAACATTTACCTTACATAATAGGTGGAACACGTATTTGTTTATAATACAGTGATTTATTAAGAAAATTATTTCTTCTTGTGTGAATTTCATTGTTCATATTACAGTCGTAAGTGACAAATGGTATTTGAAGGAAATTTTAATTTAACTCATTTTAAAATTAAACTGTGATTCATAAAACAGTATTTTGTATGGTGTAGAAGCTGTTTTTTTTCTGTTCTCTAATAAATGTGATCAAATAATAATACTGCATTTTTGCATAATTGCGTCCGATTACTGCTTTCTTGTATTGCTGAAGTTATAGAGTTTCATGTTATTAAATGTATATATAACCTTTACTCATCATCATCATCATAGTACATTCACGAATGTAGGCCATTTGTTGACCTGTTTCGGCCTCAAGAGAAACACCATCCAAAAGTCTTTTGAGTGGACGTCAGAAGTAAAATTGTACTGGACAATAAAATTTTGGAGCAGGTGAATAATTTTACATATCTAGGATGCAATATCTCATATGAAGAAGAAAAGGATATATAACTTTTACTAATATAATTTAATTGCAGTAAGAGGTGACAATAGACTATTACAATGACAGAAAACTCATACGGGAGTGAGACAAGGGTGTCTTATATCGCTATTTTTATTTGTCATATATATGAATCCGATAATTAGAATGGAGAGAACAACGTCATGGATATACACAATTGAATAGAAATATCAAATTGGATAAGTTAATTTTTGCAGATGATGTGGCATTACTGGCATCTTCACAAGACGAATTACAATATTCAGTTTATAATTTTAACAAAATAGCCATCAAATATAATATGAAAATTAACACTTTTGTTTAAAAGAATGGCTTTCGTGGAAAATACTCTATACGTAGCAAAATGTGTACACATTAAAAAATACTGGAAACAATAAATTCATTTACCTATCTTGGATATTTGTATGTAGTAGACATATCAAATAGAATTGACAATTTTAATAAAACTATGGGAATAATAAATTCAGTGATGAAACCTTCGCTAGTCCAGAGAGATACTAGAGTACGGCTATACAAAACCTTAGCAAGACCTGCACTTCGCTACGACAGTAAGGCATGGACTTTGACGAAAGGAGAGCAGGATAATTTATAGTGAAATGAAATTCATGAGCAATATAATGTACGGTTAAAAACGATAAAATAGTTACCTTGTAGGTACGTTTCCTCAACTTAAGTTATTTTAAAACTCTTTAGGCCTTTCGGGACTAGTCCCATCATCAGCAGAATGCATTAGTTCCGTATTTGTTGGCCCTTGTTGAAGCACTGACTTGGTTGTGAGAATTTTGTACAGAGGATTGTGTGGACTGGGTGTTTATTTATTGAGAATCAGGTTGTTGAATACACACCCAGTCCACACAATCATCTGTGCAAAATTATCACAACCAAGTCAGTGCTTCAACAAGGGTCAACAAATACGGACCTAATGCATTCTGCTGATGATGGGACTAGTCCGAAAAGACATACAGATTTTTAAAATAACTTAAGTTGAGGAGACGGACCTACAAGGTAACTATTTTATAGTTTTTAACCGTACATTATATTACTGTGAACTAATACCTCAACGGAAACTTACCATGAATTTTACTAGTATCGAAATTCATGAGACATACAGCAGGGTACACCAAGTAGGATTACAAACGCAATGATGATGTCTTGAAGGAACTCGTTTAGAACCAGTCATTAAATATATAGGCTACATGAAATCTAGAATAACTGGATGAATCATTTGCGACGAATGAGTTCAGAAAGAGTTCCCAATGTTTATTTATTGTCAACCAGGGAGGAGATCTCGGAACCGTCCAAGGAAACGCTGGATACAGAATTCATCAGTGAGGTCGTAACAGACCTAAGGGCCTATGACTTGGATGGAAGAATAAGAAGATAGTGAGTTAGAAATACGTGGAATGCCCTTTTTAGCAGGGTTTTATTCTACGGATTTAATTTTAGAGAAT
The DNA here is from genome assembly GCA_030220185.1 of Diploptera punctata. Classification (NCBI taxonomy): domain Eukaryota; kingdom Metazoa; phylum Arthropoda; class Insecta; order Blattodea; family Blaberidae; genus Diploptera; species Diploptera punctata. The sequence continues at coordinate 1,324,796 of JASPKZ010002709.1, read as the reverse complement.
ATTTTGAGATACAAATTTTAAAACTTACTACTTCTGCATATATTGTTTTATTATAGTTAATCAAGTACTTACATGGTTTTGGAGATGGAAATTAAAAACATTAGTACTTCTGTATATATTTTATTATAGTTCAGCACCAATATACTTCATTCTGACATTGTAGATATCGACAAAACTACAGAGCAGTGATTAACTACATTTTCGTTAAAACGCAAAGGAAACCTTTACTGGAGAATCAAGAAAACTGTGACATATACAATCTTCTGTATAAGCATTCCAACGTCTGTAATTTTAGTGTTCTTTTTTGTGATATATAATTATAATAACATTAACTAATATGAACTTTATTTAAATGTATAATTAATGTGTACAATTGTAAAATTAATTTCTATATAATCTGAATTTATCATAAATATAAGTTTATTATTCAAGGCCCACAAATCAGGCTAGTTCTTTGTTTTTCATTGTTGTGGTATTAAATAAAAATGTATTATATGTACAAAAATTAACAAGGCGAAAACCATCACAGGAAAAAATATGATAAAAATTAAATTAACAATATCTAGGAATAGATCAACACCACATGAAATTCGTCAGTGGTTTGTGGAGAAAATGGTTATCAACGCAGCTCAAGTAGACATGCTCCGTATTTCAGCTGCATAACAGAGAACGTGATATTTAATTGAAGGTAATTAGTATTTGTTTGTATAAAATTCACATGAAAATTACAGGCAAACAGAACTTATGTATGAATGAAGATAGATAGGTCTGTCATATTATACTTGTAGATTTGCATTATACCCAATACGAGTTACCATATCTTCCCCCAGAAATCCTGAATTCAATTTTACAGACCGTTCTCAGTAAATATGGTACAGTATGTGATATAGCAAAACCGACTAATTTCATAATACTAAGGTTTTAGAATATTATATCCTAATATTATGAAAATGTCTGGTTAGAGTCTTAGGAATATTAAACGTAAGGATATATGAATGATATATATGTGTATATATATAATGACATGATAAGAAAAATAAATGCCAGAACCCGGACCTCTGGTTTGATAATCCAATGCGCTATCAATTACGCTACCAGGCAAATCTAGTACAAAAATTTATTTTACTTTTATATATATTCTCTATTATTGCGAGAAGTAACGGGAACTCGGTCTCCACTGTCATCTAGTAGCTCCTATACCAAGTATACAAATTAAAAAGAATATTTTTTTTAATTCATGTTAATTTTTAAGATTGGTTGGAGAAACCCTCAATGAGGAGGAAAATTCTCAAAATTAATTAATGAATTTTTATTTTATTGCAGTGACGCTTTTTCGATGTTATAATTAAAAATTTGACATAGAACTTAATATGACCTGATATTTTTTTTTCTCTATTATTACGAGAATTAGCGGGAACTCTGTCTCCACTGCCATCTAGTAGCTACTATAAAGATAATATTTTTACTTTATACGACTGACGCTTTAACGATTTTATATTTAAACTTTTGACACTGAGCAATGGAAGCTTAATATGACATGATATATATTCTGTATTATTACGAGAATTAGCGGGAACTCGGTCTCCACTGCCATCTAGTAGCTACTATAACAAGTAAGCAAATTAAAGAGAATATTTTTACTTTATAGGATTGACGCTTTAACGATTTTATATTAAAATTTTTGACATTGAGCAATACTAGCTTAATATGACATGATGTATATATATTAACGATTTTATATTAAAATTTTTGACATTGAGCAATACTAGCTTAATATGACATGATGTATATATATATATATATATATTATATACACACACACACTGTATTATTACGAGAATTAGCGGGAACTCGGTCACCACTGCCATCTAGTAGATACTATAACAAGTAAGCAAATTAAAGATAATATTTTTACTTTATAGCAGTGACGCTTTATCGATATATAATTAAATTTTTGGCATTGGGCAACGCAAGCTTAATATGACATGATATATATATATATATATATATATATACTTAATATAGTCAACCGATGTGGTCTCGAGGTAGCGTGCTGCCTTTTCACGCAGCGGGCCCGGGTTCGATCCCCGGTCGGGGCAGTTTTTCTGGGTGAGGTTTTTATCGGGGTTTTTCCTCACCTGTAAGACAAATGTCAGGAAAACTTTAAGGCCCAAACGGTCCCCGAAATGGTATGGCCATCACCCTTACCATTATCATTATCATCATCAACGGGAAACTACCACACCTACACAATTCCCTAGTAAAGCTGCAAGCATAGCATGAAAATGCTATGATTGCAGTGAATGACCTGCCTTCGGGCAGAATTACTATGGATGGAGACTTAATATCATCTATTATTACGAGAATTAGCGGAAACTCGGTCTTCACTGCCACCTAGTAGCTGACTATAACAAGTAAGCAAATTAAAGAGAATATTTTTACTTTATAGCAGTGACGCTGTACCGATGTTATAATTAAATATTTGACAATGAGCAATGCAGGCTTAATATGACATGATATGAAGAACAAATGCCTGGACGGGATTTGAACTCGGACCTCTGGATTATTATTCCAGTGCGCTACCAGGCAAATCTAGTACAAACATTTATTTTTCTCTATATATATATATATATATATATATATATATATATATATCCTCTATAACTTTATACTTTCTTATTATGGACTTAAAATTAGTTGTTTCTTTGTAATGTATATATTCTATATGCGTTACATCTGTATTGAGGTACTCAGTTGAGTGTCAATACTGTATACAACATTTTTTCTTCTTATTCTTATATCTTCCACCCTATATGATCAATTAAGGTATGATTAAACATGTTTTTAAGAAATGGATGTACTCACGTCATATATTTAGGTGAGGAAGAAACCAGTTAGTGCATAATTATATCATTTTATTGACTAAGATCCATTTACTCTAATATGCTGAGATGAACCACCAGCTATAGAGGAGAAACAAAATGTATCAAACCAGATGGGGAGCTTGTACATCGCATATTGCAGGACTCAAACAGTATTCACTAGATGTAAAAAAGACAGACCCCTCTTATTCAACCCTATATCCGACAGGCTGACAAAGGTAAGGCACTGCTACAGCTGTGTTGCTTCGTTCCAAGTTCACCTGCATGCGGGTAAACAACCAGCTATGGCTTCGACTTCAACTGGATCGACAAAATTCTTTTCCATCAGTGAATGAGGAAATAAATATTGCAAGAACTTTCAAAACAAAACAAAATAATAATGCCCTTTCTTCTTCTTCTAGCTCTACAACACTTTATGGACCTTCGTTGTTGTTAAGACACTCTTCCATGCATCCCTGTCCAACGCTCTCCCTATCCATCCCCAGACCACGATCTTTCGGAGGTCCTCCTCTACTCCATCCATCCATCTCAGCTTCGGTCTTACTCCATCTGGTCTCAGTAATGTAAGCTTTCTAGTAGTATTCTCCTTCTCCATTCTGATTATATGACCCACCCAACTCAGTCTGTCGATTTTTATAACAATTACGATATCTGGGCCTGAGTTTAACTTGTAGATCTCATTGTTATATCTTATCCTCCATATTCCACCACCATTTATAGGTCCCGAGATCTTCTTCAGGATTTTCCTTTCAAAGAGTCTCAGTCTTTCTTCAATGTCTCTACTAAGTGTCCAGCATTCACTGCCGTAATTAGCAACTGGTAATACTGTCCTTTATATCCTACATTATGATGTCCTTCCTTTATTGCAGACTTATAATTGAATCGACACATGCTATAAGGGCCTCAGTGAAGAAAAATTGAAAATTGAGTTAAGCACAATATCGTAATCTGAAAGATTGATTTCAGTGTCTTATGCTACGAAGACCCCAATCAGATGCACCATTGTAGTAGAAACAAGGCATGGAGTTTGAATGTTACACGCAATAAGGATTTCAGTAAGTGACTGAGGCTCTTTTAGCATGTCAGGTCATAAAGTGTCTCATGTTGGTACTCCTGTTAGCGGTAAATAGCTGTTAATTAATTTGAGCGGGAGCACTTAAATGATGCTGCAAAGAGATGCGCTGCTGCCAAAATAGTACATAAGAGAAAGGGGAAAAAAAAGTTTACACAAAGCTCATAAAAAATGCTACACAAAAAGATGAGCCTCGATTACATGAAAAATGTTCCACTGCCTCAGATTCCTGTTCAGGAAACTTTTTATCTGAGGCAGTTGATAACACATGTTTTTTGTGTTCATGACATTAACAGTAATACATCTTCATCATGAAGGAGTTGGAAACCAATGGTCCAATGAAGTATGCTCCTTCATTTGTGACTTTGTACAAAACATTGCTCCACAGTTTACTGAATTGCACTTCTATTCAGATAACTGTAGAGGACGAAATAAAAATCGTGTTGTAGCAATAATACTAATACTAGTAGATTTCCAAAAATTGAACACTATTTCCCTCTAAGAGGACTTTCAATCCTCCCTTGCGATAGGGATTTCGGTGTAATAAAAAGATAAATTGAAAACATAATAATTTCTACTCTGTACATGAACTAATCATGAAGCCTAGTAAAACTGGAAAGTTCACTGTGAAGGAAATTAACACTACAGATATATTAAATTTTAAAACTTGGAGGAAAAACAATTACAAGAAGAACTCTATTACTGAAGAAACAGCCAATAGAAATGCCTCAAGAGACAAGAAAGTTCAGTTTCTAATCAGTAATTTTCGGCATTTTAGCTACAGTAAAGATTTTCCAGGATATATCTTGGCTCGGCATGGAATTGATTCCACAGTGTCCCATACATTTCATCTTCGTCTCCCTGGAAAACGTACTATGAGTTTTACAGTAGAACGTGTTTATTCAGCAGGTAAAGTGGCATTGAAAGAAGAAAAACTACGTGATATTCAGAGACCAGTTCAATATATACCTGAAGAAACATCAAAGGTTTAAGAGTAAATTTAAATTGGTCTATTGTGGAAACGAAATGACTGGCAGTGTACTCAATATATGCATATATTTATGTTTGTTCATAAATCTGAAGCATTTTTTGTAAATATTACAATTAATAAATAGCAATACTATATGAAAAAGTGACCAAATTGACATATTTATTACCAAAAATGTTTAAAATGTGCTAAAAGGGCTTCAGACAAATAATTTTGAACATTTATAACGAGCCGAAAATAATTTTCCACACATTTTCGTATATACATGTGAATTTGTTTAATTTGGCACAATTAAAATATATACAATTTTAAATCAACTGGAGTAATATGTCAGGCGTAAGAAGTTTTTCTTAGTTTTCTCAAAACTGGGTCTGGCTGACTAAAGCCCTTTTAGCATATGCCGATTCAGTTGGCGTAACGTTTGATAATATCCATACAATTTTACACAGAGAATGGAACCCAGCTAAGATAAAACATACCGGAGGAAATTTTAAAAGAAGGTGACAGCAATTTGATTTTAAACCAAAACGCACCCAATACTGCTAACTCTTTCAACAAGACCATCACAAACCTGTCAAAACGTAGAAAATATTCTAAAATATACATAATCAATAATTACAACTTCAAATAATTTTTTGCTTGATGTGATTAATTTCTTATACTTATCAATATTGTTGTTATTAGAAGTAAGTCAACGTTCCCGCAGCTAACCTGGTTGCTATGCAAACAAAAGAAATCGCAATGCTGATATGGACTCAAAAAGCACACGTTCAATAAGTAAAATAAAACATTTCTTGAATGCTTTGTACACTAACGCGTACCTTTCTTTAGACTTTTTCGGAATTAATGCAGAACATCACAGTCTCCAGGCTTCTTCAATTTCTCTATCATCTACCATGACTCCTTCCTTAATAAAGTTATCAAACAGATTCTAATCACGGTAATACATATAATAAATAATAGTTTTAAAAAACTAAAACAACACGCTTTATTAGAAAACCGAAATGAAAAATAATTTTAATTTCCAACACGCTTGGGATAAAATTAAAGTGGCCAACAAAAAAAATCATCTCCAACACATATAGAATAAAACTAGAGTTATCAACAAAAAGAAAATAATTTTACCATCAATTGTTTGTTGTAAATATTTGAAATAGTTTAAATTTTAAAACGAATTCATTTAATGCCAATTAAAAAAAAGTACAATTTTTACACAATATAATAGCAAACGCCTGCCTAAAATATAGGAGTGAAAGTTGGAATTTGAATGACAAGCTTCACAGATACAATTTCTGCGTACATTTTTAGGTATAATAAGGGAACTGTCACCACTGCATGCCGAAATAAGTTATACCTTGAAATATCTTCCAGAGAAGCATTATGATGTACAAAGGTTGTGTCCAAAAGATTATCTGCATTTTTAGGTACAAGGCACTAGAATCCAGCGCCAAACTTCTCATTTAAACTATATGTACAATGCAAGTCTACGGATCCACTATATAGACTACTTTATAAACTTACTCAATATGTCAAAGGAATATTTATGAATTGTAATACAACACCACTTAAATTGGTAGATTGGATAACCCTCGCTACCTGCAGTCGTGCCGATTTCCGCCTCACTGCATCCGCTCTTAATCATGCAAAGACATCATCTGTTCGATAATTGCGTCTTGCAGTTAAAAACGGAATATATTTTTTTACATGGCATTGGTACTTAAAATGCTTATCAGGGAGAAATTTCTGGGTAGATTTTGGCACGAAATGGTTGATAGTTCATTTGTAAGTCAATTGGATAAAAAAGATGAGTGTTGACATTCCCTAAAGACTGGAAGTTCAAACATAGTAGAAAATACTCAGATATTTCAAAATAATTTGTTAAATCGCCTTCACAGAATGACTTTAAATTGTTTACCAAAGAAGATATTCCAATATCAACCTAAACGACACAGAGACAGAGGAAGCTTAAACCTTAAATGTTCATTATGACTATGAATTACTTGGGCTGTAACAAAAGTAGTGGCAACACTACTGTAGAAGCAAAACCAGACCGAGTCAATTGTTGTAACTTCTGTCACATGTTAATATATATCTGACCTATCTTACAGTAAATGGACTCGTTGATACGTCTCGAAGCGCATGTGCTTTGGAGAGTGGAAGATAGTCTACTCTGAATTGTCGCTTTAAGCTGTTGTGTTTCGCCATGTTTACAAAGCGGGAAGAGCGATCTTGGTTGAAAATTCAATGTCCCCGTGGCCATACAGCACGACAATGTCATGAAGGTCTCGAGGAAGCATGTGGGGAGACGATATTACCATATAGGACACGCTCTCGGGCGCACACGGCACATCCTGTAGCTGATCTGTACCATCGCTGGGAGTGGGAAATGCTTTTCTATCCACCACATTCACCGGACTTAAACCCTGTGATTATGATTTTTCCTTAAGATGGAGGAACCACTTCGTGACGTTCGATTACAGACTGTTCCCAAGATTCTGCTGGTATTAAGGCGGTCAGTCAGAAACATCAACAAAACAAGAGCTGCTCATCCACATTGCTGGCAAAGAGTTGTGTACAATGCTGAGTACTACATTGAAGGACTGTAGAAGTTTTACAGGTCTAATATATTGACTTAGGCTTTCACGGCCGGAGTTACTATGATGATCTTGCAGAATATTTCCGGTCTGTTGGCCGTGGTCTTGAGGCTTGTAGATCCCCAACGTTTCGCCAGGACTGCGTCCGGCATCCTTAAGGGTTGTCTTGAGACTCTTTCCGTGCGATGATAAATCTTAAACGCTTGTGCAGATATTAATGTTCTTTTTATCCCGATGAATTTGGGAACCGTCTTATTATCTCTATGACGCAGAAGAAACGTAAGTGATGAGAGCAGTCGAGCCTTTTTCTGCGCAATTTCTCAAATCGTAGAATGTGTCTGTTGACTTCCTCCCCGTAGAGGCGACTAATATATTGACTTAGGCTTTCACGGCCGGAGTTCCTATGATGATCTTGCAGAAGATTTTCGGGCTGTTGGCCGTGGTCTTGAGGCTTGTAGTTCCCCAACGTTTCGCCAGAGACTGCGTCTCAAGACAACCCATAAGGATGCCGGACGCAGTCTCTGGCGAAACGTTGGGGAACTACAAGTCTCAAGACCACGGCCAACAGCCCGGAAATCTTCTACAAGATCATCATTTTACAGGTCTGTCACTTGTATACTAGTAATAAATAAATATTTGCCACTATTAAAGTTACAACCTAAGTATTTATGTAAATGTTTAAGTATAGGGAAGTTCGGGTAATGCGGATCCTTCTGTTTGAGTGGATCCTGTTAACATCTACTTCAATTGGTGCTGCCCTCGAATAGAAGATATTTTAACTTCTTACCATCATTAACTTTGACGGGTTCAAGGCCAGTTTTTTTATTATTTGTGCGAAGAAGGGTTTATTTGTGATATTTATGAAAATGGCCACTTTAAAAGTTTTTCAAGCTAAGAATCAATTCTTAATTTCTGCTATTGAATATTACAAATGTCGAAAAAAAACTCCTAATTATATTATATTATGTAGATGCTGTTTTAATATACTGACGGGTTTGGTTTGATATTATGTAACATGGTGGCTGTATAAAATAATTAAACATAACAAAGGAATTCGGTTAATGTGGACCTTCTGGGTCCACTTTACACGAATACGTGTATTTTATCAAAGAGGATCCTATCTGTAAAAACCAAGCACTTAATTAATTTTATTTAATATTCTTGTAATTTTACTAAACCCGAAGACCGTCCCTTTCTGCAGTTGAATGACATGTGAATGTTATAATCAACATTTTTTTTTCAAAAATAAATAAATATCAGTGCTTTTTAGTTATGATCAGTTATAAATATTTTCAGATTAATATGTGCCGGTCTGTATAAATTAACAGAGTAAATATACTTAAAAGTAGACTAAAAGCTAAGGTGGACTCTGGGGTCCACTTTATCCGAATATGGAAGTTAAAGTGGGCCTTTCTTGTAATGTAAAAAGTTTATAAATTATGAAGATGTTTCAGTATTTGAATACAATAACAATGCTATTTCATAGTTACAACACTAATGATAATCACTGTAATTAAACAAAATTCAAATCCCTTAATTAAAAGAAGAAAAACAGCAAATTCAAAACAGGGGTTCAAATTACCCGAAATGTCTCTACATAATTTTTTTTCGAGAGCCAAAAAAACTTAAATAGTATACAATTTCTGAACCAAATGTTATTATGAAAGAAATTTAAAACTATGAAGAAGCTATTTCTAACACAAACAAATTTCGCAGATCGATTTAACGCTGCTATAATATGGGGAACTGTTACAAACGGCATTTTTTCTGCTGATGAACTAGCTCTTTTTACAGGCTTTATATTAGCTTGACCTGTATCTATCTATCTATCTATCTATCTATCTATCTATCTATCTATCTATCTATCTATCTATGTAACTGAATCTTTCAACGCGTTTATCACCCACTTAAAATAATTGGATCGACTTGAAATTTGTATACTTGTAAAGGACCCATGACAATAGAATAATTTCATATTTATTTTCTAAAATCCTGTCCAGAATCATCAGAAAATTAAAAAACGTGTCTTGTATTTATGTAACGAAATCTTTGAACACGATTTTCACCCACTTAGAAACATAGGATAGACTTGAAACTTTGTATACTTGTAAAGGACCCGTGACAATAATATAATTTCATATTCATTTTCTAAAATCCTGGCCAGAATCATCAGAAAATAAAAAAAGTATCTTCGTATTTATGTAACGGAATCTTTGAACACGATTTTCACCCACTTAGAGACATTGGAACGATTTGAAACTTTGTATACTTGTAAAGAACCCGTGACAATACAATAAGTTCATATTTATTTTCTAAAATCCTGGCCAGAATCATCATAAAATAAAATAAAAAGTCTTTGTATTTATGTAACGGAATCTTTGAACATGATTTGCACCAACTTAGAGACATTGGATCGACTTGAAACTTTGTATACTTCTAAAGGACCCGTGACATTATAATAATTTCATATTTATTTCTAAAATTCCTGGCCAGAATCATCAGAAAATCAAAAAATTAAAACTGGTATAATAGGTTACTGACTTGTCGACTTTTTAGTCCATCGTTGTAAGAGCTCAGTTCGTAGAGCGGTGAACTCCAGTGGTATGTAATTTCAGTAATCCATAGGTCGCTGGTTCGAATCCGGCTGGGGAGGATTTTTTTTAGAAGAGTAATACTTTTAGCTCATACTACAATAGTATGGAATTTAAAGATATTTACATTCTTATCTTATTCTGCAAAATATTACAACTAAAAAATAAAAATAAATAATAGTTTTAAAAACTAAAACAGCACGCTTTATTAGAAAACCGAACTCAAAAATGAAAAATAATTTAAATTTCCAACACGCTTGGGATACATTTAAAGTGGTCAACAAAAAAATCATCTCCAACACATATAGAATAAAACTAGAATTATCAACAAAAAGAAAATAATTTTACCATCAAAAGCGTGGGGTGCTTTTTATGATTTTTACATGTTCTTCTTAGAGAGTTTACTTTTACCAATATATGTTTATTTAATTAATCACTACTCGCATATCCTCTAACCAAACAACATTCTCTTATTGTATAAAAATACAAGTTCAAAAAGCATCCTCTTTGATTAATTAGCTAAAACACTGCATATAATATTTTATATGCGATTATTTTGTGTACAAAACATATATTTAATATAATTTACTTTAGGTGCGTGAAATAGGAAATATTTTTGCAGCGGAAATATACATAAGCTTTTACAACATGGGTGAATTATCAATGGAAAATTATAAAAGCATGCAAAAAAATAATAACGAGTCTCTAATTTAAAGTATTTGTTTTATATAATTTTAATACAAATAAAATTGATTATATTTACACTCATATTAAGCGAACCGACTGGTTAATTAAAAAAAATGTTTTCATCTAATTGTTTTGAACTTTTTATCACATATATTATGTGCTTATAGAAGCGTTTCTGTGAAGTTTGGTGTTTTTAAGTAGAATCATTTCAGAATTATGATTTTTTAAATCAATATTTTAATATTTTCTAAAAAATGCTCCTTGCGATGCATTTTATGATTCTACTAAACACGTTTTCTATGTAAAAATATCATAAAGGGAGGATACTGCTTATTTTTCATTTTTTGAAAAAAAATTATTTTATCCACTCTCATGCATTTCCATCTCAATTTAAAACACCACGTGTGTCTTAGACTAGTAACTGCATAGCAAATGTGAATTAGCATATAATGGGGAGTCTAACCACAAAATATCACTTTGATAGTATAAACATTACATCGTAAGGAGCATTTTAAGTTTTGGAAAATGACAAAAAATGGAGACAAAACAACACATATTAAAGTTCAAATAGTAAGGCTGACCACACGTGCAAGAGTATTTAAACTCTTGCGTCACGAACTATGCATTTGAGGTAGGTGGACTGAAGATAAATTATATTAAAACAGAATATATGGTAATCGGAGGAAATTCAGAAGACCTACAAATAAATAATATGAAAATTATATGTGTTGAAGAATTTAAATATCTTGGATCTATAATAGATAAATTTGATACTAGTGAAAAATATACTATTAACAGAGTAAATTGTGCACGGAAGACGGAAGGCGATTAGATCCCTGAGTGGTCTTTTATGGAATAGAAATTTGACCAGAACAACAAAAAAAGTGATTATACAGACAATAATAGAAAGTATACTTACATATGGATCAGAAATAACAGGATGCAGAAAAGAATCTTGGCGACAGAAATGGATGGGTTTACGGAGAAGTATGAGAATATCCAGGCTACAACATATTCGAAATACATATATCAGACAAGAAATGGATGCACAAGAAACTGTTATCGATAGGATAACAAAGAGAGCTCTACAGTGGTATGGACATGTACAACGGATGTCGGAAGACCAGTGGCCTAAACAGGTGTTGGATTGGATGGTACCTGGCAGAAGGAAGAGGGGGAGAAGTAGAAGAGCATGGTATGAGGGAATATATGATGCCATGATGAAGAGGGGCATGGAGGATGGTCAATGGGAAGATAGGAATCTCTGGAAAGCAGGAATCAAGGGCAAACTGCTGTAAAGTGGAAAGGCTGTATTAAGTAAGTACGTCACGAACTCAATTTTACTCCTACAATAAAAATGTTTATATAAAAATGATCCTAAAGTATCAGAGTTATTAAGAAGCAAATAAACAAAAATATGTATTGTTTTGCCATTTTTTCAACATTTTTACCACTCGGTGCCCTTAAATAACTAACTCACTGGCACCGTAGGTTCATGACCGTGCGGTCATAAGTTCTCCATACATCCTATCCTGAGCTATTATTTTACAATTATCCACTGTATATTTACTTCCCTCAATCCTGGTTAATGTTTTTCTCCCACTTCGTTATTAGTCTATCTACTGGGCAATTTCCGTTATGCTTCTCCTATTTGTGACACATGTGTGGGCATCGCAGTCTACGAGACTTAATTGTTTTCAGTACTTCTCGTTTTCCATAAAGATTCCGTAGCTCACTCTTAAATAGTTTTCTCCACTATTGTGTATGTTCATCTCTCTTTGGTAGAATTTTTTCATAAGTAATGCCACGAGTGATTTCCAAATTATCGACAAATTCACGACTCACGAAGTGAGGAGTGAAATTATCTAGACTATTTAACTCATGCCACAAATGCTAGTCAAAGGCCAATCACGTTTCAATGAATGTTGTTTTACAACCAATGACAGTCGTGTTTCACCTCGCTCTTTATCGATTTCTCTTTATCAGCTCCTGCTTTTATGATAAAAAAGCTCCTCCTTTTTAATGTTCTGAACAGGTCAAAGCATTATTTTTCTCCAACAAATACATTGAATATAGCAAATAATGAAAAGATTCCTTGATTTTACTGAGTTGTTTACTAAAAAAATAAATGAATAACCCGTAATGTTGATTATGATATATAGTTTGATGTGTTTCATTATTTCTCCACTTGGGTGCACTCTTACAATATTGCGATCTTATTTGACAATAAATAATATGATCAAGCAGCAGTGAATGAACATAACCTCACATTTCTGATTTATTTTCAAACATCGCCGTTTACATTAAATATATAAATATTTTAAAATAACTATGTTTAAATAATGATTTGTGAGTAAACAGCTTAATTTTATTCGTTAAATAGTCCTAACAAATGCCACTCTTGATTTCCAAATTCTCTAGATAAATTCACTCCTCACTCCGTGAGTCGTGAATTTATCGATAATTTGGGAATCACTCGTTGCATTACTTATGAGAATTTGGAAATCAAGAGTGGCATTTGTTAGGACTTTTTAAGGAATAAAATTAAGCTGTTTACTAACAAATCATTATTTAACTATAGTTAATTTAAAATATTTATATATTTAATGTAAACAGCGATGTTTGAAAACAAATGAGAAGTGATTGTTATGCTTCATTTGTTCATCACCGCAAGCAGATAATTTATTTACTGCCAAAGGATCGCAATATTGTAAGAATGCACCCTAGTGGAGAAAAAATGAACTGTATATTAATTAATTTCTGATGTCCTATGATGTAAATATGTTAATTATATTTTTCTGGAACGTTATTACCTGGGAAATAATACGTTTGAGAAAGTGCAAACAGTGTTTTTTTTGTGGTATACTATAATCAGTTGCTACAAATGTTTTTATATTATATCCCGCAAGCACTATATGCTAGCATTCGTGCACTATATATACAGTCTGCTAGCCACATGTGGCGCCACTGCAAAATAATGCTATGACCTATTCAGAATGTTAAAAAGAAGGAGCTTGATTTTAAAGTGATAAAATTAAACTGATAAAATCGAGGTGAAAAAGACTGTGATTGGTTGTAAATAAAAATCATTGGATTGTTATTGATCATTGACTCTCATTTGGGGCATGAGTTAAATCCATCCATAGTAATTCTGCCCGAGGGCAAGTCTTTCACTGCAATTATAGCATTTTCATGCTATGCTTTGCAGCTTTACAAGGGAATTATAGGTAGCTTTCCGTTGCTTTCCACAATGAGTTAAATAGTCAGCCTAAAACTTTATTCTGAAATACTCGTAATGTTTTCTCCTCCCTTAAAGTAAGGCTCCGTGTTTCGCATCCATATAATATAACTGTGAGAATAACAATTTTATATATTCTCAGTTCGTTTTTTTAGTGAAGTTGGGATGATAAGAGTCCCTGTAATGCATAATAGCATGCATTTCCAGAATTGAGTCTTATGAGTCCATACTAGAATGTAATGTTAAATGGATCGGAAATTTGGACAATGACACAATAACATGCCAACAGAATAACTGCAGTTAGAATGGATTATTTTAGAAGTGCTGCCAGAAAATCTCGACTGGAAAAAATACAGAAATTAGAAAATGGATTAATGCCGAAAGAAGTATAACGGTTGAGAATGAACACAGAAGGCTAATATGGTGTGGACACGTAAGAAGAATTGCAGGATGGAAGACTACCAAAGGCCGTCCATACATGGATAATTGAAAGAAGGAGGAGAAAGAAAGATCAAGAACAACCTGGAAGAATAATATTCAATGAGGAAATTTGGTGTAACGGATCAAGACACAGAGAACGATGGAGAACTTTAATTAAGGGACATTTGTGAATGTGTATTACAAACTGATAATTTGTAAATACGTAGTCATTTTTGTATTTTTTAAAACACATGTTAATATTAAGATTGGTTGGAGAAAAACAGCAATGACGAGGAATATTGTCACAGAAAAAAAAAAATGTTTTTTTTTGTCCGCCTCATTCCCGTTTGTTATTATTGTTACTAGGAATTAGGAAAGACAAAGGTTGAAATTTCTTCAAAATGGAGATTAATGACATTTGTTGCTTTACAAATAATATCAATACATCAATGAAGAGCAATCCAATATTATTTTCTAAGTTCTACATCAATATATCATAAATGTAGGCTTGCGCTATCTAGTGAGTAATTACAAACTTGTTACTACCAATACCGTGGCACGTCAGGTATTGAGACAACCTGACTAGCCTATAAAAATATAAAAAAAAGTCGGAGTATGGGTGACATGGACACGGCCGTGTGTTTTATGTGAATGCGTGTACGTAACGGGTATTTTTTTAGCGTATTATAAGTATGTCATAAAACTTTTTTAACACTAAGAAGTTCTTCCGATTTCCATGTTTTATTTGTGATGGTAACATTTTCCTTTCGTTGGGTTCAGGAAAGAAATCAAGTAAACAAATTATTGCTGTGTTATAACTAAGGGGCAGATTCCTATGACCTAAAAAATGGAAAATATTCATGAATTTATGACCTAAAAAAGGTTTAAATATGACCTAAAACACAAAAATATGACCTTATAATTGAATTAATTTTTTACCCATACTATATTAATTGTTCACTCATATACATTCTCAATTGTATCATAAGAAAAAGGAAATCTTCTTCTATTGTCCAGTGCAAACGTTTGCTACTGTTAACAGAAACCTTCGAAACAAGTGTAGTGTGAAACTGATGATTTTTATACAGATACAATGTTGGTTATTTACAATCGTCTGATGACTTGGCTATTAAAAAGAACCTAAAATATGACCAAAATATGACTCTATCATTGAAATAAGCAGAAGTTTGAACAAAGATCTGAAAAAGTGAGAAATATGACTTTTAAGACCCAATAAAAACCACTTAATCTTAATAATAAGGCATATATAAATGTTTATATTTACTTGAAGCTTTGAATATAGGCTTTTGTAAAAATATGACATGTCATAGGAATCCACCCCTTAGTTATAATTTATAGTAAATTTGATATATTTATACTAAAATTTGATATAGAAACGATTACATATTCCATTTGCATAGGCTCGGCCGCCCCAGCTGCAGATATACTAGCGCCGTCGTTGATCCGCTCGGATGCCTTCATTCTTTTACGTTCACGACACCGATTCACTCTGTCATATGGTGTTTTATGGGTATCACTGGATTGCTCTTGAGAAGCCATTTCCAACCTATACGATCTCTATATTTTGATTGGGCTTTTTGAATAGTATTGGCCGACATTGCATTATTTATTTTAATTTTTTTTTTAATTTAACATCATATATATTCACTATATAACTCTTTCACACTTACGTTTCATATAAGCAATCGATAGATATTGACGAGAGTTGATTATTGAAACTAAAACGAACGTCATAACTTATCCGAGTCAAAATTTGTACTAAGCGAAAATTATGTGACGCAGCGAAAGGACCTCAAAATTTCGGCGCTTCTATCTATCGATTGGTGTAATTAAATTTTGAATGCAGATGATAGATATGAAGAGCTTATGGCAGTAACATGATAAGCCGCATTCTATTAATAAATGCCATTTATTACAATGATAGCAAATAAATGTATTGAAATATCCATAAAATTATTTGTAAGTGCACCAGTGATGAGTTAAAACATATAGACACACAATGTATTAACATCAATACTGCTCGGTCAGCATTTATAATTTTTTGAAATATTAAAATTCTTATATCTCAGAAAGAGTCCCGCGCCGTAGCCGAGCGGTTAAGGTAGGAAACCTTGGCGCAGAGCTACGGGACTTGCGCTGGTTCGAGTCTCCATGGGGAAAGAAATTTTCTCATGGTATTTCGGCCAGTATAGGACCGGTGCCCACCCAGCATCGTGAGGCAATTGGGTAGCTACAATAAGTAGCGGCTCCAGGTTGAGGAACCAGCTATAACGGCTGGGGGACTCGACATGCTAACCACATGTCACCCCTACACTGGCTGTTGATCATCTACCTCTGTGATTGACACATGTGGATGTGAAGGGCCAGCAGCCGGCTGGTAGAAGGGCAACCGCTGAAAAGTGGAAAGACCCTCAATCGGATATCTCAGAAAGAGCAATATGTGGTTTATCATGACATTGCCCTAAGCCCTTTATATGCAGCTGCAACACCAAACTATATCCCCCGATTTTGTTATTATCAGTTTTCTGAATTGCCTTCCAATTTGAAGACGTATTCACGTCAAAAATAAATAAATAACCGTTTTCATAAACGTGAAATTAATTGTAATGAATGTTTGAGACAGCCTATATCGCTAGTTCGTCATAATTCTTATTCAACTGATTTGAGAAAATTGACGATATCAGTGGACCATATGCTCGTATCTGGTTCCGAGGTTCGCGAGGTTTGGATGTTGATGTATTTTAAGGGCATTTCAATTACTGATCATTAAATCTCAACCTTGGGACTGGGTGTGTGTACTGTCCAAGTTGTACCCATTGGGTTTAATTCCTCTAAAAAATATATATTAATCATTGTTTCCTTCGGAAGAGAAATAAAACCATGAATCATGTTTTCAGCGAGTGATAAGTGATTAGCTCAGGCTGTTAATAGGTGCTCAGTAGATTTCTATTTAATCATATTTCGGATAGTCTGACAAGGGACGACACTCGTACTTGCCTGAGCTTATGTTTTCCAGTCATCCCCTGTATAATATATTTCCCACAAATCATGGTTAATGTTATACTCCCACCTCATTCTTGGTCTACCAACTGGGTGTTTTCCGTCTGGTTTTCCTACAAGAACCTTCCATGCACCTCTTTCATTCCCCATTCGTGCCATATGTTCCGGCCATCACAGTCTACGAGATTTAATTGTTCTTATTATATCTGGTTTCTTATACTATAAAGATCATGCTCACCTCTGTTTTGTCTAAAAAAATCCTAAGAACATTATTCTCAGACACTCGTAATCTTTCCTTCTCCCTTAAAGTAAGAGTCCATGTTTCACATCCATATAACTGGGAGAATAACAGTTTTATATATTTTCAGTTTAATGTTTTTTGAAAGATGTTGGGACGACAAAAGTCCCTGTAATGCATAATAGCATTCATTCGCAGAATTGAGCCTATGTTTCATTTATTTGTATATCTCATTACCAATATTATTATTATTATTATTTTATTATTATTATTATTGTTATTATTGTTATTATTGTTACTGTTGTTATTATTATTATTATTATTATTATTATTATCATTATTCTTAATATCATCATCGTCATCGCCATCGCCACCGCCACCGTCACCGTCACCGTCATCTTCATCGTCATCGTCATCGTCATCATCATCATCAATCATCATCATCAGCATTATTATTATTATTATTATTATTATTATTATTTCTTCTTCTTCCTTCCAAGTATTAGGCCAAGGTCTGTTACGATCCTATAGAGAATTTTCCCTCCAGCGTTTCATAGGACGGCCCAGTGATCTTCCACCTCATGGTATATAATTATAAACAGCTTTGGGGATCCCATTTGAACTCATTCTTTCTAGATGGTGTTTCCAATTTAGTTGGTACTGTTTAATATATTCCAAAATTGGCGTAGTCTTCAATTCTTTTAAGATATCGGTGTTCCTTTTCCGATCCCATCTGGTGTAATCCGCTGTTCTGCGCATGAATATCATTTCACAAGCCGTTATTCTGCTTTCATGTTGTCTTTGTAGTGTCCATGCTTCACTACCATAGGTCAACACAGGTCTAGCCAAAGTGCTATATAAATGTTATCTGGTGTTTTTTTTTTTTTTGTACAAGGGATGGTTTCATAACTTGATTAATAATTCCAATAATTATTATTACTAGATATTTGAATTCAGCCACTTCTTCAAAATTGTCATTTACAAGAGACACATTCAACATCCATATGGCACATAAGCAAGACAGTTTTATAAAACGTTGTTTTCTTTTGCATTAATGAGAGCCAAATCTGAATTAAAGGACAAAAGGCCAGTAGCTAAGGTCATTAGCATGTCAATTCAAATTTGCGGCTGGAAAGGCCATACATTTTCCTCACAGGTCTGTTTTTCAAGATTGGATTATTTTTGCGAGTCATGACTCTACAACAAGGGAACCACGACTTTAGTTCCCTTCCGAAGGAACCTATACTTTGGACTTTTATAACCTAATATATTCATCGACCCGATCAGTTTTAAACCCGCGAATCTTGGAATCAGAGACGAGTATGGCACCACAGTCCAACGGATCGACGATCCCAATTTGTTAACAGTAGCATGTCCCATTCTGATACATTCACAAATACTGTAAATAAATACATTATGTAGTCAATATTTCAAAATTATATTTTACATTATTATAAAAAATAATAGTTGCTCGAAAAGAGATCTAACTAACAAAAATTCGAAAATAGAGTTTCCAGTGGATTAGTGATCCATCCGGAGAATATCACGGCATGGTGGATGGAAAACTATCCCAACTCTCTTCCAGACCTGTTTTATTTATTTTTCAAAGTTGGCAATCAAGCGAATAGTGATGTATCTGTAAGAAAATGGCAGAATCAGTTAGTCAAGTCATGGGTAGCAGTGCAGAAAAACAATTATTGCACATGTGTAAATTCTTTCCACCACAGTTCCGTAAATTCTATCAGGATCTTAGAGCAATTGAGTGAAAATAAGAAAGACACAAAGAATGTAACGAAATAACGTTAAATGAAAAATGAATATTAATTCATTATTTGTAATTGTCTAACTAAATCACTATTTAATATGTATTTTCTATTTCTTATTGAAACATTTTTAGTTAAATATGGGTTAGATCATTTTTACACTCTATAAAGATAGATCACATTTGCACTAAATTCTGTATTAAATTGTTAATATTTAGTGAGTAGCACGTTATTTTTCATTCAAAGGGGCTGTATGTTTCCAATTGAAAGAGAGTTTGAAATGTATTTGGTATAAAAAAAAGGTAATAGCCTCAAAATGAATTTTTTTTTTCGTTTTTCCAACAATTTGTAGTTTATGAGTTGGATCTGTTTTAGGGGAAATTATTCAATTGTATTTTACAAAAAAAAATCACTAACTGATACATTTTCCTCTTCATTTCCATTGCGTGCTGACTATAATTTACACAATATATAATCTAAAATATTTATTTTACCTCTCGGAACAATTTTCCAAATGGAAAAGACGTGTTGAGGTGTGTCTTTTCGATATATCCACCTCTTGCTATGACCCGTTCGCCCTATTTCAAGATATGTTCGATTAAGGCGCGCCGTATCCCAGCTCTTAGGCGCTATAACTCTGTCCGCGTTGTATAGTTTTTACGACATGCGCCAGATGGCAACAGCTCTGCACGTAGAAAGTGGAATGGGTTTTCTAACATCAACAGGAGTCAAGATTGATGACTGGATCCATTTAATTTCTTTCCTTCTAAATACGTAGCCCAACTACAGCTCGTATAAGCTAACATGTATTTGTATATGTCAATTTTATTTTAAACTAATGACTTCAGCACACAGTGAGTGTAAAAAGGATCCTATAGTTCAACATTTTGTATTAAAATTCCCATAATGACAATATAACTAATATACAAAATGAATGTTTGTTTGTTGGTTTGTTGGTTGGTTTGTTTTTTGTTCGTTCGTACTTTATGCGCGGCCATACCGTTGATCCAATTGTGATGAGATATTTTGCAAAATGTTCAGGAGACCCCCATGATAGACATAGGCTATATATATATATATATATATATACAGTATATATATAAGTCCCGGCCACGCGTTGCTGTGGCTAAGGTATACGTTAACAATTTAAATTAAGTTGCTGTCTTTCAGCCAGATTACTTGAAACTAATACTTACACACGAAATTAATAATATCGAAAATAAAATAAACACTGAACACACTTAAATTATGAAATAATCAATATTTGTAATTAATTGAAATTCGCGGTTGCAACAAAAAGCACAGCCATCTGGATCTCTCTATATTAAATAATAAACCAATTACCTTACCAAATTACCTTACACCGCCATCTGTTAGAATCGTATGGAACTCACAGATAATTATAACTTTGTTAAATAATAAACACAAATAATTTGCAATAAAAAAATAATGCGACTATAAATTTAGTTAGGGTAGTTTATAAGTCTCAAGTTGGATCAAACTGCTCACAGTGTGCAAAATTTTATTAAAATCGGTTCAGTAATTTAGGATTCCATCGCGGACAAACAACGTGACACGAAATTTTTATATATTAAGATATATATAGGTGAGGAAATTCAGAATTATCCAAGCAAATGGTTACATCTCCAAATAATGGACCCATCTCGCTTTCCTAAATTCTCATTGCAATATCAATCTAAAGAATTTCGAGATACAGGAAGACCAACATTAAGATGGACTGACCAACCACGTCTTGAGATCTCATAGGAACAGGCTCAAATGATCTAAACCTAAATAACTTCATGATGACGATGCATGGTCTTTGTAGGAAGCCAGATATAATAAGAATACTTAAGACTCGTGGACTGCGATGGGCAGGACATGTGGCACGAATTGGGAATGAAAGACGTGCATGGAAGTTTCTTGTAGGAAAACCAGATGGAAAGTGCCCAGTTGGTAGACCAAGAATGAGGTGGAAGAATAACATTAACTATGATTTGAGGGAAGTAGATTATACAGGGAATGATTAAAAAAACATTAGCTCAGGATACCGATATATAGAGAGCTTATGTCAGCGCGGCCATGAACCTACAGATTCGATAGTGCCACTGAGTTGTTGGTTAGTAGTAGTAGTAGTAGTAGTAGTAGTAGTAGTAGTTTAGTAGTCATCATCATCATCATCCAGGGATTAAGCCTGTTGGCTCGTTCGTGTTTCATGAAAGCTAGAATAGTTAAAATGTTTTTCTTCTGTGTGGGCGTTCAACATTTCTCCTTCCGTGCGGTTTATAATTTAGCAATAATTTTGGAAATCTTCCTTCTGTCATTCTATCAATATGTTCTTTCCAGTCGTTCCTATATTTAATTATTCGGTCTGAAGTTTCAAAATATTTAGTTCCTATCTTATATCTACATTTATTTTCTTATCCAGCAGAGTACATCCTGCTATATTTCTTAAAAATTTCATTTCAGCTATTTTCAATCTTTGTTCTTGTCTTTTAGTGATCGTCCAACATTCTGATCTATACATCAAGACAGGAACAGCCATTACTTTATCAAATTTTATTTTTGTTCCTTTTCTTGTGTTTTTAAGGATTATTTTAATAGTGCCACTCATTAGATTAAATGTATTTATTTTGTCATTAATATCTTCAATTTTAACATATATGATAAATCGAAACCAAGATAATTTAGATAGTTTAGTAGTGTTTCTACTTTTTAATGTGATCACCCTGATGATGCCCTGTTCAAGGGCGAAACACGCGTTGGGATCAATTTGGGTGTGTTTCTTGTCTTGTTTTATCACTTTTACTGGTATATGTGGTTTTAATTGGGCAGATTTACATCCCACATTGATTGCTGATTGTTTTAATGGAATTAATACTAAGGTAAATTGTTTTATTTTATACAAAAATATAAGACCAGTTTTTTTATAATGAAATGTTCTGGTAGTCTTAGCTTAGACGATTGGTAGGTACCGTATATGATCTGTCCATCCGAATCTCGTAGACTTAATACCCTAGGACAATGAAACAAATTCTGAAGCTTTTTATTGTCAAGCTTCATCCATTCTATAATAAGAGATTGAATTCTAGAACTGCATTCAATGAGAAAATTCTAGTTCTCTACCAGATAATTCTAAATTGAAAATAAATTTAAAAAGTTAATTTTCTAAAGTAAAAAGATAACAAGTTTGAAACAAAATGTAGTAAATAATATTTCAAACACAAATGAAACTATCACAGACTTTTTAGTTTCCAAAATGAATTTGTAGTGTCATATCCATAACTATCTCACTGACATAATCAAATATATATTATTCAGTCACATGGACATAAGCTCTCCATACATACATATCCCGAGCTAATATTTTCCAATCGTCCCCTTTATAATCTATTTTCCTTAAATCATCGTTAATATTTTTCTCCCACCTCATTATTGGTCTACCAATACTGGACGCTTTCCCTCTGGGTTTCCTACATGAAGCTTTCATACCCCTCTTTCATTCCCGATTCGTGCCACATGTCCTGCCCATTGCATTCCACGAGACTAAACTATTCCTAGTATATCTTTAGAGCATCTACACATTTAATTATTTTCTTCTGCTTGGTTTTAATCTATTATATATCAGGCTATATTGTTTATATTATTTTATGTACATAATTATCGGCCGCGGTGGACTAGTGGTTATGCTCCTTGCCTCTGGTCCCGAGGGTCGCGGGTTCAAACCCGGCCGGGGTCGATGGATTTTTTAGGATGGAAAAATCCAAGGAGCAAGTCCTCCGGGAGGGACTTTAAGCCGTGGGTCCCGAGTCTGAAGATTTTCAGGCTCGTAAAAGATCCTTAAGCCTGAATGAAAGGCCTCTAAGCAAAATTTACAGAATTTTCCCGTCCTAGTACTATCTGAGTTTCGTAGATGTCAGTATGAGACGGAACGCTCACCACGGACCACTCAAAGGACATCTATACGAAAACAAGTGTAACTAGATTAGTATGGATCATATTCTTCCCTGTACGGGGAGAGCGCCTAAATATCTGTTAAGGGAAACATTAGCTTACAAGAAGAAGAAGAAGATATACTACCTCCATTTCATTAATTCTTTGTTAGAATAAGTTTTATATTTTGAAATTTTCTCCTAAATTTGTCTTGCTTTATATTATTAGCTAATGCATTTAAATACTTTCTTCAGTTTGGTATTAATCTATTACATAATAGCCTATTTACTTTATATCATTCTCCTTTGCATTAATTCATTGTACGTCATTGTGCGATTTATATTTGAAACTTTCCCCTAAACTTGTTTTGTTTTATTTCACATGTATTTAAATCCTTCTTCAGTCTGGAATTAACCTATTTTATTCATCAACAAGGATTAAGCCCAATGGCCTGCTCCGATCTCATTATAGGTCGAATTGGTCCTTCCATCTCTTCAATGGTCTTCCCAACAATCTTCTCCCTTTTGTTTTATAATTATACATTCTTCGTGGTATGCGCTGTTCAAACTATTTAATCTCCTTATATTAATAATTTGTATTTGTAGGTATCATAAAATATGTATACATGAAACTGGCTCCTAACCTTACAATGTATATACTGTATTCTACTTGTATTATTTCTGTGACTGAACTGTACCCGAGCAAGAGCACTTGCTCGTTCGGGTGTCAATACTATGTACTACATTTATTTGTAAATAAAATTTATTCCTATTCTTATTATATCTGATTTGCTATAAAGGACATACAGCTCGCTGTTATGTGGTCTCCTTTATACGCCTATATGCTCATCTCTCTTTGGTCCAAAAATAATCCTGACAACTTTATTCTCATATACTCGCAATCTTTTCTCATCCTTTAGTAATTGTAGATGTTTTGCATCCATATTATACAGGGTGATTCAAAAGTCTCTTGACATTTTCCTGAAATCAATGTTTTATTCCAAACTTGTTATTACATATGGAAAGTAATGACTACTGGATGATAAACTCAGTACAATTCAATGTGGTGATCCTCTAACGTCACGGCACAGACTCCATCGTTCTTGTGTACAGCGAAACACTTTTGCCAGCATAGCTGATGTGATTGCAGCTACCGCTGCAGCTATTCGGTTTCTCAATTGCTGTAAGGTGTTGATCTTAACTTCATACACTTTGAACTTAACAGAACCTCAAACAAAGATGTCTAGTGGTGTCAGATCTGGAGAGCGGGCCGCCAAAATTCTCGGTGAACCACGATCGACCCACCTACCAAGGAAAACTTCGTTGAGGTGGTCACGAACAATGATGGCAAAATGGGGTGGTGCACCATCTTTCTGGAAAATCACAGTCTCTTGGCCAGCATCTTGTTCCAGGAATTGTTCTAACATGTAAAGTTAGTTACTTCCAGTTACTGTTCTTCATTTTCAATGACATTTAACAGGTCATCACACGTAGCTTGTCGAGCTACATAGTCTTCTGCATTGTGTGGATGTGATAAGGGCGTTTGTTCAGTTTGAAGCGCAATGTACGCCATACAGTGCTTTGGGACATACCCAACTCTCTGCTGAATCTTCTGGTTGATGCACAGGGACTTCATGAGATGGCAGTATGGTTTGCACGTCTTCTGTTGTCGTAGTCTGCCTCCCTCTACGTGCCTCATCAGCAACAGATCCCGTCCTTTTCATTTTCAGTACCAGATCTCTAATAGTTTGCCTGCTAGGACCTGGTTTTCTGAACTTTCCTGAATTCTTCTTGGACCTACCCATACGTCAATCCTCGTATACGAGCGAAAACGATAGCTAATCTTTTCTCTATTGTTAGCATAGTTTCCAATTACATATAACAAAAATATATAAATTAACGATAAGAGAAAAATGTCAAGAGACTTTTGAATCATCCTGTATAACTTGGAGTTTCATATATACTTTCAGATTAACGTTTTTCGAGAGAAGTTGGGACAAGAGTTCCATCAATATTCGTATGTAATAAAATGTAGTTACATCGTGCCTTACAGTGAATTAAATAAAAAGTTAGGAATCTAGAGACTACGATGTTTTCCTACAAAACTCGCCTGCATTTTATAACTGAGATTTGTCACAACTTGGTCGATGACGTGTAAATGTGGGGTTGCTGACCTGTCATTATCTGGGGACTTCAATTGCCTCCATCCACGCTAATGGCGATTGTGGCTTTAAAAGTTTGTAACCATTAATGAAATCAATTTTGTAGGAAAATTTCAACTTGCATCTGTTACTTTGATTACGGATTTTACAGTTATTTAACATTTTCCAATGCTGTTATTTTAACACAGTTCCAATAATGGATCATATTAAAATATTATAATGATATTTTGAAAAGAAAAATGAATATCTGAACCAGGAATTGAACCTCTAGTTCTCCAGACTAGTAGTGTAGTGGTGTAGTGCACACTAGTCTGGAGAACTAGAGGTCCACGGTGCGATTCCTCGTTCAGATATTAATTTTTCTTTTCACAATATCATTATAATATTATAATATGATCCATTATTGGAACTGCGTTAAAATAAAGTATTGGAAAATGTTAAATAACATCGTTTATTGCTTATAAAAGTGGTGGTGCAAAATTCTCAAATATAGATACTTCTAAATGGAGGCGGCCGTTAGCGATGGTAGTGACACCTACCTGGCAGCTGACGAAACGAGAATTATACATTTGTATATATGGAAAGAATTATTAATGTTTGTGCCAGGTCTAGAATGGTGTAGTGGGCTGCACACTAGTATGGCGAACTAGTGGACTTTACAGTGTGCCGAAAATTATGCATTTTTAAATAAAGATAATTTTAAAACAAAGGTTTCACTTCAAACAAATTTGATAAATATAGTCTAAAAGCAAACTTTGGACAATTATTCTATGTCTTCAAATACCAATGATTGTACAATGATCTACTGTACAACAAATAAAGTAATATTAGAAATTTAAGTGCAAACGACGTATTATTATTATTATTATTATTATTATTATTATTATTATTATTAGTAGTAGTAGTAGTAGTATTATTATTAATATTATTATTAATATTATTATTATTATTATTATTATTATTATTATTATTATTATTATTATTATTATTATTATTATTATTATTATTATTATTATTATTATTGTTATTTAATTTACTTATTTATTCAGCCTGGTGGAGTTAAGGCCATGTGGTCTTCTCTTCCACTCACCCGGACAAACATATTATATTAGAATATAGCAATCACAATTTAACTCTAATAATAAATACTAAATGAAAATTTCTTCAATAAGGCAATATCTGTAACATTAAGAAGGATAACATAATAATGTTAATGATAATTAAAATTAGACTAAAACTAAAAATAAATTTACACAAGCAAGAAAAATGTAATTGTTCGGTTGACTGTTTCTATCTAACGTGCATAAAAAGAAGAAAAACGATGAGATATATACAAAATTATTTTATTTTTTTGCAAATACCCCAGGTTGTCTTTCGACATTCCTGGTGTTCTCTCCTGGCATGTCATACTTGTAACCCACTTCTGAGGTTGGGGCGCCTGGGAAGCGGGGTTACGTTGCCCCGATGATATGCTGGGTGATGATCATGATAGTGGTGCGCCAGGAGAGTCCCTAATCCTAAGCTTAATCTAAGATGAATATGAATGATGATGATTGCAATGGCCGTATGATTTCGGGGACCGTTTAGGCCTTAAAGTTTTTCTGACATTTGTCTTACAGGTGAGGAAAACCCCCGATAAAAACCTCATCCAGAAAAACTGTCCCGACCGGGAATCGAACCCGGGCCCGCTGCGTGACAAGGCAGAACTATACATCGAGACCACAGCGGTGGACATCTAAATTAATTTGTTGATTAATTGATTAAATAATATTTTTAAAAAACTGAAAATATTTGTTAATCTTAATACTATTTTCATAAAATAAATAAAATTATAATAATTTGTTAAAAGAATATCAGTGAGGTGTATTAGTTAGTTTGTTACTAAATAATTCTTCAGTTTTTTTCTATGTTATAGTTTGACAATCTCTGACGTAGGAAGGGAATTTCATGTTCTGACAGGAGAAACTGTAAAAGATAGCAAATAATACAACATGTGATGAGGAGGGATATAAAGGACAATGTGCTGATGGAATCGAGTGTCTAAATTATGTGTGTCGGAGAATCTAATGAAGCCCGGCGTGATATATAATTAGGTGTCTTTATTTTTATTTATTATTTATTTTATTTATTTATTTATTTATTTATTTATTTATTTATCGCACACCGGATAAATATTCCTCGTATTAAAGACGTGAATCATTTTCTCTTTATAACATTCCCTTTCTCTTAGTTCCAGAAAATTCCCAAGTTTTTGTTCGTATTTTGTTCTTTCATTTTAGATCTTCGATAACCTCTTGATCGGTAAACCTTCTTGTGTTTTCTTCCCAAGGTGCAAAGAAAAAAAAACAAACATTTTCTAAGAGAATATAGAAGTACTAGTTTCTATGTTCAGTTCAGATAAAAAGAAAGGAAAGAATACACTCGTAACATGTCTGTAAAAAATACTTCTCCGCTTTTATTACTTATATATTTCATTCTTGTGGAGTTTTTTTATTTAATACTTTTACATAACTATATCTACATATTTCTTTTCCTGGTGTTCTTCTTTCGTTTCATAGACGTCTGAACTCCCACATTTGTGACTTTTTAAGTGCATTTTCTATTGCTAAAAGGCATAAGAGTACTAGAAGCACATCATATTTCAACATACACATTGTGGAGTTTCTGGTTACTAAATTTTATTCTTATTTCTGGAATATGCTTTTTAAAACTCAGCTAAGTTCACCGCTGAGGTCTAGTACAGTAAAACCTGTCTTAACCGGAACCTTTAGAAGGAAACCTGTGGAGACGGAAAAAAATATCCAGAACGTACGATTTTACATGTAAAATCGTCCTGTATTAGCCGGAAACCTTCATAACGCGGAAACGGAATTGTTTTTAAAGTACCAATAGTTAATTTTTACCTCAGTAAGACGGAAAATTATTCTTAAGCACGTTCTAATTACAGTATTAATGACCACACATGAAAATTCTGCATATGACGTTTTTTGCATTATATCGTTTTACCTTCTTGTGTTGCCATTATATTGCGGGTATACACTTGCTTATGTGTGACAGCGGGGAATCCCTCGCTTTTCCTTGCCTGCTTACGTTACCTGCGAGGGAGTTGAGAAACCCTTCAGTTTTCCTGTAGTTGAATTCCTTCTCGCTTTTGTGTAATAAAGTTGTTTTGTATTGCCGTGCAAACTGAGCTGTGTTACATACACTATTTTGTCTGTATTTCAGTTAATACGTTTCGTCTTTAAAGCGTGCATATAAAACCATTACACTACGTGAGAAAATTCAAGCTTGTAATTTGGGAACCCTTTATAAGAAGGAAAACTGCCAAGACGGAAATATATTTATATATTCCTTCATGGACAGGTTTTACTGTATTAAGATCATTGCTTCACAAACTTACTTAAATCCCCCGTCGGGAGAGATTTCCTAGGTGAATTTTTCTTGCGTTTTATATAAATTAATTTAATTGCAAATTTTTCAATCTCGAGAACAGGAGGGATGGAGGTTACATTTTATGTCGCTAGATTGTGCATCAGATTCCTGCATTAATTGAAAACCTCTTAGCAGTACATGTGCTGAGAAGACATGTGTTACTGTTGATAGCCCCTTGGTGCTTTTCAATAGAAGTACGCTACGTGCCGGTTTCGGATTCACATTCTCCCTTATCTGCATCATCATCCGTCATACAATGCACTTTACACTACACAAATACATAACATGCAATATCCTACACTCATTTCTGTCCACAAAACAAGTATGCATAATCTAAGTAAAATGGTCTGCCGAAGTGGTGCGTAAGTTGAAAATAGATTACATTAACGTCAGCGCGGAACCGAAGTACTAAAATGCAGTGGGTAGCATTAGAACACACACACGTTTCACCATAAGACATGTGAAGGAACTTAAAACAGAAGTAGCCCCAAATACATTTTAGTTATCGTAAGTAATGCCTCGAGCGATTTTCAATTTATCTAGAGGATTTGGAAATCAAAAATGGCATTTGTTAGGACTAATTTTGAAGAATAAAATTAAGCTGTTTATTCGTAAATCATTATTTAAATATAGCTTTTAAAAATATTTATATATTTAGTGTTAACAGCGATGTTTGAAAACTAATGAAAAATGTTTGGTTATGTTTAATTTGTTCATCACTGCAACTTGATCGTGCTATTTATTGTCAAATAGGATCGTAATATTGTAAGAATTCACCCTAGTGGAGAAAAAATGAAACACATCAAACTGTATATTACAACCATCATTATAAGTTCTTAATTCATTTTTTTACATATTTCTACAGACAACACTTTATTTCATTCTTACTTGCAGACGCTTTAACACATATTTTAACACGTATCTTCTATCATCTCTCTTTTTTAATGTTTAGCCTAAGATCCAGAGTTCGATTCAAGTAGTAGTAGTAGTAGTAGTAGTAGTAGTAGTAGTAGTAGTAGTAGTAGTAGTAGTAGTAGTAGTAGTAGTAGTAGTACTAGTAGTAATAATAGTAGTAGTAGTAGTAGTAGTCCTGGTCACTCCACTGGGAAGCATAGGGCCTTGATAAAAGCTCTGTTGTTTGCCAATGTCTTAATTTCATTCCAACTCGTCCCTGCCTGTTCAGCTTCATCCCTGATGGTATTACTCCATGTCTCCCTAGGTCTTCGTCTTCGCCTTCTCAATCCTTCTCAATCAAATGTCATGATGTTACCATTCTCTCTTCTTAACATATGATCAATCCATTTCCATTTTCTAAATTTAATGTCTTTACAAATTTAAATTTTATTCGTTCTTCTCCATAGTTATTTATTTGTTATAATCTCTAGCCGCCATAATAATAGTTTCTTTCGGAAACAACTCAGTAAAATCGGTATTTAAAAACACAATTATTGAACACAATTATCAAATGTGTAGGTCGAATGAATCTGTTCATTATTTGTTATATTCAACGTATTTGTTAGAGAGTCAGTCACGGCAAAATAATGCTCTGACCTGTTCAGAATATTAAAAAGGAGAAGTTTTCTTTATTTTGGTAATCAAAATTCGATAATTATCGAGGTGAAACACGACTGAATTGATTGAACATGTATAGGAATTAATCACTATGAGGTTTAATTTATGATAAAATCAAATGTTTCCTATCTCTCCTCATACAAATCTTCTAAGTAGATCGCGATTTCGAGACCATAACGGTCTCATCTTCAGTACAATCTTGGGGACTCATCTTCATAACGGTCTCATCTTCAGTACAATCTTGGGGACTCAAGATTGTACTGAAGATGAGACCGTTAAAGCGATGTTTTTGATAAAGAGGCGAATAAATCTTTGCCTAATTCCTAAAAGTAATTTACCAAATAAAATATAAAATATAAATTAATTCCTCATATACTAATTTAATCCCCAAGATTGTACTGAAGATGAGACCGTTATGGCCTCGAAATCGCGATCTACTTAGAAGATTTGTATGAGGAATGGTAGGAAACATTTGATTTTATCACGACTGTGATTGCTTGTAAAACAAAATTCCTTGAAACGTGATTGGTCATTGACTCCCATTTGGGGCATCAGTTAAATAGTCATAAACGCATACTAATTTATATCACAATCGCGTTGTTTATGTGAATCTATGTGTAAATATTCGTATTGTTTCGAAGGTGGCCCCGGCATTAAACCTGATCACTCATCCGGGGAGGTCCTCCATATCCTTGTGTGGTCACAAAGTATGTAAGTAACTTAGAGTATAAAATCCTCTCCCGACAGGTCTTGTCCCTGAAGATCTGAAGAGTCCAGGTGGAGTGGGACACATGAAAATTACCTAAAAAGAATTATATTAAACTACTGAAAAGACAGAGAGAGAAAAGCGAGAGAGAGAGAGAGAGAGAGAGAGAGAGAGAGAAAGAAAAGTAACTTATAATAGTATGTTATGTAAAGTTCGGCCATGGTGGACTAGTTATTTTCCTTGCCCCTTGTCCCGAGGGTCATGGATTCAAACCCAGCTGGGACCGATGGCATTTTTAGGATGATAAAATCCAAGGAAAAAGTCCTCCGGGAAGATCTTTGGCAAAAGAATTACGGAAGAGGCTAGTGAAGTGCTTTGTGTGGAGTGTAGGAATGTATGGTGCAAAGACTTTGACATTACGACGGAATGAGGAAAAGCAACTGGAAACTTTTGAAATGTGGATATGGGGAAGGATGGAACGTATAAAATGGACAGTCAAAATAAAAAATAAATATGTGCTAGACAGAGTGGGTAAAGGAAGAGCAATCCTGGAACTCATAAAGAAGAGGAAAAGAAATTGGATTTGCCAAGGCTGAGACGAAACTGCCTGCTGACGAATGCCTTAGAAGGAATGATCAACGGAAAGAAAGTTATAGGCAGACAATATTAAAATAAGTGGTTTGTATGCGGATACAAAAAGGAAAGATGAGTTAATGAAAGAGTGGATAATGCTGAGTTTGTAGTGAAAGACCTGCTCTTGGGCAGAACAGTATGTACGTAATTTAATTATACTTAAACCATAAAATGAATACGTCGACATTATATAAATATGCATGAATCAGCTCAATGATATATTAATATATATATATACGTTGTTATTTATTAATTATATTTTAATGTGTATGTGCCTTTAGGAGATTTTAGTACAATTATACTAATGAACACATTAATGATAGGCAAACAGACATAATTAATTTCTGAGCAACATAGGGCATTAAGATAGAATAATATTTACATAAAAGAAAATTTACCGTGAACAAACAGTACCTATAATTTAGTCATAAGTAATGCCACGAGTGATTTCCAATTTATGTAGAGAATTTGGAAATCAAGAGTTGCATTTGTTAGGACTATTTAACGAATAAAATTAAGCTGTTTACTCACAAATCATTATTTAAATATAGTTATTTTAAAATATTCATATAGAGAAGGAAAATAATACTTTAGGCACAGAAAGATGTGTAAACAATAAAAATCTGTATATGAATTATTATTATTATTATTATTATTATTATTATTATTATATATATATATATATATATATATATATATATGACAATAGGGGATCTTCCTCAAGATTTAATACTAGAAGAAGATTTAGGGACAATTAAACACACTGAAGAATATAAGTATTTGGGAATTAAAATTACTAAAGATGGAAAACAAGAAACAGAGATAAGAAACAGGATCAATATAGGAAAGTATGCTATATCTGCCCTAAATGGAATAGTATGGGACAAACATATCTTCAAAGAAACAAAAAAAAACTATTTTTAATACAATAATCAGAAGCATTAATACTTATGGAGCTGATGTGTGGACTTTAAATCCACAAATGAAAAAAAAAAAAAAATGCTTGTCACTGAAATGGACTACTGGAGACGTGCTGCAAGAATATCCAGGAAGGATAAAATCAGAAATCCATATATAAAAGAAAAAATGCAGGTACAATATTCAATATTATATTTTATAAAGAAGAAACAATTAAATTGGTACGGACGCATTAGAAGAATGGAAGAAGGAAGACTACCTAAGATAATCAGGGAACCACAGGGAAGGAAAAAGAAGGGTAGACCAACTATTACGTTGATTCAGGGAGTCAATGAAGCTAAGAGGGAATGGGAAATAGAAGAAGATGTATGGATGAACAGACAGGAATGGAAAAAAGTGTTGAAACAAATGTGTAGTTAACTGTGAACATGGGTACCGGAAAAATGTATATTCATTGTAAAAGCCGGAATAATAAAAAAAAATTATTATTATTATTATTATTACTATTATTATTATTATTATTTATTATTATTATTATTATTATTATTATTATTATTATTATTATTATTATTATTATTATTATTATTATTATTATTATTATTATTATTATTATTATTATTATTATTATTATATTATTATATTATATAGATCATTTAATTCAAATGCATGTAGGAACTTTTGAAGTGTTGGAACTTGGTGGAACTAAACTTTAAATTGAGTAACAAGAATGTCGTAAAATCTTATGTTAACTAATCTTCAGAGTGAAATTTTATCAAGAAGAGGAAGCACTTTACGGTACGAAGTAATTTCTCAGGTTTGTACCTTAATTCAAATTGCACAATAGAATTACAATAATCTCTGAGGAGTGCATGTTGAAAACGTCAGCACCGGGTGATGTAGTTAATTAACTGATGGCATTTGATTTGATGGAGTTGTTAGACAAGTTAAGCACTTGTCAACATGCGCGACGTTTCTTCTAACCCGAATCTTCGCTCACAAAACAAACTCTCAATTGTTAACAACCACCATTCATCTTGTTAAGATTGAGTTGCATAGCGTATGCACATAATTTCATCAATGGTTAGTTTTATGTGCTTATATAGATAACTAACTCACTGATGATATCTAACCCGAAGGTTCGTTGACGTGCGGACATAAGCTCTACATACATCCCTATCCTCAGCTAAAGTTTTCTAACATTCCATGTATAATTCAGTTCCTTAAAATAATGGTTTATGTTATTATTCCACCCCAGTCTTGGCCTAATTACTGGACGCTTTCCCTCTGGTTTTCCTATAAAACTTTCCATGCTCCTCTTTCATTCCCCATTTGTGTCACGTGTCCTGCCCATGGCAGTATACGAGACAAGTGATTTTATTACATCTGTGTCCATAGACTTAAATTTTACTTGAAAAGTTTTATTTTTAAGGGGGTAGAATTACAATTGGAATATATAGGGATATTAAAAAAGAAGGAACAGACTTCAAACATTTATTTCTTTTAAACTACAAAAAATAGGAACACAATTCTAACGTTCCTAATTTCACTATTATAAATGCATTCAATATGAGCACCATGTGTTACACGACAAATACCAAAGCGATGGCTCTTTCTTGCCACACACGAATCGGCTGGTTTCTAGTTATCGATTTCACAGCTTCAACAATTCGATGTCGCAGATTTTCAAGAGTGTCAGGCAAAGGGGGGGATAAAATCACGGTCTTTTACATAACCCCATGGATAAAAATCATATGAGGTTAGATCTGGTGACCTGGGAGGCCACCGGCATTGAATTTGATCTTCTGTTCCTCCTCTTCAAATCCAACAGCACCAATGGGGCCGTTATCGCAACTTCAAGCAACAGCACCAACGCGGCCGTGATCGGAACATTTCTCTTTCTAGGAACGTTGGAATTGTGTTTCTATGTTTTGTAGTTTGGGAGAAATGTTTGAAGTCTGTTCCTTCTTTCTGAATAGCCCTGTATACAAACTGCAATCTTAATTGATTGCATTAAGGGCTGATGGCTATAGGGAGGGGTCGATTTATAAATATTATATTGGTATAGTCATTAAAGAGGTAAAAAGGAAGCCTTTAGAATTTAGGAATAATTTTTGCTTCCTATAAAAATCATGTAGTTCACTGTTAAGTAGCCTTTTCCATTTATATGTCAGTCTCTCTTTGGTCCAAAAAGTTTTCTAAAGAACTTTATTCTCAAATACTAGTAATATTTTCTCCTCCCTTAAAGTAAGAATCCATGTTTCACATCCGTATAATATAACTGGAGGAATAAACGTTTTATATATTTTAGTATTTTTATTAGAGAAGTTGGGTCGACAAGAGTCGCTTTACTTCGTGTTTTCAGAGTTTAGTCTATGTTTAATTTCTTTCTGCAGATATTTATATTTGTAGTTATTAATCCTAGGTACCTGAATTCAGCAAATTCATCAAACTTTCTTCATTTCTTTGTCACTTACACGCCATTTCCATTATATAATAGGTGTGACCATATATTTAGTTCATTTCATGATTTTTTTTACTTCCAGTGCTTACGAGGAATTTTCAACTATTTCATTTCGCAACTTACCTTGAAATATCTCCCAAAGAAACGTTGTGATGTACCTAGATAGTGTGTAAAAAAGTATGTGCCTTTTTAACCGCTAGGCACAGAAATCGAAGTCAAAAAACAGTAATGGCAACTCACTGCGCGAACCAAATGGCCTCCCTTCATGAGTAGAAAGGAGTGGAGTGAGCTAGGACGTGATTATGAGGGTTATCCAATCCGCCAATTCAGGTGTTGTATTACTTATCTATGTTTAAATGAGAAATTTGGCGCAGGATTTTAATGCCTAGCAGTTAAAAGCGGCAGATAATATTATGGCACACCTTTGGTACATCACAATTCTTCTCTGGGAGAAATTTCAAGGTAGATTCAACATCAATCAATCAGTGGCATCCCCGACTGTTTTCCTTCAACCTTTTCTGTTTCTTGCTGCTGTTTTCCAATTCTGAATCTAGAGTAAATTGGTAGCATAATTTCCAATCATGTCTTCTCAATGGTTTCTGGGTACCCAACCCATCAACGTGTTCATCCAGAACTTTCTTTGTTATTTTTCCAGCTTACATTCATGTCTGCGAGGATGTAAGCTCTCCGTACATCCCTATCCTGCGTTAAAATATTCCAATCATTTCCTTTCAAATTCACGTTCCTCAGTCATGGTTGAAGTTATTTTCCCACTTCATTTTTGGACTATCTACTGAACCCTTTCCCTCTGTTTTTCATACAAGACATTTTCATGCCTCTATTCCATTCCCCGTTCGTGCCACATGACATATCGAACATAGTCTGAGAGATGATCTTGAAGAAGGTTTCCGGGCATCCTCAAGGCTGCCACACGCAGTCTCTGGCGAAACGTCGGGGAACTTCAGCCTCGAGATCACGGCCTACAGCCCGGAAATTTTCTTCACGATTATCAGAGCAACTCCGGCCGTGAAAGCCTAAGTCAACACAATAGTCTAAGAGACTTTCTACTCTTATTACATATAGTTCCCTAAAATATTATATAGTTCACTGTTTTGTAGTTGTTCACCTGCATCTCTTTGTTCCAAAAATTTTCCTAAGCACTTTATTCTCAAATACTCGTATGTCTTTTTCTTATTTAAAGCAAGAGATCATGTTTGGATTCCATATTAGACAATCGAAAGTACATTTTTTTTTTGTTTATGGTTAAGCTTTTATAAAAGAAGTTGGGATGAGAAGATCTCTGTATTGCACATAAGTATGTGATACATTTTTTCACAGCATTCCTAGTTGTATTATTTTTCGTAGATATTTGAATTCCGAAAATATATAAAACTATTATTCTACCAGTTAGGCCTATTATATGGGTGCGAAACATGGACTCTTATTTTAAGGGAGGAAAGGAGATTACAAGTATTTGAGAATAAAGTTCTTAGGAAAATTTTTGGACCAAAGAGAGATGAACAGACAGGTGAATGGAGAAGACTACATAACAACGAACTACATGGTCTTTATAGGAAGCCAGATATAATAAGAACAGTTAAGTCACGTAGACTGCGATGGGCAGGACATGTTGCACGTATGGGGAATGAAAGACTTGCATGGAAGCTTCTTGTAAAAAAAACCAGAGGGAAAACGCCCAGTTGGTAGACCAAGAATGAGGTGGGAGAATAGCATTAACTATGATTTGAGGGAAGTAGATGATACAGGGAATGACTGGAAAGCATTGGCTCAGGATAGGGATATATGGAGAGCTTATGTCCGCGCGGCCATGAACCTACGGGTTCGATAGTGCCAGTGGGTAAGTAAGTAAGTAAGATATTTGAATTCCGCCACTTTTCATAACTCATTAAAATAATTATAATGGTATAATGTATTGACCTGCATAAGAACAGAGAGTGGAAGAAACATATTATTATAACATTATTTAAACGGAGGAGACAACAGTATACTCGCTATTCTGGGTCGAGCGCTCCAGTTAACACGTTAGAAAAAAGTATACGGACAGATGGCGAGGCCAGTAATGCACTACGGTAGCAAAATTTGGGGTTTTCAAAGAACAAAAATACTAAACAAGGTGTACACGCATTTTATTAAATATATTTCAGGACTTAGTGAGGCCGTTTCTAACTGTGAAATCCTATATGAATTTGAATCATTTCAGGTCGGCATAAACTGTAAAGTTCGTGTGATCAAGTGCTGGTTATGGTTAATCGAAGGTGAACAAACAGTGGCTACTGCCATCAAATTAGGAACACAGATGCGAAATTCTGGGCAGACGAGATAAGGAGGGAAATCAAAAAGATAGGAATAGTTTAGAAATGGGGGGAAAGGGGACCGAAAATGGCAAGAATGTGTGGAGAAAAATAAGGAGGAGGTACTTGGATGTAAACCAACAATATGCATTCGTTGAATGTACGAGAAAACATTCACTGTGTTTATACAAAGAGACCTAAAACAAGTTTGGGGAAAAGAAACACACACACACACACACATATATAATATATATATATATATATATATATATATATAGTCTAGGGTTAAAGAGAGATCGGGGCTCACTTGGTTATGTTGGGGGCATGGAAATTTCTAAAAATTACCGACGAATTCGATATACGATTATGTCCAATGTGCGGAAGCTTTGATGACGAAATACATATATTAAGATACTGTAATGATTTGGAATACTGAAGGCGTAAGTTGTCATCCGAAATATTTATAAATTCAAATCGTGATACATTGACATGCTACTAGTTAATGGTAAGCCAAAAGATTGGATAATCATGGGTAAATTTCGGGACAAGTCGCGGAAAATAAGAACGACACTCATTCGTGAATAAATAAATAAGTAAGCAAAGTGTAATATCATTAATACGTAATAAGTACCTCTAGCTTAATTAATGTATAATGTAATTGTATTGTCATATATTTTTTACTAGATATTATTTTATTGATACGGATTGTTAAAAACACGTACGGCTTATTGCCCAGGCGATCCGTATTTGTACATATTTTTTAAATAATGTTGGATGTATCTACTACTATAAATGTTACAGACTTTTTAATATTCTTATAAATAATGTTTATAAAAACTTTAAATGCATATAAAATTATATAATGACTCACAACTTTGTAATAAACTATAACCCTAATGTACCTTAGGTGCAATAGGGTTTATAAATTTCGGAAAATAAATAATAATAATAATAATAATAATAATAAAAATAATAATAACATCCATCCATTCTAATTCTGTCCGAGGGCAGATCTTTCACTGCAATCATAGCATTTTCATGCTGTGCTTTGCAGATTTACTAGGGAATTATAGGTGTGGTAGCTTCCCGTTGCTTTCCACACCGGTGAAGGATGGTGATGATAATGATAAAGATGATGATTATGTCCGGATGATTTTCGGGGGCCGTTGGGCCCTAAGCTTCCTGACATTTGTCTTACAAGTGAGGAAAACCCCCGAAAAAACCTCACCCAGGAAGCTTGTCCCGACCGGGGATTGAACCCGGGTCCACTGCGTGATAAGGCAGCACGCTATCTCGAGACCACAGCGGTGGACTAATAATAACATAAATGTTAAAAATGAAACATTAAAGTGAAACATTGCTGATAATTATTCTCAAACGAAAAGATAACAAGCAATACTGTTCCATATATTTGCGTAAATTCAACTCGGGTGTTTGAAACCTCAAAAGGTATCTGGATTCAATTTGTTTATGTGTTACCAATATTACAACCCTGAGCAGTTACATCTGCTCATTTCTTGTTTATGTACACAACATCAATTTGCATATCCAGGTTAAAATGTTTGCTTAATATGAATTTGTAGCCATTTCCAAATCAGAAAATTAAAAATAATACTTGTGTAATAATGACGTGTTTGTTTTCTTATTATCTCATATTAGGAGCACAGCTATTTTAAAAATCTAACATGTTTGGCGATTAATTAAAATACTCTTTATTTGTCTAATAAAATTGTGATTTTTTCACACTACTGACATCTAAATTAGCCTTTTATTTGTCGTCCTTAACAACCTAAATTATGATTTCATTATATTTTTAATGCCACCAGTTTTGTCCTTTTAGACATTATTGGTATTCTCGCCTGGCAAATGCGTAATTGTAACCCATTTCTGAAGTTGGGGCTCCAGGAAGGCGGAAATACGTTGCCCCGAAGATATGATGTGTGGTGATGATGATAGTGGTGCGCCAGGAGAACCCCTAATCCTAAGCTTAATCTAAGATGTATTTGAATGATGATGATTGCGATGGCCATATGATGTTCGGGGACCGTTTGGGCCTTAAAGTTTTCTTGACTTTGTCTTAGAGGTGAGGAAAAACCTCAATAAAAACCTCACCCAAAAAAGCTGTCCCGACTGAGGATCGAATCAGAGCACGCTGCGTGACAAGGCAGCAAGCTACCTCGAGATTTTATAAGACAGAATGAATAGAGCTCTTTTTATTCACTGCCAAAAAAAAAATATTCACTGCTATAAATTAATTTACACTTTATATTGTTATTCGAACCAGCCTCATGGGCTAATGGTCAGCGTTAGTGACTACTGTTCATGAGGTCCCAGATTCGATTCCCGGTCAGACCATAGGTTTTTTTTTCTTGAAGGGAATTGTTCCTGTGGTTGCCCATGGACTGGAATTTTGGTTAAGAACTCTCCTGGCGCTTCATTATCACTTATCACCCATCATATCATCGGGGTAACGTAACTCCGCCTTCCAGATGCATCTTCTTAGGAAATGGATTCAATTCCGCCAATGCCAGGGGAGAAAGTCAGAAATGTCATAAAAGACAACCTGGTGGCATTAGACAAAAAAAAATGTATTCGTTCACTCACTCCCTGATATTAACTTTTCGCTCACACAAATAGATTCTCTTTCACCAATGAGTGGCAAGACCACTAGGAAGAGCATGTTTTTTAAGGATACGGTAAAATAATGTATTCATTAATGTCTTTCACATATCTATTTTCTCGCCTATCATGAAATAAATTATATGGCTATTTCTATGCTAAGTATGAATCTGCGAATGCTATATCGGAGAACAAATTAGTACCATGTTTGCCAACATGATGATACATGTTTCTGCTATAGACAATCGAGTTAGGTTAGTAGATTAGATCAGTTAAATTAGAGTGATTAAATTGAGTGTTAATAACACAGGTCAACATGATTTTTGTCTCATGAGTACCAATAGTTGTACTTAATGCAGTTTTTATCGTGTTTTCAAATATGTATTCGGAATTTCTCCACCACCCACAGTTTTTTATTTCAATTTCAATTAATGGATTTAAATAATTATTTTTTTAATAAACGTTTTTTCGTCCATTTGTCCATTGTAAAATAGAACCAAATGAGCTAACTCAAATGGTTTTCAGCTATGGAAAAGAGATATCAAGGCATATGGAATCCAAATATGCTGGTCAATTATTGTTGGACCATCAAGAGGGATGCTCCATAGGCAAAATATAGCAGAAAATCGTCATTTCTTACTTCTAGGTGAGTCCGAATGTTTGAATATTGTATAGTTACGAATATAGAAAATATTGGAATGTTTGAAATTATAAATTCCTGTCTCTCGAAAACCTTGCGTGATGGAGAAAACCCGATATCATATTTGAATTCAGGATAAAACATGCTATCAGAATCACATATTTTTCTTTCTGAGACAAAACAAAGTTCATTTTTTGTTGCTCAGTGTAATTAAACTGAAAATATACAAAACTGTTATTCTTCCAGATTTATTATATGGATGTGAAACATGGACAGTTACTTCAAGGGAGGAGAAAAGATTACGGATATTGGAGAATAAAGTTCTTAGGAAACTTTTTGGACCAGGAGAATTGAAAAGACTTCATACCGGTGAGCTAGGTATTTATAGGAAACCAGATATAATAAGAACAGTTAAGTCTCGTAGATTGAGATAGGAAGGGCATGTGACACGAGTAGTGAATGAAAGAGGGGTATGAAAGCTGCTTGTAGGAAAACCAGAAGGAAACGCTTAGTTGGTACACCAAAAATGAGGTGGAAGAATAATATTAACAATGATTTGAGAGAAGTAGATTATACAAGGGATAATTGGATAACATTGACTAAGGATAGGAATGTATGGAGAGCTGATGTCCGCGCGGCCATCAACAGTGAGTTTGTTAGTTATTTAGATTAAGTGTTTCAAGTCAATAGCAATAGAGTTAGCTTATTCGGCGAATTTAATTTGTTTGTTAGCATGTTTCTCATATGATAGTTGTTTTGTTTAAACAATTTCTGATGCGCATTTTCCATTTTAAATATGTCGATTTTAGAATTTCACCTCATCTTCTAATTAATATTTAAGGCATTTCTCGCATTTAAAAAATATATATATTTATTGTCAGGGATGGCGGCGGTTGCGTAGGATTCCAATGAAATTTCTTTAATTTAACTTCACAGATGTTTGCACAAAATTTTCCAAATTCACTTAATTATTTCACAATAATTCCGATTTTCCACACATAATATGCTGCTAATCAAGTTTCTTCCTTCACAATTTATTTTGTCACTCAGTTCCTTATACTCTCCGAAGGCTTCACCTAACGCATCTCATTGGCTTCACACTTAGGTCATATTTATTCGTCCAAATTTTGGACGCGACTGCCTGGTTCGATCCTTGCGAGGGAAGGAACATTCTGGGACCAGTCTCAAATTCTCTCGTACATAAAGTCCGAGATATGATTATTCGAGTATCGATGTATCTGGAAAATGATTTCTCTAGAAAGGACGTACAGAGAGATCGTTTGCTGGCTGCACACGACCAGAATCCAATTCCTATTGGCTTTTAAGGAGTCCTACTGCCGCCCGCGAAATTCGAAGGCGGTAATTTGAGCAACCGGACCAACAATGCGTCATACTATGTATGTATATTCATCGGATAATCATTCATCTACATTCTGCTATATAAATTTGTGAGTTTTTCGTCTTTAGTTTTTTATTTTATATATTTATTTATTTCAGTTCATGTAGACACACTCCTGGCATACATAACTTGCAACATTTCTGTGCAACAAACCAGATACAGCTGCATCGGATACATCAAGCACTTCATCAAGCAAAAATAAAATCACTTTTAAACGAAATTGTAGTTCGATTTATCTAAATTATAATATATTAATTCCCTATACAAAGCTACTAATATTGTCATTTCTTCTTCTTCTTCTTTTTCTTCGGCTTTCCCCCACTTATAGGTTTGCCGTCTTCAGTTTCTATTTATCTCTATCATTCCAATCTCCCTCTTCCAAATTCCTATCATCCATTATAGTTCTGAGGTAGGTTTTCCATTTCCATCTTGGTCTGCCACGTTTATTTCTTTCAGGGGGTGACCACTGGTATATTTTTTTTGGCCATCTTTAATTTTCCATTCTTTGTACATGGCCATACCATTTAAGCGTTTCATTTTCAATCCTCTTAACAACAGATGTGGTGACATTCATCTCTCTCCAAAGGAATTCATTTCTTATTTTATCCTGTCTTGTTTTTTGGAGGCTTCTTCTAAAATAATCGAATTCAACTGTTCTAATTTTATTCTTTTGTAATTCCGTTAAAGACCAAGTTTCACTTCCATATGACAAAATATTCTGTATTATGCTCTTATAAATTTTTATTTTATCTTCCTTTGTAATATTTTTGTTCCAAATTATTCCATGTAATGACTTAGTTGCATTTTTTGCCATTGCAATTTTAGTCTGTACATCTCTCTCACAGGTACCTGAACTTGTAATTATTGACCCAAGATATTTAAAAAATTCACTTTTTTTTATTTTCCCTGTTTTGAGTATGAGGTCATCCACATCCTTTCCCAAACACATATATTCGGTTTTCTGTAAATTTATATTCACTCCCCATTTTTTATATTCTTCCATTAGTTTATTTATCATATATTTTATATCATCTTCATCCCCTGTAAAAATTATTTGATCATCTGCAAACAACAATATTGTCATTTCAATTGTTTAAATCATCGCCTACTCTACATAATATTAACAATTGAATCTGAATATCCTCATCATACACCATTCATGAATACAGGCCAATAATGAGCTGTTTCTATCTCAACTACACAGGATCTAAAAGTCGTTTTTTTTGGATGTCCAGATCGTCATCGTCCTCGTGGGCAATACCGAAGACCTGCATTAGTTGCATACGGAATACGTGTTCCAGCCATCTATCTCCGTAGGTGGGTACATTTTCTTCTGAAGAGCATCTTATTATTTTTTTTGAATTAGGAATATTCTACAATACAGTGTTTCGTCTTCAACCCAAAGTGATGTGTCGCCAGAAGTTTCTGTCTAGAGCATCTTCTTCCCTCAGATCTCTAGTTTCCATATTTCTCCTCACTCCATTCATCCAACGTTCTCTAGGTCTGCCTC
Organism: Diploptera punctata; assembly: GCA_030220185.1. Classification (NCBI taxonomy): domain Eukaryota; kingdom Metazoa; phylum Arthropoda; class Insecta; order Blattodea; family Blaberidae; genus Diploptera; species Diploptera punctata. The sequence continues at coordinate 1,281,006 of JASPKZ010002709.1, read as the reverse complement.
TTCCACTTCTTCCATTAGCTTTCCAATTAAGGATCTTCTTTTGTATTCTCTCTTCTTCCATGCTTATGAGGTGTCCATACCTTTTCAAACGTGTTTCTTCTATATTTTCCAATATTTTTTTTTCAACATCCACAATTTATCTTATTTTACTGTTTCTTACCTTATCCCTTCTTGAAATTCTTGTCGATCGCTTCCAAAAAGAATCTTATTATTAAAAGCCATAAATTAAATTAAGTCTAATTAAATATAATTTTCATAGAAATGTAACGTGTGTTGAAAAACAAATATCGTACGACATTAGATTTCGCCTCATGAGATGAACTATCCACTCTTCAATAAAATCTCTATTAATTATCTTATAACATAAATTACTAAATAAAACTAACTCCAACTCGCTGGCATTTCGAACCCATAGTTTTATGACCTTAGGGTCATTAGCTCTCCATATGTACCTATCCTGAAGTAATGTTTTCCAATTATCTCCTATTTAATCTACAGCCCTCAAATCATGGTTAAATCTATTATCTCACCTCATTCTTGGCCTGCATACTGGGTGCTTTCCTTCTGATATGCCTACAAGGAGTTTCCATGACCCCTATTTCATAAGCCCCCATTCGTGACAAATGCTCTGTCCATCGCAGGCTACGAGACTTAACCGTTCATATTATATCTGGTTTACCATAAAAAACGTACAGCTCACTGATATGTAGTCTTCTCCATTCACCTGTCTGTTCACCTCTCATTGGTCCTAAAATTTTCCTAAGAACTTCGTTCTAAAATAATCGTTAACTATTTTCCTCCTTTAAAGTAAGAGTCCATATTTTGCACCCATATAATATAAATGGGAGAATAGCAGTTTTACATACAGGGCTATTCAGAAAGAGGAACAGACTTCAAACATTTATTTCTTCCAAACTACGAAGAAAAAAAACACAATTCCAATGTTCCTGGAAAGAGAAAAGTTCAAATTTCACTACTTTATTCATTCAATATGAGCACCATGTGTTACACGACAAATATCAAAACGATGGCTCATTTCTTGCCTCACACGAATCAGCTGTCTCCAGTTATCGAATTCACAACTTAAACAATTCGATGTCGCAGATTTTCAAGAGTGTCAGTCTTAGGGGGGATAAAAACAGGTAATTTTACGTAACCGCGCAGATAAAAATCACACAGGTTAGGGCTGGTGACCTGAGAGGCCACCGATTATGAAGTTGATCTTCTGCTCCTTCTCTTCCAATCTAACAGTGCCAATGCAACTATACTCTAATTCAACAAGGAAGTTACTATAGACCTTACGGGCTATGCCAGTGTTCTCCTGCGTACAGAGGGTAGATGTTGCCAAACTCATAATAACGGTATTTGTTTGTTTAGGGAGGGGAGGAGGGGCAATGTAACAGTACCTTTTCCAAATCTATGTACTATACATTTAAAAAACATAGTTTTTTTTCTTTTACGGCATGCAGACTAGTTTTATAGTAAATATGAGAGTCGACATTTTCACACAGCTAAGTGAAAAGTGGTTACTGTTTTTTTTTTTTCTTTACGAGGGGATGGCTTGGACAACTACAACATACAACTCTCTACCTGCTCTGTTGCATATTTCAGTTTTATTTAAGGATTTCTCTCATGAAAATACTGTTAAAATGGCAACCCAGTTCCCTATTCCAAACACACAGTAACTTCTTGGGTTTGAATCTGACTGTATGATCGCAACTTCAAACTTTTCTCTTTCTAGGATTGTTGGAATTGTGTTTCTATTTTTTGTAGTTTGAAAGAAATAAATCTTGAAGTCTGTTCCTTCTTTTTGAATAGTCCTATATATATGTTCCTTCTTTTTGAATAGTCCTATATATATATATATATATATATATGGTATGATAAGAAAAATAAATGCATGGACGGGATTCGAACCCGGAACTCTGAGTCTGTACCTCAGCGTGATATCCATTACACCACCAGGCGAATCCAACCCAAACACTTATTTTTCTTATATATTATGTATTATAATGGAAAATATCCATCCATCCATAGTAGTTCTGCCCGAGGGCAGGTCTTTCACTGCAATCATAGCATTTTCATGCTATGCTTGCAGCTTTACTAGGGAATTATAGGTGTGGTAGCTTCCCGTTGCTTTTCACATCGGTGAAGGATGATGATGATGATGATGATAAAGATGATGATGATGATGATGGCCATATGATGGAGAATATAATACATAATATATAAGAAAAATAAGTGTTTGGATTGGATTCGCCTGGTGGTGTAATGGATATCACGCTGAGGTACAGACTCAGAGTTCCGGGTTCGAATCCCGTCCAGACATTTATTTTTCTTATCATACCAAAAGCTTGCATTGCTCAATGTTAAACATTTAATTATAATATATATATATATATATATATATTATACACATTTATTTATTTATTTTTTGCTTCTGCCTACCTAATGTCCAGGTCTTTGCACCATACAACATAACACTTTGTACTAATGATTTAAATGTCAATGTCTTGGTTTTATTTATAATACGTTTACTCCAAATCACTGTATTTAACATTCCAATTAGGCCCTATCTTTCTTCTTTCACTAATTATTTTCTCAATTTTACTATAACTTTTCCCATCTGATTCTAAAATAGATCCTAATTTTTTTAATTTCTCAACTTTCTTAACTTCCTGATTTTCACATTGTAATTTTTCTTCATTCTCTAGTTCTGTCGTGAGATATTCGGTTTATTTAATGATAATTTATTATTATTATTATTATTATTATATTATTTTATTAAACAGGTTACAAATATCTTACTACAATTGTAAGGACTGTAAACAAACAAAATCACACTTATGTGAGTCCATTAACTGCTCAAATAAATTCTAGCACTATTTTATAAAACAAAGAGGTGGAGCGTTGAATGTTGGCAACTGGTCTCATCGCATCGTTTAGTCTCGTCTCGCGGGTGGCCAAGCTCCCAGGCGTGCAGTAAATCCGACCTATCTCCTTCAAGGATTATGTAAGCGTTTTCTGGATCAAGGAGCAAGCGAGTTTTGACATGGTGGATTCCGCTCTTTGAACGTTGACCCAACTTACCAATCTGACTATCTCATTTACTTGTTACATTATTCACCAGTGACCTATTAATTACGATCATAAAAGTAAAATAAAAAAATGTATTTTGACAGGCCATGATAAAAGTAGGCCTTATAACAATGACCATGGTATTATAGTTTCCCGCGTCACAGCCGAGGGGTCGAAATCATCATAAGTTGCTGTAGAACTATGGGACTTGTGCTGGTTCGAGTCCCCGTGGGGAAGTTTCTACAATATTTTTACTTCTACAGACATATTTTAAGGGAGGAAAGGAGATTACGAGTATTTGAGAATAAAGTTCTTAGGAAAAGTTTATACCAAGGAGAGATGAACAGACAGGTGAATGGAGAACACTACTAACAGTGAATTGCATGGTCTTTATAGGAAGCCAGATATAATAAGAACAGTTAAGTCTCGTAGACTGCGATGGGCAGGACATGTGACACGAATGGGGAATGAAAGACGTGCATGGAAGCTTCTTGTAGGAAAACCAGAGGGATAACTCCCAGTTGGCAGACCAAGAATGAGGTGGGAGAATAACATTAACTATGATTTGAGGGAAGTATATTACACAGGGAATAACTGGAAAACATTAGCTCAGGATAGGGACGTATGGAGAGCTTATATCCGCGCGGCCATGAACCTACGGGTTCGATAGTGCCAGTGAGTTGGTTAGTTATAAGAATTCGTGTCCGTAAACGTACTGATTATCCACTACATACAATCACCACACACGCTTTTTCGGCGCAACTCACTAGGGTAGTCCATAAGTCATTCCCCATTCACCTGATATTCCATGTCCACTGCAAGTTTGTTTACGTGCTTTACAGTTGAGTTTATGATTCGACCAGAGACGTTTGCACCTGCACAGTACAGTAGTAATCCTTCACTATAGTACACAGCAGAATTCAAGGTGTACATACTTCATTGGTACTGTGTTGCTGTTAGCCATGGCACACATTTACAGATTACGCAGACATATGTTATTGTACGGCGAAGCTCGGTGCAACGGTCTAATTTCTTGGCCTGCACGTTCTCCCGACTTCACGCCTGTGAGGTCACAAGAAAACCTTAATGTACGATACCCCTGTAGGATACTAGCACCAGTTATGGCTGCGGCGGATGTAGGAAGACCAGGAATTGGTGATCGTCTGTACGAGAACTTGGTACGGAGGTACCGCACCTGTATTGAAGTCGGTGGTCGTCACATCGAACCCTTCTTGCAGGTGGTTCACAGGCAGCAGGAGTCGAAGAGAGCAAGATGCGTTTAAAGGAAAAACGCTAGCCTACATTTCCGGACATGGGTTCCTATGTTAAATTGAATTGTCTTGGTCCCCTCTATAAGTTCTCAACTCTTCTCCTTCTTTTTAATCATAATTTATAGGTTTTTCATCCTGTTTATTTCCAAAATCACTCCTCGGAGGAAGACGCATTTAATGTACATTCACTATTCTATCCATCTCTTGGTTTGTCTTCCTCTTGTTCTTCTCCCATCCATTGGTCTATCTTCTCTAGTTCTTTTTGCAAGTCGGTTGTCTTCCATTCTTTCTATATGATCCTTCCAATATTTTCGTCTATCTATAATAAGTCCACCGCTGTGGTCTCGAGGTAGCGTGCTGCCTTGTCACGCAGCGGGCTCGGGTTCGACCCCCGGTCGGAGCAGTTTTTCTGGGTGAGGTTTTTCTCGGGGTTTTTCCTCGCCTGTAAGACAAATGCCAGGAAAACTTTCAGGCCCAAACGGTTCCCGAAATCATATGGCCATCATCATCATCCTTATCATTATCATCTCATCATCATCATCATCATCCTTCACCAGTGTGGAAAGCAACGGGAAGCTACTATACCTACAATTCCCTATTAAAGCTGCAAAGCATAGCATGAAAATGCTGTGATTGCAGTGAAAGATCTTCCCTCGGGCAGAATTACTATGGATGGATCTATAATAAATTTAGTTATGTCTTGAATATGACATTTGTCCCTAATTTTGTTATCGTACATTATAATTATCCTAAGTTTGTTTAATCCTAATATCGTAAAATATGAACTCGTAAAAATATCGGATTGATAAAAAAATAAGTATAATCGTGGTTATGAATGATCAAGTAGGAGAGCTGTTGAAATACTAGCGTTCGCCGCAAAACATCTCCCCGGGGAAGAATAAAACTAACAGCACTTGTTATTGTAGGAGAAACACATAATCGTAAATGGTTCCTTATGATTATCTCTACAGAAGAGAAAAACATTAACAGAGGTAGACATTTACATAAATGGATATATTAAAAGTGATGACAAAGCCAGACGAGCATATAATAACAATCGTTGTGTTCGTGTTTTTACTACCGTCTGGGCGCATCTTCTGAAATGTTATAGCTGATATAGCGTATACACGGCCGACAAATGAAGACCGATGTGTAATAAGAAAAAAAGATAACTTATCAAGTTTTAATTGCAACTTTCTTCCATTTCTTCTTTTATTCTATCTTAGTTGATATTAATATTATTGCCCTATGAGGACTTCACTGATTTGTGGAACAGATATGGATTGAAGATATCTACAGAGAAAACAAAAATTATGGTATTTCAAGGTGTAGATCCTGTCAGAAGTAAAATTGTACTTGACAATAAAATGTTGGAGCAGGTGAATAATTTTACATATCTAGGATGCAATATCTCATATGAAGAAGAAAAGGATGTAAATGCAAAAATATCAAACTTTTTAAAGAATTTTAGGGTTAATAAATTTTAGCTTCAAGCCACAGTTTATCCAAAAACATTCAAGACTAAAATTGTACAAAACACTGGCTCTTCCAACTCTTTTGTATGGTAGCGAAGTATGCACGTTGAAACAGAAGGATATACAGAGACTTAGATCTGCTGAAATGAGATACCTTCGGGGGACTGCAGGATACACACTACTAGATCACAAAAAATGAAGACATCTTAAAGAATAACACATGGAACTTTTATAAAACAAAATTTCTGATTATAAGTCAAGATGTATGCAACATGTTCATCGAATGGAAGATCACAGGATACCCAAACGAAAGTTAACATATCAACCTGCAGGAAGAAGACATCCACTCAAAAGACTTCTGGATGGCCAAAACAGGTCAACTAATGGCCTAAGTTCGTGATTGTACTATAATGATGATACTTGAATTAAGTCACAGGGATTGAAAATTAGAATTAATAGACGAGTTGAGAACAAAACAAATTTATTGATTACATTTTACTGTGAAACGTTGTTACATATATAATTGTATTTGATATTATGTCGAATGTTCTCATTTTTAATAAATAAATATTAATACATACATACTATTCAACAATAATACAAAATGTCGATCACTCAGGAATTGCGTAAACTAAGCAAATTCCTCAGTAAGTAGAATTTACGTCCGGATTTGCTGTATATTGAAATGTATATTTATTTTTAATTAAATTATATATAGCCAGTTTCTTGAGAGAAAACAAACATAAGGGCCATTTTTTTAAATTTCGGCTTTCCGATAAGTTCCTATTCCTAATGGACGGATTTTTGAGAATATCTTCCTCGTTTCATTTCACTGGCATATAACGAGTTTCATTACGAAAAATCCAAAATTGCCGCCGGTATGGCGATTTTTAAATGTTCTATTCAGGTCAATATCCACCTAACGGTCTGACTTTGCTGATTAACCAATTTTACCTTATTTTTCTTACATGATTTCTATATGCCAAAAAAAAAAAACAAAAATTGCGGCCACTTGAGTGTTAACACCAATCCCCCCCACACACACACATACACAATTCTTTATATTTTTATATATGTTATATTTTTATATATATATATATATATATATATATATACAACTTTCCTCATTAGAGGATTGCCTCAAGGACAAAGTGATACAGACAATTATTTTTTTTTGGAATTGATGAAATACATTTTGTAAATACATTAAAAAATTTCAAATTGTAGGCCTAATTGAAGTATACATACTATAAATTAGAAATTTTGTAAATATAGTTTCTTAAAATTCAAATTGATCCTCTAAAGAGTACAGGAAAAAATCAGGTAAATCGCTTTTTGTCAATATGAAGTTTGAGGCGACATTAGACTCTACACGAAAAACAGTTTTACCAAAATTTGGTATACAAATAAGGAAATACGGGTTATGTACAAGTAAAAGTACGCTTTCTAGGTTTCAAGAGAAAAGTGACCTGCCTCTTTTTTTTCCCTGTACGCTTCATAAACACAAACTCATACACACACACACACACACACACACACACACACATATATATATATATATATCCATAGTAATTCTGTCCGAGGGTAGGTCTTTCACTGCAATCATAGCATTTACATGCTATGTTTTGCATCTTTACTAGGGAATTATAGGTGAGGTAGCTTCCCGTCGCTTTCCACACCGGTGATGGATGATGATGATAATGATAAGGATGATGACGATGGCAGGAAGGATTTTCGGGGACCGTTGGGCCCTAAGCTTCCTGACATTTGTCTTACAGGTGAGGAAAAACCTCACCGAGGAGTCTATCCCGACCGGGAATGGAACTCGGGCCCGCTGCGTGACAAGGCAGCACGCTACCTCGAGACCACAGCGGTGGACATAATAAGTTATATAATTTTGTCTTCGGTGCCTAAAAAAATCACGAGAACGATCTCTATAGCTGCATTTCTTCCAAATTAGTTAAATGTATCGGAGTGAAAAAGAAACTATAAAGAACTAAAAACCATCAAAACTCCTCAGAATGCTTGGTGGGCACCGGTCCCATACTGGTTGAAATTCTATGAGATAATTGCTTCCCCCATGTGGAATAGAACCTATAACGCTGCACCAAGGCATGATGCCTTAAACCGCTCAGTCATGTTACCACACAGGTTATTTTGAAATTAGCGGAGTATGACTGAATATTTGTGACAAATTAGAATAATCTATGTTGGCTAGACTGATTGCTCTATTAAGTTGAAATGTTTAATGACTCAGAACTCGCACCGCAGCACTTCACCTGTCATGGAGGTAATTATCTGGTGCTCAGCCCCAGTGCGGCTGATCCAGCGTCAAACTCGTAAATTGCACATTGAAACACAACAATGCCTCGCTGGGGGATAACATAACATTAGCTTGTGGTGATTCCGCCATTACTCCCTTGATACAAACCCACATCTATTGTTATCTCTATTTTATTAAGACTGGTACTACCTGTAACGTAATTGAAAATACATAGTTATTTTACTAACTAAATAACCCACTGGCACTATCGAACCCGTAGATTCATGACTGAGCGGACAAAAGCTCTCCATACATCCATATTCTGAGCTAATGTTTTCCAATCACCCTCTGTATAATCTACTTCTTCAAATACACATTATCGTGACCGACTTTTAGAATAGCTTAGGCCTATCTAGTACATTTTTTTATTATTTGATATATATATGCACATTGGCAATAACAGTGAGCAGTTGTGTCTCTTCCTGATTCGTGATTTATATATATATATATATATATATATATATATATATATGTTATAATTAAATGTTTAACATTGAGCAATGCAAGCTTAATATGGAATGATAAGAAAAATAAATGCCTGGACGGGATTCGAACCCGGATCTCTGAGTCTGTACCTCAGCGTGATATCCATTACACTACCAGGCGAATCCAATTCAAACACTTATTTTTCTTATATATGTATTATACTCTCCATTATTACTAGATGTCGCGAGAACTCGGTCTTCACCGCCATCTAGTAGCTGACTATAACAAGTAAGCAAATTAAAGAGAATATTTTTACCTTATAGCAGTGACGCTTTATAGATGTTATAATTAAATGTTTAACATTGAGCAATGCAAGCTTAATGTGGAATGATAAGAAAAATAAATGCCTGGACGGGATTCGAACCCGGATCTCTGAGTCTGTACCTCAGCGTGAAATCCATTACACTACCAGGCGAATCCAATTCAAACACTTATTTTTCTTATATATGTATTATACTCTCCATTATTACTAGATGTCGCGAGAACTCGGTCTTCACCGCCATCTAGTAGCTGACTATTATTTTTCTTATCATTCCATATTAAGCTTGCATTGCTCAATGTTAAACATTTAATTATAACATCTATAAAGCGTCACTGCTATAAGGTAAAAATATTCTCTTTAATTTGCTTACTTGTTATAGTCAGCTACTAGATGGCGGTGAAGACCGAGTTCTCGCGACATCTAGTAATAATGGAGAGTATAATACATATATAAGAAAAATAAGTGTTTAAATTGGATTCGCCTGGTAGTGTAATGGATATCACGCTGAGGTACAGACTCAGAGATCCGGGTTCGAATCCCGTCCAGGCATTTATTTTTCTTATCATTCCATATATTATATATATTATATATATATCTGTGTGTGTGTGTGTGTGTGTGTGTGTGTGTGTGTGTGTGTGTGTGTGTGTGTGTGTGTGTGTGTGTGTGTGTGAGTGAGTGAGTGATTAAAACAGCGAATGGCTACCAACATGTGTTTTGGAATGGAAACCCGAGGGAAGACGAGCCAAAGGAAGACCTAAAATTTCCTGGAGTCAGAGAATATATTCACAAATGAAGGAGAATCATCTATTTCCAGGAGATTGGATGGACCGACAAAATTGGCTAGTAGGAATCGGACGGTATCAAAGACATTAATCAACCGATCTATATATGATTAAGAAAGTTTTCTTGGGTTTTCCGCGTCATCGATTCAAGGTCGGCCTCTGCCACTGATTCCGACGTTTCGGCATGATCCCACATGCCATTATCCTTGATAATGGTGGCCGACCTTGAGTCCATGACGTGGAAAACCAAAGAAAACTTCCTTAATCCTACTTACATATGTATAAAAGAACTCCAAGCGCGACAGGCCTAGAATGCCCTTGACTGACCAGCCGGCTCCTGGCCTCACATCCACATGTGTTAAACACAGAGGTAGACGATCATCTAGCCAGTGTAGGGGTGACGTGTTGTCAGCATGTCGGGTCCCCCAGCCGTTATAGCTGGTATTCTCAACCTACTTACATAAGTATATCCGCGAAAATGTATAGTAAAACATATATATATGTTATATTGCAGATGATCAAGATGAGAAGCAACAGCGCCAATGTGGCCGTGATCAGAACTTCAAACTTTTCTCTTTCCATGAGCGTTGGAAGTGTGTTTCTATTTTTTCTAGTTTGGAAGAAATAAATGTTTAAAGTATATTCCTCCTTTCTAAATAGCCCTGTGTAAAGATAAATTTAAAAAAAACAGACAATAATATGATTTTAATGAGAACGCACCCAGTACATGCAATCGTCTCTAAAGAATCGTCACAACCTAACAACCTTCGGCTGAAAATGTAAACAGATTCTAAAAGACCAGAATTTTAAAAAGTTTTAATCAAACTGAAGAAGTCAATATATTTTTACACGCTTTATATTAGCTTGTCCTGTATCTACCTATCTATCTATCTATGTAACGGAATCTTTCAACGCGATTTTCACCCACTTAAAATCATTGGATCGACTTGAAACTTTGTATACTTGTAAAGGACCCGTGACAATACAATATTTTTTTTTCTAAACTCCTGGCCAGAATCATCAGAAAATCAAAAAAAGCGTCTTTGTATCAATGTAACGGAATCTTTGAACACGATTTTCACCTACTTAAAATCATTGGATCGACTTGAAACTTTGTATACTTGTAAAGGACCTGTGATAATACAATAATGTCACTTTTTTTCTAAAATCCTGGCCAGAGTCATCAGAAAATCAAAAACGTGTCTTTGTATCAATGTAACGGAATCTTTGAACACGATTTTCACCAACTTAGAAACATCGGATCGACTTGAAACTTTGTATACTTGTAAAGGACCCGTGACAATACAATAATTTCATGATTTCTTTCTAAAATCCTGGTCAGAATCATCAGAAAATCAAAAAAATGAAAACTGGTATAATAGGTTGCGGACGTGTCGACGTTTTAGTCAAACGTTGTTAGAGCTCAGTTGGTAGAGCGGTGAACTCTAGGGGTATGTAATTTCAGTAATCTATAGGTCGCTGGTTCAAATCCGGCTGGTAGGATTTTTTTAGAAGAGTATTACTTTTAGCTCATACTACGATAGTATCGAATTTAAAGACATTTATATTTTTATCTTATTTTGTAAAATATTAAAACTAAAAAATAAATAATAGTTTTAAAAAACTAAAACAACACGCTTTATTAGAAAACCGAACTAAAAAAATGAAAAATAATTTTAATTTCCAACACGCTTAGGATAAAATTAAAGTGGTCAACAAAAATATAATCTCCAACACATATAGAATAAAACTGGAGTTATCAACAAACAGAATATAATTTTATCATTAAAAGCGTGGGGTGCTTTTTATGATATTTTACATTTTCTTCTTTTACCAATATATGTTTATTATCAAATATATTAATTGATATAGAGCACCCCACGCTTTTGATGGTAAAATTATTTTATTTTTGTTGATAACTCTAGTTTTATTCTATATATGTTGGAGATGATCTTTGTTGACCACTTTAATTTCATCCCAAGCGTGTTGGAAATTAAAATTATTTTTCATTTTTTTAGTTCGGTTTTCTAATAAAGCGTGTTGTTTTAGTTTGTTTTAACTATTATATATTACAAAAACGTTATATTGGGACTAATGCCTCAATGGCGTTGTATTAGTATTGAATCATACACATTTTCAGCAGGAAAGTCGAAGAGTTCCCTTGTATTTGGAAAACTTTTTAAGAACTTGTATGAAATGTGTTTGAAGTATTTCGTATTCTTAAAACACTGATGACTTAACTTATATCAAATTTTAAATAACAATACCTCTGTATAAACAGAAGAGAATCTTGCACTGATTGGCATATAGCCTGCAGAACCAAGGAAATTCTTGTCAGTTTCATCTACACTATCGCAATCTAATTGCGCTCCTGCAATAAATTACACAACTTCTCTCAACTTACAAAAACAGGTCTATCTGGATGCCTTCAACTCGCATACCGAATGTGGTATTCCTCCGCTTGCAGGGAAACCATTTCCATTACAAAATCCACGAATGAAATGCATATCTGCATATTTAGAATATTGCGCCTTAGGATCGAACAGAGAGCGGAGTAGCTAGCATATACGCACGTTGAGGAGCACACACTCACACTACAAATTAAACCCAGCTTAAATAGCAGAACATTGTACCCTCTGCGTAACTACAATATGGAATGACAAAAACTGATCAGAATAGCTAAAACAACTTACTCACTCATCGACAGTTCGATAAATTCAATTAAAAATAGTATTTTAAACAACATACTCCTCATTCCAGTTTATTCCAAGCAAAAATTAAACATTTATACAGAGTGTTATTTTAATATATTATATGTAAAAATAGCAAACACTAAAAATTTAATAAAGGAAGTAAAGAAACAAGCTGATAAAGCAGCACAAATACACGCGTATAAGAAAAATTTAATTTGGCGCAACAAACATATGTCAATAGACAGCAAAACCCGCATATGTAGTTCGACCAGTTATCGTACATGGAGCAGAAATTAGGGCTGATACAACAAGAACTAAACAAATAATAAGCACATGTGAAATAAAAATATTAAGAACTATTCGGGGGAAAACATTATTTGATAAAATACTCAACACAGAAATTAGGGACAAATGTCATATTCAAGACATAACCAAATTTATTATAGATAGATGAAAATATTGGAAGAGTCATATAGAAAGAATGGAAGAAAACCGATTTGCAAAAAAAGAGCTAAAGAATATACGGGAGAAGAACAAGAGGAAGACCAGCCAAGAGATGGATAGACAGAGAATGCACATCCAATACGTCTTCCTCCGAGAAGTGATTTTGGAAATAAACACGACGAAAATCCTACAAATTATGTTTAAGAAGAAGAAGATACGTAAAAATACCATCGCTGTGGTCTTGAGATAGCGTGCTGCCTTATCACTCAGCGGGCCCGGGGTTAGGTTTTTTCAGGGTTTTTCCTCACCTGTAAGACAAATGTCAGGACGCTTAGGGCCCAACGGTACCCGAAAATTATCCGGTCATCATCATCATCCTTATCATTACCATCATCCATCACCGATGTGGAAAGCAACGGGAAGCATTCCTTAGTAAAGACGCAAAGCATAGTATGAAAATCCTATGATTGCAGTGAAAGACCTGCAATAGGTTAGAATTACTATAGAATAGAATAGAATAGAATAGAATAGAATAGAATAGAATATGTAAAAATAAACCGTGTCTCCAAAAATAAAAACATTGCGATAAATTTATAATTCGAACGCTGTCATAGTATCTAAGTTGACATGTGATGTCTGATATGATACTCTAGATCATTGTTCATATTTCAGGGGGTTCGCAAAAAAATTTCCATAATGGCGGGTTTCGAGTTTAGGTCTATTATTGTTTCCTTCGTTTCTACGGCATTGTCATAATAACAACAAATATATTCGCTATCCCTTCGAAGAGTCAACAATTTTAGAATTCATATTAAGCGTAAATAAAAAAGAGCAGCTTCTCGAAAATTTCCACTGATTATCAGTTACAGAAAAGTTATAAATCTTTATCATTAATTGGTTTTTGGTTTAGTTTAAAGGAGTTGCCAGTGTTGGCGAATAACGTCATAGGCCTAACGGTTTTATTACTCTTTCCATCCACATATTTGTGCGAAAAGTCGTTTTCTTCATATGCCTATTTAAAAAAATAAATACAGAAACATACTTTGTGCTGAAAGTGATTTGAGACTTCATTTTATCTTCTGTGGTTCCTGACTTCATAGCTCTGTGCCATGGAAAGCAGGCGCAACCTTCTCACTGAATTCCAAGGAAGAGGTGAGTAATTATAATGAAAACTTGTATTTATTATTGCAACAAGGTCTATACGTTGTTTAACTTTATAAAGTCGTAACTAGAGTAACTTTATGTTTTAACCGTTAAGGGTTCAGTTAATTTAGGGTTATAAAACTTTTTGTTTGGAATTAAATTGTATGCATGTCTACCGTATGTATTTTTAAAACTCAGTGGTTCACCCAACTCAGATCGTTGTGGAAGGGGTTCGCGAGTCGAAGAAGGTTGGGAACCGCTGCTCTAGACAATGTACAGTGCTGCCTTAGTTGGTAGCATGCCTGCTTCCGAACCATTGGGCCCGGGTTTTGATACCCGACAGAGTTGAAATTTTTAATTCTTAAATTCATTTAATTACAAACATTTTCAATCTCAGGGCCAGTTCATTTAAATAATAGGTTATAAACGCTTGTTGAGGGATCAAAAACTGAGAATAGATTTGTTATTTTCAGTTTATTGCTTTAGAAATTACCTTTTTTTCAGTCGATATCTGGGAGATAAAAATATATTAGCTCATAAAAAATAAATATAAGCATAATAATAAAGAATGCATTGATATTTAAATTATTAGTACAAAGTGAACCAACCCAAGGGACTTCCTATTACTCGAAGAAACTTGAGCAAAGACTGGAATGATCACACTGAAGGGACCAAGGAAGACCAAAACATCGGTGGAAAGATCAAGACCATCTTCGCTAGGTTTACCGTACAGGCCACATGGCCTAAAACGAATTTGTTCATGATGATGATGATGATGATAGTACAAAGTGTTGTATTGTGCAGAGACCTGGACTTTAGGTAGACAGCAAGCAAATAAATTATTGAAAACAGAGATGGATGTTTGGCGAAGAGCATCAAGAAAACCAAGAAAAGAGAAAATTCGGAACCAGAAAATTAGAGAAATAATTAATGTTAAACATAATATTATAGAAGTAATAGAAGAACGAAGATTGAAATGGTATGGACATCTGAAGAGAATGGAGAATAATAGAATCCCAAGAATGATGCTGGGTTGGAATGCTGAAGGCAGGAGGAGGAGGGGGAAACCCAAGGAACAGTGGATGGATGAAGTGATAAGAAACATGATCAGCAGAGATCTCAAAGAAGTTGCTGAGGATAGAAATCTGTGGCGGAGTAAAATACATTTGGGCTGAAGGATAACTATTGTAATGTAGAGAAAATCCTTATTTAAAAAATAATAAAGAATATATAAAGAGTTAATCAACTTAGGGGTAATGTTTGAGGTATGGAAGAATATCAATAAATTATTATTTTATCCCTGTATATTTATATATATATATATATATATATATATATATATATAAAGATTTAATTAACAAAGAAAGATATATTATGTAAACCAATAAATCGGATCATGAATCTGACTTGACACCGCTGGGGTATCGAGTTCGCGTCTCGGTCACTCCAAGTGGGTTTCGTGGTGGACGAAACGGAATTTAGGCAGGTTTTTCTGCCGCAATTTCATTCCACCATGTCTCTATACTCGCCTAAACAATTTCGTTTTATTTCATTCATCTACTCCTGTGATGGTGCGTCAGGCGTGGTCGGCCGGCACTCTTGACATTCGCAGACCTCTATATAAGGGGCTTCATCTCATCTCATTCCTCGACCCGACCCAGAGTTGGACACGAGTTGAGGATATTATTACATAATCTGATTTGCTGAGTTGGCCTTGGTAGACTAGTGGTTATGCCTCTAGTTCCGAGGGTCGCAGGTTCAAACCCGGCCGAGGACGATGGATTTTTTAGGACAGAAAATCGAAGGAGGAAGACCTGGGGGAGACTTTAAGCCGTGGGTCCCGAGTCTGAAGATTTTCAGCCTCGTAAAATATCCTCAAGCCTGAATAAAGAGGCTTCTAAACAAAATTTACTGACATCAACGTCCTAATAATATGTTAGTTGTCTGTTAGATGTCTCATTGAGTAGGTGTGTTGACCGCATGACATCTATGAGTAATAAAATAAAATAAGTTAAAATATACCCGTAGCCGAGCGGTTAAGGTAGGAAGCCTTGGCGCAGAGCTTACGGGACTTGCGCTGGTTCGAGTCTCCATGGGGGAAGAAATTTTCTCATGGTATTTCGGCCAGTATGGGACCGGTGCCCACCCAGCATCGTGAGGCAATTGGGTAGCTACAATAAGTAGCGGCTCCAGGTTGAGGAACCAGCTATAACGGCTGGGGGACTCGACATGCTAACCACATGTCACCCCTACATTGGCTGTTGATCATCTACCTCTGTGATTGACACATGTGGATGTGAAGGGCCAGCAGCCGGCTGGTAAAAGGGCAACCGCTGAAAAGTGAAAAAGACTCGGATCGGAGGTAAAATCCGTCGACATCAACTTATAAAATATGTAATCTTTATGCCTGTAGGCCTTTCAGAACATCCGTTCCATCTTCAGCAGGTCACTCTTCGCTACAACATCCAATATGATGGTTGATGCTGCTGGTCCTAATGTGGCTTTGTCGTGAGCCACATTAGGACCAGCAGCATCAACCATCATATTGGATGTTGTAGCGAAGAGTGACCTGCTGAAGATGGAACGGATGTTCTGAAAGGCCTACAGGCATAAAGATTACATATTTTATAAGTTGAGGACGACGGATTTACCTAAGAAGGTATATTTTAACTTATTTTATTTTATGACTCTCCACCTCAACGGTTTTAACAATGAATTGTATTAGTATTGAATCTATTAGCAAATACGGAAACTAAAAATTAACTTACACTAGCAACTCCTTACAAAGGAGATGCTATGGCTCAACAATGGGCTACGCCATTACAGATAAAAAGAAGATCTGACTTGCTGAGGAATTCGCATATTTTACGCAGCTGCTGCGTGACGGACCTTTTTGTATACAACAAAATGAATTCTCCTTTTACTAGTCTGTACATTTATTCAATTAATCACGTTGGAAATCAGTGGACGGAATAATAAATTAGGTTATTGAGTGTTAACATTCAGTCAAGCGTTCAACATTAAACATGGACAATGTAATAACAGACACGTACCGACAGGTACAAATCCCTATTAATTGATTCATAAGCTACAGCGCACTTCAAATATGCAAGAAATAATAATTACAATTTGTGAAATAAAGCATCCAAATGATAGAATTTTAAATAAACTCTTCATGCTAAAACCACAACAAAACCCAATATAAACATGCATACAAATAACGTTATAATAAATTGTCAAATTTGGTTGAGTTTAAAATAATGAAAACTTAACCATTCAATTCATTACCTGTCACATTTTGGTATTTGCTGTATATTAGTTGCAATGAAAACGTGTAAACACAAACTGCAACCTACGGAATTTAATCAAATGATGCACGTTCGTAAACTATGTGCAATCTGGGAGGAAAACAGAGATGCCAACTAACTATAGCCTTATCCGTTCTTAGAGTGATCCTAACATAAGCAAACGTCAATTATATCCTTCCGCCATTCGTGCCATAATTGCTGTCACATTGACAGGGAGGACGTATGAAGTATATAAGACATGTGATTGTTGAGTGGGGTAGATTACAAGAAAGCTGGTGAGATTGTTCATTCAATTTGTGGAATACATTACGCGTAGTCAATGGTTTACCAGACTTCTGTTTTAAAAATTTTGATGGTGACACAGCAACAGAAGACACAACACCTGCAGCCATTTTGTTGGCATCAGAATCGACTGAAGCGTGACTCAAATGCATCTTCCATTTATGTAATAAACTATTTCAATTTGTAATTGTTGATTAAATATCCATCCATCCATCCATAGTAATTCTGTCCGAGGGCAGGTCCTTCACTGCAATCACAGCATTTTCATGCTATGCTTTGCAGCTTTACTAGGAAATTGTAGGTGTGGTAGCTTCCCATTGCTTTCCACACCGGTGAAGAATGATGATGATGATGATAAGGATGATGTTGATGGCCATATGATTTCGGAGACCGTTTGGGCCTTAAAGTTTTCCTGACATTTGTCTTACAGGTGAGGAAAAACCCCGATAAAAACCTCACCCAGAAAACTGTCCCGACCGGGGATCGAACCCGGGCCCGCTGCGTGACAAGGCAGCACGCTACCTCGACACCACAGCGATGGACTGATTAGATATATTTTATAATATTTTCTAGGTTTTGAATATTATTATTTTCATTGAGACTTAGATCTGCTGAAATGAGATACCGTCGGAGGACTGCAGGATACACACTACTAGATCACAAAACAAAATGAAGAAATCTTAGAAGAATTACACATGGAACCTTTAGAAAACAAATTTCTGATTAAAAGTCAAGATGTTAAGTTATGTTAACATGTTCATCGAATGGAAGATCACAGGATAACCAAACAAATGTTAAGATATCAACCTGTAGGCAGAAGAAGACAAGGACGTCCACTCAGAAGACTTCTGGATGGTGTTTCTCTAGAGGCTGAAACAGGTCAACAAATGGCCTAAATTCGTGAATGTACTATGATGATTTAGGAAGACCACAACTACGATGGAAGGATGTCACCATACCCCGGACCTGTAGTGAATAAACACGCAACAAGCTGCCAGCTTTCATGCGTAGAGGAAGAAGAAGAAGAACTATGATGATCATTATTATTATTTTCATTCACGAAGAATAAGAAGTATATTCAGAGGATATATTTTTAATTTAATGAAGGGAACTACTTTTTCGCGTACTTATTGCTTCTACATCGTAGATCGGTGTTCATAACCAATGAAAAGTGAGCAGGTCACATGGTTTTGTTTTGATGGGGATCACTTTTATACTGCTTATGAGAACCTGAGATTAATGTCGTACTCAGTAAGAGCCTCTATTGGTCCCTATTTTCAGTAAACTGAATGCAGTTCTCTACGATTCATCCGAATTTTATCCTCGCACGTAGCCTAGGCCTTCCTAATGATATTTTACCTAAGGATTTCCCAAAAAATGTTGAGAGAATTTTTACTGTCGCCTATTCGAGCTTCATAACCAACTCATCTTAACCTCCTAAACTTAATAACCCTCGCGATTTTAGGGCAACAATATTAATTATGGCATCGTCATTGTGAAGTTTCCTCCATTTTCATTATTTATGTCATAATATATTTAGCTTATAATGGAACTGTCAACTATTTCATTAAAATTATTAATATAAAAACAAAGAGAATTCCATGTGGAAACTCATATCGTTTTTTTTTAGATTTGGAAAAGGCTTATGATAGAGTAATAGAAACAAACTACTAAAAATATTAGCCACAGACCAGGTGCCACAACAAATCATATTATATATATATATTTTTTTTTTTGACATTTGGCAATGAAGGCAAATATGATATGAAAAGAAAAATGAATGCTTGAGTCGGGATTTGAACTCGAGTCTCTAAAGTCTGTACCTTTAGCGTTGTTGGTTAGAGCGCTGTACAAATCTAATTTAATTGCAGTAAGAAGTGACAATAAACTATCAAATGGCAGGAAATTCATACAGGAGTAAGACAAGGATGCCCTCTATCACCACTTTTATTTATCATATATATGAATCAGATAGTTAGAGAATGGAGAGAACAACATCATCGACATATACTATTGAATAGAAATATGAAATTAGATACATTAATTTTCGAAGTTGATGTAGCATTAGTGGCACCCTCAGGGGACGAATTACAATATTCAGTATATAATTTTAACAAACTAGCCATCAAATATAACATGAAAATCAATACAGAGAAAACAAAAGTAATGGCTTTTCAAGGAAAATACCCTGTACGTAGCAAAATTTGTATATATTCAAAAATACTGGGAAGAGTAAATGCATTTACCTATCTTAGATATACATTAACATATTTGGATGAAGTAGACATAGCAAATAAAATTATTAATTTTAATAAAACTATTGTAATAATAAATTCAGTAATGAAACCTTCGCTAGTCCAGAGAGATACCAGAGTACGTTTATATAAAACCTTAGCAAGACCTGCAATTTACTACGGCAGTGAGGCATGGACTTAGAGGAAAAAAGAAGAGAGCAGTATAACTTGTAGTGAAATGAGGTTACATGACCATGTAATTTTAATTGTTTTTCATAAAATCCACAGTTATTGAAGTATGAACATTTATCAAATCTTTAGAGGATGAGGAAGGCTTACAACTCAATGGTATTAATAAGCTGTTAGTTTATGCTGGTCATGTAGTACTATTGGTCGATAGCGAGGAGATACTAAAGGACAGCACGCACACACTATTGAGTAACGCCAAGAAATTAGGACTGGAAGTAAATATCAATAAAACTAAATATATGGTCACACGTAGAAATACGTTATATAATGGAAATAGATAGCTAATGACAAATGAGGGAAATTTTGAGGAAGTGGCTGAATTCAAATACCTAGGCACAATAACCACAAATAGGAATGAGATGCACAAAGAAGTTAAACATAGACTCGATTCTGGAAATGCGTGCTATTATGCATTGCAGAGACTTTTGATGTCCCAACTCCTTTCGAAAACGTTAAATTGAAAATATATCATCATCATCATCATCATCACTCCAGGGATTAGGCAATTGCCCGTTCCGACTTCATAATGCATCAGCCCAACGTCTTCTAGGTAAAAACTATTATTCTACCTGTTATATTATATGGGTGCGAAACATGAACTCTTACTTTAAGAGAGGAAAGGCGATTACGAGTATTTGAGAATAAAGTACTTAGGAAAATTTTTGGACCAAAGAGAGATGAACACACAGGTGAATGGAGAAGACTACATAACAATTAAGTGCATGGTCTTTATAGTAAGCGAGATATAATAAGAACAGTTAAATCTCATAGACTGCGATGGGCAGGTCATGTTGCACGTATGGGGAATGAAAGACGTGCATGGAAGATGCTTGTAGGAAAGCCAGAGGGAAAACGCCCAGTTGGTAGACCAAGAATGATATGGGAGAATAATACTAACTATGATTTGAGGGAAGTAGATTATACAGGGAATGATTGGAAAGCATTAGCTCAGGAGAGGGATGTATGGAGAGCTTATGTCCGCGCGGCCCATGAGCCTACGGGTTCGATAGTGCCAGTGAGTAAGTAAGTATGAACATTTATCTTTTTTGTTTAATTACACTGTTTCTTATTATATCTCTTCTTTATTTTTTGATAAATTATTCGTATAGACTTTAGGTAAACGAATCGCTGTTTTACATACTCTTAGTTTAACATATTCTTGAACAATTTCGGATTACAAGATTCCTTGTAATGGATAATAGCGTGTCTTTCTAGAATTGTGTCTATGATTATAATTCATTTCTGTACCGCATTTCTGTTTAAATTATTCTTCCTAGGTATATAAAAACTGACACTCATTTTAGATGTTAAAATACTAAAAACAATAATTTTTCCTACAATGAATCTGATAACTCAATTGATCCCTCCATGGTATCTTTACCCCTGTCGTGGCGGAGTGGCTTGCGTGCTTAAATGATCCTGAGAGCTATGCCGGCAGTAGCATTGCTGCCGATAGGGTTACCCATGCCGAACTGGTCGAAGGTGATAAGCCAGACGGAAAAAGTACCTTGGTCGAAAGAGTGACGATCTTTCACCGTAAAAATACAACCGTCAAGAAATGCGGGCATGGGTTCCACTGGGGTAAAATTTTCCGGAGGTCAAATAGTCCCCCATTCGGTTCTCTGGGCGGGGACTACTTCGGGGAACCCATGCCAAAAGGAAGTAGATTATACAGGGAGTGATTGTAAAGCATTAGCTCAGGGTAGGGATGTATGAAGAGCTTATGTCCGCTCGGCCATGAACCTACGGGGTTCGATAGTGCCAGTGAGTAAGTAAGTAACACAATTTATATATCCATCCATCCATAGTAATTCTGCCCGAAGGCAGGTCCTTCTCTCCAATCATAGCATTTTCATGCTATGCTTGCAGCTTTACTAGGGAATTGTAGGTTTGGTAGCTTCCCGTTGCTTTCCACACCGGTGAAGGATGATAATGATAGAGGATGATGATGATGGTCATATGATTTCGGGGACCGTTTGGGCCTTAAAGTTTTCCTGACATTTGTCTTACAGGTGAGGAAAACCCCCGATAAAAACCTCACCAAGAAATACTGTCCCGACCGGGGATCGAACCCGGGCCCGCTGCGTGGCAAGGCAGCACGCTACCTCGAGACCACAGCGCTGGATAATTTATATATTTTGACCCAAAATTGTCCCAATACGCTCATTTGTAATACATTTTACACGGATGGGTTTTCACTTGTACATTTATGATTGACAATTTTAACGCCAGCATCTGTTAGTCATTACAAGCTGGCAGTGAAAACAAGATCGGAATTGTAATCCCGTATATTAGTACACTGTGAACCCACAACACAACAAACCATTTCTATGTAATGCGGGTCGGCAGATGCGCTCAACTTTTTGTTCGCATCAAAATGACTTCTTCATTGTGATAATCGTATAATTATTTTATAAGCATAGTCCTCGTATCTAATTCACAAATGTTTTTAAATGAAAAAGAAAACAAAGGAGGGGGATGATGATAATGCGTGTGAGTTTGCGGGTATGACAATTTTTTTGTTGTGGTTTAAAGAGATGAACAGCGACATCGCAGCTTCCGAGAGGAGATAACGCTGACACCTCTTTCTGCTTAACTTTGATTCATGCTTTTCGCTCTTAAAGTTGATGGTGTTAACCATGTTTATATCCTCATACAAGGTAACATAATTATTATAATTGAATACTTTACTGTACAAGGAGTAGGCTTAGGGGCAATAGTAGTAATAGTAAAAATCTTATATATAAAAATTAATGTTTGTTTGTTTGTATGTTTGTTTGTTCGTATTTTATGCGCGGCCATACCGTTGATCCGATTTTGATGGGCTTTTTTACAAAATGTTCAGAAGATTCCCGGGATGAACATAGGCTATAAGAGAGTTGTGATATTCAACCCCTTCACCCCCAAAAATCATCCTTTGTAGTGAAAAACGTGAAATAAAGTTCCTATTTTGACGCTTAAATGGCTTACGCTGCCTAAACCATTACAAATACACCAAATTAATGTACATAGAATTAAATATCTCAAAAACCTCTTCGAAAAAGTCTGCGACAGCATATGTTTATCTCTTACGGATAACTCACAATAGCCATTTTTTGTTTTTTATCGATGCCAAGAAGATCGGAATAAGTCGATTCCCGGACAAGCTTGCTCTGCCATACTAGTCATCCGATTGAGATGGAGCTTTTTGAAAAATGTTCAGGAGATTCCGGGGATGAACATATTCTATAAGGGAGATGCAATACTCAACCTCTTGACCCCTAAAAATCACCCTTTGTAGTGAAAAACGTGAAATAAAGTTCCTACTTTGACGCTTAAATGGCTTACGCTGCCTAAACCATAACAAATACACCAAATTAATGTACACAGAATTGAATATCTCAAACCTCTACAAAAAAAGTCCGCGACAGCATATGTTTATCTTCTACGGATAACTCACAATAACCATTTTTGTCTTTCATTGATGCCAAGAATGTCGGGATAAGCAGATTCCCGAATAGTGCACGGCTGTTGGTAAATTTATTTATGAGTAGCAGCGCACGCCGGATATTAGCTAGTATAATATAAAACATGATTACTTAAAAACAGGGCTAGGAGTTTTATGACATAGCATATATTGTTTGGTAAGAGTGACATGTTCCTTAAATATACAAAAATGTTTTTTAGTTCCTGCATTACTTTATGGAAGTGAAACTTCGGTAATGCCCAAAAATATAAAGTAGAATACAAAGCGTAGAAATTACCTTTCTTAGAAGAACAAATTGCTGCACAAGATTGGATCGGATAAAGAATGAACATATAAGAACAGAGAGTTAAATATATTATATGCATTGAATGATAAAATCAAAGAATATAGAGACATGTAGAAAGAATGAATGTAACAAGATTACAAAAGTAGCATTTTAACTACAAGCCAAGAGGTTCAAGGAATGTAGGAAGACCAGTGAAAATATGGACAGAACAACTGTGAGGCGAAACAAACAATTGGCCTAGCCCGTGAAGTGAAGAAGAAGCTTTTTATACAAAAACTAATTGAATGAAAGAACTTTGTTAAGTCATATTTATGCATATTTGGTCTTTTAATATGACAGAACATATTATAGAAATTTATTGGTCATATTTGTCATATTTTCTCTCTTTTAAGAACTAAAAAACTTTTATCGTACAATTCCTCTCTTCCATGTTCATTTGAGTTGTTACATTTCTCACAATTTTGATTCTTGTAAAAGCTATCTCCCTCTCTAATTTTGTTTCAGTTCATGTTATGGACTTACGTATATACCTGAGCAAGTATTTATGTATTGTCACGCGACAAGCAGATAGCTACTGATAATTTCAAAAGAATAAAGAAGCATGCAAGAATATCAAATTCCATACTTTAGTGTGCTTCCATTTGCATTATATTCTTAAATAAAAAGTTAATTGTCAGAAACTGGTTTACTACCTTGATTTTACAACTGACATTATTATATAATAATATTAGGTCATATTTTTTCAAGTTACAGTGCATATTTTTGTTAATTTTACGTCATAATTGCAATTTTTTCAGTGTTTTTTATGTCATAAAAATCCTAGCACTAGTCATAAATGAATCATACGGACAGCAAACCGTACGGGCTCTTTACAGTCCGCATTGATAAATCAATGCCTAACAATAATATTAAACAAACATTAACAATCTAATATATATATATATATATATATATATATAGATATTATAAATATATTTTTGACATTTGGCAATGAAGGCAAATATGATATAAAAAGAAAAATGAATGCTTGAGTCGGGATTCGAACTCGAGTCTCTAAAGCCTGTACCTTTAGCGCTCTAACCAACTGAGCTACTCAAGAATTCCAATACAAGCATACAATTTTCTTATACATGTAGTATTCTCAATTCACACAAGAGGTAGCTGAAATTGTTCCAACTACCATCTCGCGGCTAACGTAACAGTTAAGCAAATATATATATATATATATATATATATATATATATATCCATCCATAGTAATTCTGCCCGAAGGCAGGTCCTTCACTGCAATCATAGCATTTCCATGCTATGCTTGCAGCTTTACTAGGGAATTGTGTAGTTGTGGTAGCTTCCCGTTGCTTTCCACACCGGTGAAGGATGATGATGATAATGATAATGATAAGGATGATGGCCATATGATTTCGGGGACCGTTTGGGCCTTAAAGTTTCCCTGACATTTGTCTTACAGGTGAGGAAAAACCCCGATAAAAACCTCACCCAGAAAAACTGCCCCGACCGGGGATCGAACCCGGGCCCGCTGCGTGACAAGGCAGCACGCTACCTCGAGACCACAGCGGTGGACATATATATATAAATGTTTGTTTGTTTGTTCGTACTTTACGCGAGGCCATACCGTTGATCCGATTGTGATGGAGCTTTTTGCAAAATGTTCAGGAGATTCCCGGGATGAACATGGGCTATAAGAGAGTTGTGATATTCAACTCCTACACCCCTAAAAATCGTCCTTTGTAGTGGAAAACGTGAAAAAAAGTAGCTCTTTGGAGGATTAAATGGCTTACGCTGCCTAAACCATAACAAATACACAAAATTAATGTACACAGAATTGAATATCTCATAACGCTCTACAAAAAAGTCCAAGACAGCATATGTTTATCTCTTATGGATAACTCAGAATAACCATTTTTGTCTTTCATCGATGCTAAGAAGATCGAGACAAGTACGTAGATTCCTGTGCAAACATAGCAGCACATGGCGGGTATTCTTTTACGGATAACTCAAAATAACGAATTTTGTCTATTAGCTCATTTATGCCAAGAAGATCGAGTTAGTAGATTCCCGGGCAACGCCGGGTAATCAGCACGGGGAATCTTAAAATAACTACGATATACATTTATAATTATTTTTCACTTCATTTATTCAACTAATCATAAGAAGTACATTATTTTTTGTCTTTCAGATCATTTATGCCAAGAAGATCGGGATGAGTAGATTCCTGGACAACGCCGGGTAAACAGCACGGGTATCTAAAAATAATTACGATATAATTGTTTCGTTTTACATATTTAACTAAACATAAAACACAATAATTTTCGTATTCAGCTCATTTATGTCAAGAAGATCGGGATAAGTAGATTCCCGGGCAACGCCGGGTAATCTGCACGGGGTATCTAAAAATATAATTTTTTAGTTATTTTTCCTTTTACATATTCAACTAAACATAAACGCACATTAATTTTCATTTATTTAGGCGTAGGAGCGCACGCTGGGTATAAGTTAGTGGTAAATAAATCATAATTTATATCATTATAATAAAACTGCAAGAAATGTTTCTTGTTCCTCGTTTCCTTAGAAACCCCTTAAATACAAACGTGTTTTCAGTTCAGTCCGACACAAAACTATAAAATAACTTGAACAACAATAACACAATCGTCCCATCCCCTACGCGCTTCGGTTTCTACAGATTCTGATATCGGCCACGCTTCAAATGCGTACCGACTCTGAGCGATCAAAATGCCATCACTTGACACACACTAAATTCAATGGCAGCCTGATGTGGAAGCGATAGTGATAGGGTCGTAGCTGTATAGATGTAGGTTAGAAAATGGGTAGGTAGCACAGTTAAATGATAGATGGGGATGGGGCACCCTCCTGAGGACTGCAACCTTGACGTGGTAGGAGGGCTTAAGTATATATTTGGTCTAATTTTTTAGATCAAATATATCAAACAAATAGCAGTCCAATTCAGACGAAATTTATAAAACATTTAATACAATTCAATATTCCACATTTTATGCTATAGATATCTGAACTAATTTCGTATTTGTAAAAAAAAGTTCGGAAGACACAAATTCTCGATTGATTTTCATTTACTGTAAAAGTTAAAAGCTGCCATTTATAATTAATTTTATTAAAAGGGCTTCCTGAGGCCTGTAGTGGGAATACTTTACTTAAATTACGTCTACTAACATGTTATAAATGTCTGATTTCTAATAAATTTTATGTTATAGTTCTTAGGTGATGTTAAAAAAACATTTAGAAAACAATACAAGCTAAATAAATCCAAGTTATAAAATCACATAGATAAAGATTAATTAAACGACGAATGTTTATTTAATATCTGTACGTACACAAATAATGGGGCACGCCGTAGCGTAGTGGTTAAGGCACTGAGCTACAAGCCGGAGGGTCGAGGGTTCAAGTCCCGTTGGGGTCAGGATTTTTAAACTGACCCAAACCCTCTGGCGGCACTATGGCCCTGGGGTCGACTCAGCCTCTAACGGAAATGAGTACCAGACGCTTGATCTGGGGGTAAAGGCGGCCGTCACGCAGGGCTGACAACCCGGCTGACATAAAGTGCCGATTGTCTAGAAAAAGTGGGAGCCTTAACCTCCTACTACCCCAAGGGCCTCCGGGCCTGTTGTGGGATCACTTTACTTTTCACTTACGTACACAATTAATAAATATTATACATAAGATTTAAAATATGTTTAATTATACACAGTTTAATTCTATTTTAAAAATTTTGCGAAATTTGATTTAGTTTCCATGGAAATGAAACAATATGCATTAACAATACTAGACTTTTTGTAGTTTTTTTTCTTTATTCAATGCCATTTCGACATTTCTGGTATTCTCTCCTGACATTGTCGTAATTGTAATTCACTTCTGAAGTTGGGGCGCCTAGAAGGTGGATTACGTTACCCCGATTATATGAGAAGTGATGAATGATAATAAAGCGCCAGGAGAGTTCTTAACATAAGCATAAACCTAAATTCCAGACCATGGGCAACCACAGGAAAAATTGCTATGGTTTGACCGGGAATCGAACCCGGTACCTCATGAACAGTTGTCAGAAACGATGACCACTAGCATATGAGGCTGGTCTTTTGTAGTAAGTTTTATTAATACATTTTGTTAACTATGTTTGAGTGAAATTAAATTTTGTTGTTTTAACTCTTCAAAAAAAATTTGAAACTATAATTAAGAACAAAATACATAAAAGGAAATTCTACCGGCTACACGGATGAAATACATATATATGTATAAAGTTATATACTTTAAGAGAGGAGAACAGATTACGAATATTCCAGAATAAAGTTCTAGACAAAATGTTTGGACCAAATAGACAGGAACACACAGATGAATAACTAACTAATTTATTGGCAATATCGAACCCATAGGTTCATGGCCACGCGGACATAATATCTCCATACATCCTTATCCTGAGCTAATATTTTCCAATCATCCCCCGCATAATCTACTTGTCTCAAAAATTGGTTAATTATATTCTCCCACATCATTCTTGATCAGCCTACTGGATGCTTTCACTCTGGTTTTCCTAGATAAGCTTCCGTGCCTCTCTTTCATTCCCTATCCATCCCATGTGTCCTTCTCATTTCAATCTAAGAACGATAACTGTTCTTATTACATCTCACTTCCTAAAAAGATAATGTAGCTCACTGTTATGTAGTCTTCTGCATTCGCCTGTCTGTTCATCTCTTTTTGGGCCTACAAGTTTCCTAAGATCTTTATTCTCAACCACTCGTATTTTTCCTCTCTTAAAGTAAGAATCCATGTTTCTCATCCATATAGTATAACTGGGTGGATATCAGTTTTATAAAATATTAATTATTTTTTTTAGGGAAGTTGGGAAGATAAGAGTCCCTGTAATGCATAACAATATCCATTTCCAGAATTTAGCCTATGTTTAATTTCTTGTGCATCAAATTTCCTGTTTATAATTATTATTCCCAGATATTCCATTCCACAGTGTTCTGCCCGAGGGCAAGTCTTTCACTGCAATCATAGCATTTTCATGCTATGCTTTGCAGATTTACTAGGGAATTATAGGTGCGGTAGCTTCCCGTTGCTCTCCACACCGGTGAATGTTGATAATGATAAGGATGATGATGATGACCGGATGATTTTCGGGGACCGTTGGGTTCTAAGCTTCCTGGAATTTGTCTTACAAGTGAAGAAAAACCCAGAAAAAACTCACCCAGGAGCCTGCCCCGACCGGGAATTGAACCCGGGCCCGCTGCGTGACAAGGCAGCACGCTACCTCGAGACCACAGCGGTGAACATTTCCAAATATATGCATACATAATTTCATCGTTGACTAAATTAGCATTGCTCTTTATCTCCATAAAAAATATCATCACCTTCTAGTTTTTAACTTCAGATCTACTTAGGGTGATTCTCCCCAACTGATTTTTTCGAAAGTTTCCCCCTTCATTTGAAATGACATTCTAAATGACGGTCCTGTAATGAGTATCATGATAGTTCACGTGATGTCTTGTTTAAAATTAATAATTAATATAATAAATTAAGAATATAAATTGAATTCAAATACATAGGAACAATAAATAACAATAACAAGAATGAGGTACGGAGAGAAATTGAACATAGCCTCAATTCTGGAAGCGCATGCATTTATTAATACACATTACAGGGACTTTTGTCGTTCCAATTTCTCTCAATAAAGAATATACCAGTTATATTATATGGGTGCGAAACATGGACTCTTACTTTAAGAGAGGAAAGGAGATTACAAGTATTTGAGAATAATGTACTTAGGAATTTTTTTGGACCAAAGAGAGATGAACAGACAGGGGAATGGAGAAGACTTCATAACAATTAACTACATGGTTTTTATAGGAAGCCAGATATAATAAGAACAGTAAAGTCTCGTAGACTGCGATGGGCAGGAGATGTTGCACGTATGGGGAATGAAAGACTTGCATGGAAGCTTCTTGTAGGAAACCCAGAGGGAAAACGCCCAGTTGGTAGACCAAGAATGAGGTGGGAGAATAACATTAACTATGATTTGAGGGAAATATATTATACAGGAAATGATTGGAAAGCATTAGCTCAGGATAAGGATGTATGGAGAGCTTATGTCCGTGCGGCCATGAACCTACGGGTTCGATAATGCCAGTGAATAGGTAAGTAAAGAATAAACTGAAATTATATAAAACCTTTTAACTTTATATTATATAGATGCTTACTTTAAGGGACGAGAACAGATTACAAGAATTTGAGAACAAATTTCTTAGGAAAAATGTTTAACCAAATAGAGATGAACAGACATGTGAATGGAGAAGACTACTTAACAATGAGCGATATGATTATTATGTGAAACCAGATATAATAAGAAGAGTTAAGCTCATAGACTGCGATGGGCAGGACATATAGCACAAATGGGATTGACCTGTAGGCAGGCCAAGAATGAGTTAGGAGAATAATATTAACCATAATTTGAGGAAAATGGATTATAGAAGAGACGATTGTAAATTATTAGCTCAGGATAGACATGCATGGAAAGCCTATGTCTGCGTGGCAATGTATCTATGGGTGCTATAGTGCCAGTGAGTTAGTTAGTTAGTAAAAAATGAAACCTAGTATGATATAAAAAATAGTACGATGCATGGATGGAAGAAATTTACATATTTTAATAAAAAGAATTATACCTGATCTATCAACACGGGCATTAACATTTCAACTCATACGTAAAACACTGCCAAAATGGAGGGAAATATGATTTCATTCTCAACGTCTCTAAGTACATTGGGTGTAATTAGTAGTACTTAGTAATACCTTGCGTAGTCCTATGTGGTCTCATTCGCAATAAAAAGTTTTCTTTAGGTTGAATTTTTTTTAGAAAATTTCCTTTTATGTTTTTTCAGTGCCACCACGTTGTAATTTAGACATTCTGGTATTCTCTCCTGGCATGCCGTAATTGTAACCCACTTCTGAGGTTGGGGCGCCTGGAAGGCGGAGTTACGCTGGCGCTGCCCCGATTATATATGATAGGTGATGATAATGACAACGATTTGCTAGGAAAGGCCTTAATCGTAAACTTAATGAATATGTTAATGATGATTATGAAGGCCAGTTGTTGTTCGGGGACCGTTTAGGTCTTAAAGTTTCCTGACATTTGTCTTACAGATGAGAAAAACTCCGAAAAAGCTATCACCAATGAAACTTGTCCCGACCGGGGATCGAACCCGGGCCTGCTGCGTGGCAAGGGAGCATGTTACATCCAGACACAACGGTGGATGTATTATTATTATCATATTATTATTATTATTATTATTATTATTATTATTATTATTATTATTATTATTATTATTACTTCATGGAGTAAGGGAATATTAAGATGCCGCATAAGTAAAGTTAACCACTGAACATGAGTTAAATTAAAAAGGGGACAAAGCACATGGGTTGAAATTGAAAAACTGGGTTTTGAATACGAGAACCCTCAGCAACGTATATAATCTCAAATATTACAATGGAATTCACTTTGAACACTTTCAGCCCATTGTTTCTGTTATTGTAAGCTACAGAAAATAATATAGTTGCATTTTCGGTCAACTTGACTTAACCTGCAACTGTGCATTTATACATAAAGGAGAAACTTTATAAGCAACAGGGAGATTGGATGGACCAAGAAAAATGGATCTTAGGAATCGGACGATGTCAAAGAATATATCTATATATTATATAATATATAGATATATAATGGTGGAAATGGTACGTAAATAATTATTTTCTATTATTAGGTAAAAAATGAAATAAATTCTTTTCTTTGTTCCTCGTTTCCTTAGTAACCCACTACCATACAAAAGTGTTTTCAGTGCAGTCCGACACAAAAACATAAAATAACTTGAATAACAATAACACAATCTTCCAATCCCCTACGCGCTTCAATTTCTACAGATTCTGACATCGGCCACGCTTCAACTTGCGTGGAGACTATGAGCGATCAAAAGGCCCACTCACTTGACACACACTACAATCAAGGGCAGCCCATGATATGGAAGCGATAGTGATAGGGTCGTAGGCGTATAGATGTAGGTTAGAAAATGGGTAGGTTAGCACAGTTAGAGGAGGAGGATGGGGGATGGGGCACCCTCCTGAGGACTGAACCTTGACGTGGTAGGAGGGTCTTAAGTATCTATTTGGTCTAACTTTTTAGATCAAATAGGAATCAAACTAAATAGCAGGCCAATTCAGTCAAAATTATTAAAATTACATAAAATATTTAACACAATTCAATATTCTGCACTGCATGCAATAGGCATTATATCAAATTTCGTATTTGTTAAAAATTTGGAAAGAAAGAAAATGTCCATTGATTTGCATTTACTGTAAATGTTATGTGCTGTCTTATTATATTTCATTTTATTAAATTTCGTCTACTAACATGTTATAAATGTGTGATTTCTAATAAATTTCTATGTTATAGTCCTTAGGCCATGTTTAAAAAAATTAAGAAACAATACAACCTAAATAAATTCAAGTTATAAAATCACATACCGGTAGTTAAAATTAAATAAGTGAGGAATGTTAATTTATATTTGTACGTAAATTAATACAATACATAATTTTAAAATAATTTTTAATTATATTAAATATTTTTCTGTTTTAAAAATTTTTGAAATTTGATTTAGTTTCCATGGAAATGAAACAATGTGCATTAACAATACTAGACATTTTGTAGTAATTTTTGTTGATATATTTTATGAACTATTTTTGAATAAAATTAAATTTTGTAGTTCAATTTTTTATAAATAATTTAAGACATTAATCGGTTAAGAGTTCCCGCGCCGTAGCCGAGTGGGTAAGGCAGGAAGCCTTGGCGCAGAGCTACGGGACTTGCCATGGTTCGAGTCTCCATGGGGGAAGAACTTTTCTCATGGTATTTCGGCCAGTATGGGACCGGTGCCCACCCAGCATCGTAAGGCATTTTGGGTAGCTACAATAAGTAGCGGCTCCAGGTTGAGAAAACTAAATATAACGGCTGGGGACTCGACATGCTGACCACATGTCACCCCTACACTGGTTAGATGATCATCTACCTCTGTGATTGACACATGTGGATGTGAGGTCAGCAGCCGGCTGGTAGGCTAAGGGCCTTCTATGCCTGTCGCGCCATGAAAATAAAAAAGAAATTGGTTAAGTACATACTACACAAATGGAAATTCTTCCAGTTATAAGGATGATAAACATGGTTATCTACTTTAAGAGAGAAGAAAAGAATACGAATATTCCAGAATAAAGTTCTAGACAAAATGTTTGGGCCATAGAACAGACGAGCAGACAGATGAATAACTAACAAACTAAACTAACCGACTGGCACTATAGAACCCATAGGTTCATGCCCGCGCATATGTAAGTTCTTCAAACTTATGGTAAAGCAAGATCCACACTACAAACCCATGTCTACGAGCGATAGATCACTGACAAATGCATTTGCGACTCTTTCACAGTTCAGAGGTGTCAAAAAGATACTATGAGGCCTCAATAAAGGTGGAAGTCCAAATACTTATGTACTGGCGCTGGAGGAGATTTATTTTCATCGTGTTTTGAACTTCCATTACCATTCTATGGACCCACACCTCCCAGTACACCAACAGGAGAACCTGCAGCAGATGCTTCAAGCACGGAAACATCAGCAACCCTGTCCGCAAAGAGTGATACCCCTTCTCTTGAAGAAAAGGTGTGTTCTCCTATTCTGTGTTCTAGTAACACAAATTTTCGTAAGCTTCTCTCAAAAAATGGTTAATTATATTCTCCCACCTCATTCTTGGTCAACCTACTGAACGCTTCCTCTCTGTCTTTCCTACAAGGAATTCCCATGCCTCTCTTTCATTTTTATTCATGCCACACGTTCTTCTCATCTCAGTCTAAGAGACTAAACTGTTCTTATTATATCTGGTTTCCTAAAAAGATCATGTAGCTCACTGTTATGTAGTCTTCTGTATTCGCCTGTCGGTTCATCTGTTTTTGGTCCTAAAATTGTCCTAAGAACTTTATTCTCAAATATTTGTAGTCTTTTCTGCTTCCATAAAGTAAGATCCCATGTTCCGCATCCATATAATTGCGAGAATAACTGTTTTATGTTTTTAGAGAAGTCGGTACGACTAGTAAGTAATATAAAACAGTAGATTGCACTAAAATTAGTCTTAATTGCATTGCAAATTAAACTATTAATCTACGTAGTAATATTATTAATATAATAACATTTTTATGAATTTCTCTACAATACAATAGTCTTCTTACAACTCATAGTAAATTTTACTCCTCCATATATCCCTATTCTCTGCATCAATATATGTTAATCATCTCGACACCATACTCCTCTGCACTCCTTGAATCCACTGTTCTTTTGGTCTCCCCTTTCTTGTGTTGGCCTCTGCTTCAAAATGTAATATCAAATGCAAATATTTGAGATCATTAGATTGAGAAGGAACAAGCAATTCTGTGATAAACAAGAGGGTAAGTCAAGCAAGGAAAACAATTGGAATATTAAATTTGGTTCAGTGAGCAGAAACATTCTGAACAAAACTAAAAAAACTTATTTGTAGTTCATTAATAGAGAGTATACTATTGCATGGTAAGGAAACGTCGACATTATGCAGAGGCTCGGAGTAATGAGGAAGAACGTGAGTTTGCTTCCCATTAGATCAACAAAATCACATATTTTAAACAGACTATATTTTATTTGGCATAAAATTAAGTGAAGGGAGATATGAAATGAATGAAGATGAAATTACATGATGGAGAGAGAAGAGAAGTGAAAGTATTAGTGGGCGAAGTTCGGGAAACGGAAGAACTTAAAAGAAAACAGAATAATCTCGGTGTGGCCCATTACCAATACACTTCCGGAACAGCTAGGATACGAATCTGATATCCCAGTTTGGGCAGCTGCACCAAGACGACGTAAATTACTCTATGTTATGTTCATTTTCTGAAGTTTTTTTTTTTCCTGAGATTACGAAATATGTAAAATATATTAACCGATGAATACAGCATTTGAATGCACTCTGCTAGTAGAGATTAAATGCCGGATGAATCCAGACTTTTTCATATTGAAAGAAGGAAAGAAAGAAGAGTTACGAGAGGCAGAACTGCTTGTTTAAGTGCTACGAACGGATATAATGAAACTCATCAAACCGCAGGGTATCGAAAGACTCTCTTATGAACTAAAGAAGAACAAACAGAATATCCCTGCTTGCCATAAAAAATAAAACGCGAAGAAGATGTATGATTCACAGAGTGATATTGTTGAAATTTTTTGGAGGTTTCTCTTACGGAATAAAGAAGAACAAACAGAATATCTCTGTTTTTCATAAAAAATAAAACGCGAAGAAAATGTTCGATTCACAGAGTGATAATGTTATAATTTTATCGAAAGACCATCTTATGAAAGAAGAAGAACAGACAAAATTTCCTGTTTTTTTTTATTTTAACAAGGCGAAGAAAATGTACTATTCACAGAGTCGTAACGTTGGAATTTTATCGAAAGAATATTCTTATGAACTGAGAAGAACAGACAAGATATCCCTGCTTTTTATTTTTTTTTAAGGCGAAAAAAATGTACGATTCACAGAGTGATTTTATCGAAAGACTATGTTATGAATTAATGAAGAACAAACAGGATATCCCAGGTTTTTATATATAAAAACTCGAAGAAAATATACGACTCACAGAGTGATAACGTTGGAATTTTATCGAAAGACTATCTTGTGAACTAAATAGGAACAAATAGAATACCCTTGCTTGTCATAAAAAACTGAAGAAAATACACGATTCACAGAGTGATAATGTTGGAATTTTATCGAAAGACTATCTTGTGAACTAAATAAAAACAAATAGAATACCCTTGTTTGTCATAAAAAACTGAAGAAAATACACGATTCACAGAGTGATAATGTTGGAATTTTATCGAAAGACTATCTTGTGAACTAAATAAGAACAAATAGAATACCCTTGCTTGTCATAAAAAACTGAAGAAAATACACGATTCACAGAGTGATAATGTTGGAATTTTATCGAAAGACTATCTTGTGAACTAAATAAGAACAAATAGAATACCCTTGCTTGTCATAAAAAACTGAAGAAAATACACGATTCACAGAGTGATAATGTTGGAATTTTATCGAAAGACTATCTTGTGAACTAAATAAGAACAAATAGAATACCCTTGCTTGTCATAAAAAACTGAAGAAAATACACGATTCACAGAGTGATAATGTTGGAATTTTATCGAAAGACTATCTTGTGAACTAAATAAGAACAAATAGAATACCCTTTCTTGTCATAAAAAACTGAAGAAAATACACGATTCACAGAGTGGTTTTCGGCCAGATTCTATAGCATCTCTCTCCCTATCTCTCTCTCTCTCTCTCTCTCTCTCTCTCTCTCTCTCTCTCTCTCTCTCTCTCTCTCTCTCTCTCTCTCTCTTTCACTCTCCCTATCTTTCTCTCTCTCTTTATTTATTTATTTATTTTAAGGTGTAATTAGATCATCTAACATCTCTTTGGTTATCCTCTCCTTCCATGTCCTGTTAGTTATAAGTAGGGAGTGGATTTTTATGCTCGAACAATTAAGATTGCAACATAGTATAGAGATAGAATTAATGTAATAACCTCTCTATATCCAATCAACTGATTTTTTATAACTTACAAAAAAGTTTCTTAATCGTTTTTGTGTGAAATCTAGCATTATTACATTTATATTGCACATTTTACTTATAAATTAAAAAGAAATAGTGTTCTATTTACATTATTTCTTTTTTAATTTGAAAGTAAGATGTAAAATAAAAATGTAATATTGCTAGATCCCACACAAAAATTATTGAAAAACGGTTTTATAAGTTATATTATAAAAGATTAGTTGATGGAATATAAAAAGACTTATTAAATTAATTTTAACGCTATACTATGTAGCAATTTTAACTTTTAGAACATAAACTTTACTATCTAACCTCTCTTGGTTAACTCTTGTTTTTTAAGACCCCCGACGCTATTAGGGCATCCGAGGGCTAGGGAGTATTTCCTTTCTTCCATTTCTTCTTTACTTTATTTTATTTTCTTCTCCAGAAAATCCAGACCAGAGGCTATAAGATGGCAGCCCCATCACTGGTCTTGCCTTCCTTTGGCCAGCAACCAATCGAAGGGACTATTATTATGCTTTCAAGTCTTATTCGAGAATTTCCCTCGAACGTTGGAGGGAAAATTTTCTATAGGATCGTAACAGGTCTTGGCCTAATACTTGGAAGGAAGAAGAAGAAGAAGAAGAAAATCTACTCCCTAGTTATTAGCAATGCTTGCGACGACATTCTCTCTACAAAGTGTTACAGAACGTCACCGACAAACTTTTAGGAAGTAATTGTGTCTAATTTATCTAAAAAAAGAGAACAAAACTCGAAAAAATTCTCACTCAGGAAACTACCCTATCGGGGGAAAAACCTGGGCCCTTTGTGTCTGAGACAACGACGTAACCTCTGGAGCATAGCTGTGGATATTCTTTAAATATGAATTAAAATCATAAATTTATAAACAACCCTGCAGACCTAGACTCGATATATTATAAAAGATATATAAAGCGATGCTACTAAAGGCCTCAGGATACGTTTGGGCTGTTAGGAAACTAAGAAAGGCGCCAGACTTTCTATACAAACGGCACGAGATGTCAGGTAGTTTGTCAGATCTATATGACGACCGCCTTTACCCCCAGAACATACTTCTGATGCTATTTCCGTTAGAGGCTACGTTGATCCTAGGGCAGAAACTTTAAGCCAATTTGAAAATATTTTTCCCAACGGGACTCAAATCTTCGACTTTCCGGCTTACAGCTATGCTAAGTCATTCCCCTATATACTACATTTTAATAATATATTATTAAATTAACACATGTATATAATGTACTACATTTAGCAAAATGTAACACATGGCTGCAAGAAATGGTCAGGTTCTTGTACCAGATTCGATCCTGTCCCAGAGTAAGTCAATTAGGGGGACAGCTGTCCATGTATTATTCATGGTGGTCCTCTGTGTCGCAACTCGGGAACTGCAGAACCACGTCCCTAACCCTTGGCCTATTAATAATAACTTGCAAATAGTTGGCAGCTTTGAATTAGATTCTGAGAAAGGGCTCTCGTCTCTGTTCATATTATCTGCAAATTTGTTCTACTGTTAAAAGTGTCGAGTCTCGTGAATACCTTAATATTTAATGATATTAGTAGCAAAATATAGCTCTCAAATAATATTTAAGTTCTAGGAAGGGCCAGTTCTAAGAACTTACAGGGTGTCCGAAAAGTCCCGCGTCATTGAAACTAACACTTTATTAAAAGGCATTGTTATTTATGTGCTCGGAAGTTGTTAACTAACTAACTCACTTGGAGTATCGAACCAGTAGGTTAATGGTCGCACGGACATAAGTTCTCCAAATATTCCTATCCTGAGCTAATGTTTTCCAATCATTCCCTGTATAATCCACTTCCCTCAAATCATAGTTAACGTTATTCTCCCACCTCATTCTTGATCTACCAACTAAGCATTTTCCCTTTGGCTTTCCTACAAGAAGCTTCCATGCAAGTCTTTCATTATCCATTCGTGCCACATGTCCTGCCCATCGCAATCTACGAGACTTGACTCTTCTTATTATATCTGGCTTCCTTTAAAGATTATGTAGTTCACTGTTATGTAGTCTTCTCCATTCACCTGCCTGCTGATCTCTCTTCGGTCCATTTTTTTTCTAAGAACTTTATTCTCAAATACTCGTAATCTCCTTTCCTCCCTTAAAGTAAGAGTGCATGTTTCGCACCCATATAATATAACTGGTAGAATAATAGTTTTATATATTTTCAGTTTAACGTTTTTTGAAAGGAGATGGGACGTCAAGAGTCTCTCTAATGAATAACAGCACGCATTTCCAGAATTGAACCTATGTTCAATTCCTTTTTGAATCTCATTCCTATTTCTGATTATTGTTCCTAGGCATTTGGATTCAGCCACTTCCTCAAAATTTCCTTCATTTGTCATTAGCTGTCCAATTCCACTATATAATGTACTTCTATGTGTGACCATATATTTAGTTTTATTGATATTTACTTCCAGTCCGAATTTCTTAGTATTACTCAATAGTGTGTGCGTGTTGGCCTTTAGTATCTCTTCGCTATCGCCCAATAATACTACATAATCAGCATAAACTAATAGCTTATTAATACCATACCGTCTTCATCTATAAAGACTTGATGGCATGCTCAATATATAATTAAATTGTAGAGGAGATAGTGCATATCCTTGCTTCAACCTATTGTGGATTTCAAAAGTATCCGAAAACTGTTTGCCTACACGCACCTTGCTCTTTGTGCCTTTCAGACACATTCGTATAAGTCTAACTAACTTTTTTATGAATTCCGAACTCCAGCAGGATACTAAAAGCTGCAGTGTTTTAATCGTTTTAACAGTTGATGCAACTGAATAAAATATACATAATTTTATTTTATAAATTTTAGTGCACAAACATCAAGTTTTGTTCTGTGATTGCAGTAAATTATGTTTCCGAAGGAGAAACGTGTTGCTGAGGTATTCGCTTAATTTACGTACACCCTGCGTGATGAACTGTTCAATAACACTGGTCAACATGATTTTTGTCTCATGAGTACCAATAGTTGTACTTAATGCAGTTTTTATCGTGTTTTCAAATATGTATTCGGAATTTCTCCATCACCCACAGTTTTTTTATTTCAATTTCAATTAATGGATTTAAATGATTATTTTTTAACAAACTTTTTTCGTCCATTTGTCCATTGTAAAATAAAATCAAATGAGCTAACTCAAATGGTTTCAGCTATGGAAAAGAGATATCAAGGCAAATGAAATCTTTATATGCTGGCCGATTATTGTTGGACCATCAAGAGGGATGCTTCACAGGCGAAATATAGCAGAAAATCGTTATTTCGTACTTTCTAGGTGAGTCCGAATGTTCGAATGTTGTGTAGTTACGAATGTAGAAAATATTAAAGTGTTTGAAATTATAAATGCCTCGGAAACCTTGCGTGATGGAGAACCCCCGATATCATATTTGAATTCAGGAGAAAAAATACTATCAGAATCACATATTTTTTTCTTTCTAAGAAAAAAAAAGGTTTTTTTGTTACTCAGTGTAATTAATATTGTCCAAATTCCATTATGTTCTGAGGGTGTGCAATTCTTTTAATAGGCAAGTGTGCGTATCTATAAAAGAAGGATAAAATTAAAATATCAAAGAAGTTGGCTCCTACGGTATGGATTGAGAGGTTCTGAGTAAACATCTCGGGGTCGACCAACACGACAGGAGTTTTCCTTGTTCTCATCAATTCGAGAAGCAAATGCTGAGTTGGAATTTCATTATGACGTTCCATCTTACACTTAATCAATTATTTTTTTCAGATTTTATTAAGCATTGAAATCTCTTTGTATTCTGTATTTTTAAAATGAGATTTTTCTTCTCTATAAACATCTCAAGAGCGCTATAATTTGTTTTATAATAATTTTACATAGTTGTGTTTCATTCTCAAATCTTTACTTTAATTCTAACTGTTAAGTCTAAGTGGTTATTGTATAAAACGTAGAGTTCTGCTAGAAACATATTATATCATACTGGATACTCTTTTCCTCTTTTTACACGCTTCATATTAGCTTGACCTGTATCTATCTATGTAACGGGACCTTTCAACACGATTTTCACCCACTTAAAAACATTGGATCGACTTGAAACGTTGTATACTTGTAAAGGACCAATGACAATACAATAATTTCATAAATAATATATAATAGATTGTGGACTTATCGACTTTTTAGTCCATCGTTGTAAGAAATTAATATTATATCGTCTGGTAGCTCAGTTGGTAGAGTGGTGGACTGTAGTGGTATATAATTTCAGTAATCCATAGGTAGCTGGTTCAAATCCGGCCCGGAGGATTTTTTCAGAAGAGTATTACTTTTAGATCATACTACAATAGTATCGAATTTAAATATATTTACACTTTTATCTTATTCTGTAAAATATTAAAGACAATTTGGTAAACTTGCCACATTGTAAATTATCAAAAAAAATATGAGAACGATACGATTAACTGTAACTATTTATCTGTTTTAAAATATTCAAAATTATTATAATAATGTTAGGTAATAATATTTTTTTAAATATATTATTATATTCTTGCCTAGACACTAAAAATATCGTAAGAAATTAAATTTTCATGGAGATCCGGTTAATGACAATTAAACTAAACATTTAAAAAATAAATAATAGTTTTAAAAAACCAAAACAACACGCTTTATTATAAAACCAAAATAAAAAATAAATAATAGTTTAAAAAAACTAAAACAACACGCTTTATTATAAAACCGAACTAAAAAATTAAAAATAATTTCAATTTCCAACACGCTTGGGATAAAATTACAATGGTAAAAAAATCTCCAACACATCTAGAATAAAATTAGAGTTATCTATAAAAATAAATACTTTTACCGTCAAAAGCGTGGGGTGCTCTTTATGGTTTTTACGTTTTCTTCTTAGAGACTTTACTTTTACTAATATCTGTTTATTATCAAATATATTAATTGATAAAGAGCACCCCACGCTTTTGATGGCAAAATTAGTTTTTTTAGATAACTCTAGTTTTATTCTAGATGTGTTGGACATGATTTTTTTGTTGGCCACTTTAATTTTATCCCAAGCGTGTTGGAAATTAAAATTATTTTTCATGTTTTAGTTCAGTTTTCTAATAAAGCGTGTTGTTTTAGTCTTTTTTTAAACTATTACTTTTGTAAAAATGTGAATATTTTTGCTAGTTGATAACTCATGTAAAAAAAACGGCCCTATGATGACTATCCAAATTAGTTTTACTCTCGCAAAAAAAAATCCCCAAATTTGGAGCCGAATAAGAATGTATACTACCAAAATTAATAATACGCTGCCTATTATCAGATTCCTGGTTATGTGGCCGTGATCCATGACTGGTGTTTCTTCCAGACTATTCCTCCCTCAAATGCGGAGGCGAATAGTTCTATTGACCCACTAGGATGAAACTTTAAAGAGATATTTTACAAAAATTAATTTTTTCACAGTTTTTTTTTCTGGAACTCAATTATAAAAGCAGGGAGACTTATTTTTAAGTAAATAGGTAGTCTTAATACAATTGTATGATGTTAACTTGGCAAATAAAATCCATCCTTTACATTGTGATTTGTTGAAGAATTTATCTTTTTATTTGGATAGAGTAATAATAATAAACAGATTTTCATTTATATAATTTAAGACACTAAATACAAGCTTGTATATATTAAAGAGAATATTAAATTGAAATTAATTTGACTTTCCTTTAGGTGTGTAAGGCACAGTCTGGTCGGAGACTCGACCAAGGAACATTACCTAGAAGTAGGCGTACTCCCACTGAAGATGCCCTCCGCAGTTGAGGGAGAAACGTCGGAAGTAACACCAGTCATATAGTAACACCAGTCATATAGCCCGGAATTTCTTAATATTATCAATACCGGCCGCGAAAGCCTGCATTCAACTACAAAAACTAATATTATCAACAGCAAATATGTAATTTTTAAGAGTTTTGAAAATGACAGCTTCGCTGTTGAAACATTTTGCCTCTTTTATTTACACTGAGCAACAAAAAAGAAGCTTTTTTTTTTGTCTCAGAAAGAAAAAAATGTGATTCTCATAGTATGTTTTCTCCTGAATTCAAATATGTTATCGGTTTTTCTCCATCGCGCAGGGTTTCCGAGATACAGAAATTCATAATTTCAAACACTTTAATATTTTCTACATTCGTAACTACACAATATTCGAACATTCGGACTCCCCTAGAAAGTAATAAATGACGATTTTCTGCTATATTTCGCCTGTGGAGCATCCCTCTTGATGGTCCAACAATAATCGGCCAGCATATTAGGATTCCATTTGCCTTGATATATCTTTTCCATAGCTAAAATCTCCTGAGTAAGTTCATTTTGTTTTAATTTACAATGGACAAATGGACGAAAAACGTTTATTAAAAATAATTATTTAAATCCATTAATAGAAATTGAAATAAAAAAGAACTGTGGGTGATGCAGAAATTCCGAATACATATTTGAAAACACGATAAAAAACTGCATTAAGTACAACTATTGGTACTCATGAGACAAAATCATGTTGACCAGTGTTATTAATCGGTGAATTGGGTATATTGAATGTATAGTTTATGATTTTATCACAAGGAAGATCATTAGTGTATTAAATAATATTATTTTGTTTTAAAAATACATTAAACAAAAGCAAAAATTAATTTGTGATGATCCAACTTCAGACCTGAGGACGTTGCAGATGATAGTGAGTGTCAGGTTAAAGACATATCTTAGCAGGCTACGTTCAAGATGTTTCTTCAAGAAAAAAACACTTTAATGGATTTCTTACACCCTTTACATCACCAATGGGGTGACGTCTTATATATAACATATTTTCTCTTTAATTCCATGTAAGTTTTGTTCTTATATATATCATAAAAAGGGAAATTAAACAGCTTTGAAACCCCGTTCATCATTTAATAATAATAATTTTTATTGCAGCCAAATAGCCAGGATGAAAATAGAATACATTTTAAATTTACATATTTGCATATTCACACATTGTTTTTGTTCTTTTTGTGCATAGCTCAATGTGATATTGGTCACACGATTTTTCGCATAGCGTACATTGACAGTTTTTATTTGCTTCATGAAATTTTGTGTTGTTGCATATCAGGTGGCGGAATCCATGGACTGCCAACCTAGTGATGACGTGTCTCATTTCGAATTTTTTTTTTTGTCCACGCACGGTCCACCATTGCCCCGTTGCTGTAGAATTCTGGATGTATTTCTTCTCTTTTTCTGTTCAATGTTGCTAGCAGCTGCTCAGATGCGCTGGTGCTGGGCAAGAGTACGCTTGTTCTGAGGTCGTCGATGAGGAAAGTTTCCTTCGCCAGTAGGTATGCGAGTCTTGAATGTGTTACTTTTGACACTCCTAATACTTCCCCCCCCCCGTTCATCATTTTGGAACACGGTGTTTTATGTATATTTCCCCTGGCTCCTATGTCCATCTCATCACCCCATTGCTTTTCTACTCGCGATCGAGAGACATCTGCATCGAACATCAAATTTGCGACACACAGAATAGCTTCTGTACAGGAGTCGCCATTTTCACAAATTGATACATTTTCACGAATTTAACGCTGTGACGTAATAATATAAGTTTCGTATCTTTCCTTGTTTTCCGACCTAAGGTTCTTTTTATGGTTCCACAAATAGCCTGAAATTTATTTACTTTATTTTCTACATCCTTATTTTCTCTATAAGTTATATCACATCCTAAATATTGGAAATGTGATACTTGTTCTATTATTTTGTTATCCAGTAGAATTTTTGATCTAATTCCATATTTACCAATAAATGCCATTACTTTTGACTTATTTATTGATTAAAATATATATACAGTCAATATGCCCATTTCACCAATTAATGTTTAAAAAGGTCAACAAGTTTCCACAGCCAAGCTGTCATTCTCAAGACCAGATATTGAGTCAATATCTGGTCTTGAGAATGACAGCTTGGCTGTGGAAACTTGTTGACCTTTTTAAACATTAATTGGTGAAATGGGCATATTGACTGTATATATATTTTAATATTTGATCACCAAGAAGATCACTTGTGTATTAAATTATTTATTGATATTTTACAATTATATCTATTGGCTATTAATTTAAATTTATATGCTAACATTTGGAGCTCATTTTATGGAATGAAACTATACGAGAAGAAACTATACGAGAAGAATTAAATATATATAAAATTGAAGATAAAATCAGCGAAAATAATAGGAAATGGACAGAACACTTAATGAGAATGAACAACGAAAGAATACCAAAAAGAACATTCCTGTATAATCCCAGAGGAACCATAGATGTTGGTCCGACCACGTAAGAAGATGGACTTCTCCACTTTTACTCACTTCGCCGGAACAGGCTGCATAGCTTAAACCTTG
Source organism: Diploptera punctata (assembly GCA_030220185.1). Taxonomy (NCBI): domain Eukaryota; kingdom Metazoa; phylum Arthropoda; class Insecta; order Blattodea; family Blaberidae; genus Diploptera; species Diploptera punctata. The sequence goes on along the minus strand of JASPKZ010002709.1, from coordinate 1,236,138 downwards.
TAGTAGAAGAAGAAGAAGACGTAATAATGACAAGAAACAAAATTACTGCATACAGGATATGAAACTGTCATTTTTTTCTTTCATTATAACAAATAATCACGCATCCAATTTCGTTTGTAAAGCTATATCAACTACTTAAAACCCCCGTTCGATCAATTTGGACACAGAAGGGGTATTTTCGTTCGTTCGCCTGTATTTCAATCGCAGTCAAGCCAAGTTAAGTGATCTGATTTGCGGAGATTATATATACAATACACATGCATTATGAATCTAATTTGATGCTCATTTCGGTAAAGAGTAAGTCACAATAATCGAAATGTGGCATAATCAAAGTTCGGACAGTGATTTTTCAACAAAAAAGAAATTACATTTTTTTTAAAACATTTTAATAACTGAAGGATCGAATATTTTTTTTGCAATTTTCTTTTATGTGAGCCTATCAACTGTGGTTTTGGTCAAAACAGACACTGAGAATATTAATGGAATATCAATTTCATTTAGATTTATAAGGACTTTCGATACTCTTATATTGATTTGTATTTGTTATGCAACCGAACAATAATAATTTTAGGTTCTCCTTTTGTTTCTTTTCTTTTCTGAGCAGTTTAACAATTTGGTGTATTGTGCACAAATGTACTGATGTTATGTAATTTTTCAGTTTTTTTTTTTTCGGAGCCATACTACTTTCTGTGTATTCTACATAGCTGCGCTAGTACACTGCTGGAATTTATGCTGTGTACGTTGTGAAGTGTTTATAAGGAAAGGGAAGGAGCTAGTACACTCACTTCTTACTTGTAGAGTAATTTTTATATTTGAAGGGTGTAGGGAAATAATCAAGTAAGTCACTATTTCTTTTTTCGAAATACAGTTCGAAGTATGATTAGATTCCCCATATGAAGAGCTCTATAACTTAGAAGTGTATAATAGTAGAATATACCGGTTCATTCTAGTCAAGGGTTTATTTTTACGGTATCTCTAAACTTTGGCATAAAAGTAAGGAAGTATGCATGTTGTGCAACTAGTACATTTTCTGTGTTTCAAAGAATATGTGACTTACGCGTTTTTTTTTCCCCCTGTACCCTTCATTTATTTATTTTCATGGCTCATAAAGCATGGCATAATAACTATATTTATATGTACCTCGAAACATATGAAAAGTATATTTCATCATCATCATCATCAACAACAAGGATTAGGCCCAATGGCCTGTTCCGATCTCATTATAGGTCGAATTGGTCCTTCCATCTCTTCAGTGGTCTTCCCAACATTCTTCTCCCTTTTGGTTTATAATTGTACATTCTTCTTGGTATGCGCTGTTCATTCATTCGTAATACGTGCTGAAGATAAGCTTTTTCATAATATTTTATTCTTTCATAGAGATTAAATATATTAAGTTCTGTTCTTATATCTTCGTTTTTCTAAAAAAAGTATATTTTATACTAAAAATATTTAACGATTTTGGGAATATTTTGGAATTTTAGTAAAAAATGTTAGTACAAAAAAATTACTTTAGTAGTAATTCCGCTTAAGGAATTAGCAATCAATCTGGCATGCAAGTCTGTCCAATTAAAATCACAGATGCCAGTTTTTTCTTGTAAGCCCATGTTTACCTTAACAGAGATTTAGGCGCTCTCCCCCTACAGGGAAGAATTTGAACCATACTAATTTAGTTACAGTTGTTTTCGTATAGATGGCATTTGAGTGGTCCGTGGTCATCGTTCCGCCTCATACTGACATCTAGGAAACCAAGGTAGTACTAGGACGGGAAAATTCGGTTTTTGCTTTGAGGTATTTTCATTCAGGCTTAAGGATCTTTTACGAGACTGAATATCTTCAGACTCGGGACCCACGGCTTAATGTCCCTCCCGGAGGACTTGCCCCTTGGATTTTTCCATCCTAAAAACATCCATCGAACCCGGCCGGGTTTGAACCCGCGATGCTAGTAAGAGTGATAAAACAAGACAATAAACATGCCCAAATTATCCTGACACGTGTTTAGCCCTTGTAGTAGTATTTTTACTTTCGTGTGATCAACCTGACGATGCCCTGTTCAAGAGCGAAACATGTATCTGGAACAATTTGGGTATATTTCTTGTCTTGTTTTATCACCTATACTGGTATCTGTGGGATTAATTGGACAGATTTACATCCCAGTTTGATTGCTGATAATTTTAGCGAAATTACTACTAAGGTAAATTGTTTTATTTTATACTAGGACATTCGATAAGTAATGGCAACACAGTTGTAAATCAAGGATGCTAGTGGTGATCATTGTAATCTAGTAGTTTCGGCCAGTATGGGACCGGTTCCCACCCTGCATCGTGAGGCATTTGGGTAGCTACAATAAGTAGCGACTCCGGGTCGAGAAGGCCAGCTAAAACAGCTGAGGAACCCGACATGCTGACCACATGTCACCCCTGCACTGGTTTTATGATCGTCTACCTTTGTGTTTAACACACGTGGATGTGATGCCAACAGCCGGCTGATAGGACAACGGCCTTCTAGGCCTGTCGCGGTTGGAGTATTTGGAGTTCATGAAATGATTAAAATGTACTACTACTGTCATTAACATTCCCATCTTCATAATCACACACACACATACACATAAACACAAACAAACAGCAAACACAAATTATTATCGCCTCACTATGATGCTTAACAAGCGGCTCGCTTTGTTCCCCGCAGCTGTTATATGTTATTAAAATACAAAGGTCTCGACTGCCGCGACTACAACGATGTTGCCACATTGCTATTCTCCCTTCAGTCCCAATTAAAACTCGGACAGATGTGGAACATTCGATCCAGTTATAAAATTGTGTACCGTAATTAATGGTACAATTATCAGTGATTTATTGTGATATGTAGCTAGAATAATAATACAATATCTACATATTATATTAGTTTAATATATAAGTGATTTGAGCATGCGGCGGCCATGGGAAAATATTTCAGACCGAACAGTTAATAATAATAATAATAATAATAATAATAATAATAATAATAATAATAACAATAATAATAAATATAATAATATTTTCAGCATTATTTTGTATGGATATTAAGTTTATGTAGAACTACAAGCTATATAATGTTGGAATTAAATTATTTAATTAATACGTATATAATTTTAATTTTAAAAACTTAAATAATATAAAATAACATAAAAATTAGATAATAACATATATAATCAATGTCTTCTGTCCTTGTGTAATAAACGCTCATAGCGCTATGAGAAACGTGACAACACTGCATATCAAGCATTGCCGCGCGGCACCCGCTTTTATATAAACTGTTAACCATCAGAGTGAGGCAATAATACACACACACATACACTAACACAAACAAACACAATTACTCTCATATCACGTATCATCAAAACAATTATCATGACTTTAAGTATTATGTATATTTACTTTATGTATCACTAAACACAAACTCACAAACACAAACAAACACACAACACTTTTTACTTTATGTAACATCTACACTTCACACACCCGAAATCAGTGTGTATTATGTTTATTTATTCAATAAAGATTAGATGGTAGTTAGGGACATAGAGCAGACCCGGGGATAAGGACATTATGCCCGAGGTAACCCGGGGAGTGGTGGTGGGGCTCTGAATAAAAAAAATAAATATTTCTCCCAGAGAAAGACGTACCTGTAGAATTCCCGCTAATTTCCCTTACAAATGAAAACCAGTGTCGAAAATATGTATCCATTCATTTTATTAATACACTGTGTGTGTGTGTGTGTGTGTGTGTGTGTGTGTGTGTGTGTGTGTGTGTGTGTGTGTGTGTGTGTGTGTGTGTGTGTGTGTGTGTGTGTGTGGTGTGTGTGTGTGTGTGTGTGTGTGTGTGTGTGGTGCTTAGCTGGTTTAGACATTTCATATTACAATTTTGTTCTCATTTCTTGTAAGAGAAGAAGAATATTTAAACTTGGTCCCAGTAGATTTGAGACAATTGCACAGGAAGTAAACTTAAAGCCAGTACACCAAAAAGTAATTTAATACTACTCAGACACAAATCTTTGTTAATATTCTTCTTGAATGTGAGGAACCGGTCGTCTGAGTCACCTCATCCGCTTGCACTGTACTTCATTATTTAAACTGTCTTCATTAAAACTTGCCGAGTTTGATTCAAGCAAAGAGCAAATTCAATTTTCTCATTTTGTCTCGTGGCATTTTCAAGATGTTTCTCTTCACTCGTCATTCTCTTGTGTCTCCTCTGACTCGACTTCACCATCCCTCACACCTGACAGCTGCAAATTCTCATAAACCCAACAAATCAAGAAGTCGCTAATCAAACTATGATCTGATTTGTCTCAAAATTCATTATAATCTGGTAAGGAGATTAGTATGCGTATCTTCCAATCTTAATTACGTTATATTCAAAATAATAAGTACGTAAATATATATATTCCACCGCTGTGGTCTCGAGGTAGCGTGCTGCCTTGTCACACAGCGGGCCCGAGTTGGATTCCCGGTCTATATTTTTCCTCACCTGTAAGACAAATGTCAGGAAGCTTAGGGCTCAACGGTCCCCGAAAATCATCCGGCCATCATCATCAACAACATCATCCTTATCCTTATCATTATCACCATCATCCTTTACAGGTGTGGAAAGCAACGAGAAACTACCACACCTACAATTCTCTAGTAAAGCTGCAAAGAATAGCATGAAAATGCTATGATTGCAGTGAAAGACCTGCCCTCGGGCAGAATTACTATCGATGGATATATATACATATATATATATATATATATATATATATAATTAGAATGTGACAAAACTATCTGACAGAATTTGAAGAAGGCGATAAAATTCATTGAAATGTGATCGGTCATTGACTCCCATTTGAGGCATGAGTTAAATAGTCATTATAACAGCCTTTGGTTGTGAAGCTTTTCAATTATACAATAAATATATATTATGATAATTTTGTTTGGTGTTTTAATTATGCTTTAAATATTTTTTCGGGAAAATGTTAAATATGTATATTTTTAAAGTAATAGAATAAACTAATTAGACGTTAGGAAATAAAAGTAACGATTTTTTTCGTCGATATTTTTGTAACCAACGAAAGTTTTTACTTCTTTATGCATTCAGCAACTCCCAAGTTTTTGTATTTAAGAACTGAATTTTGTATGAAGGTTCCTTGAAGATACAATCTTGTAAAGATCTCCGTGCTTCCCTTTAAAGATCTCTGAGCCCTTGTTCACGGAAATTAAACTGCTAATCCAATTTCTTTTAGAGGCTTTGTCTGCTTAGTTTTCAAAAAGAAATATAGTATTAAGAACTTATACCTGCATTCAAGATCTATTATTATTATATAACTTTACCGCTCTAGAAAAAATGCACCATTCAGTAACTTTTCTTTTTCGTATATTTATGCCATATGTTTCACATAGAAATACACTGGTCAACATCATTTATGTCTCATGAGTACCAATAGTTGTACTTAATGCAGTTTTTTTTACAGTGTTTTCAAATATGTATTCGGAATTTCTCCATCACCCACAGTTTTTTATTTCAAATTAAATTAATGGATTTAAATAATTATTTTTTTAAATAAACCTACAGTTCTTCCCGGAAAATCTTGGCGCAGTGAGCGATGAGCACCACCAGGAGATTTCAGCTACGGAAAAGAGATATCAAGCAAATGGAATTCTAATATGCTGTCCGATTATTGTTGGACCATCAAGAGGGATGTTCCACAGGCGAAATATAGCAGGAAATCGTCATTTCTTACTTTCTAGGTGGGTCCAATGTTCAAATATTGTGTAGTTACGAATGTAGAAAATATTAAAGTGTTTGCGTCTCTCGGAAACCTTGCGTGATGGAGAAAAACCGATATCATATTTGAATTCAGGAGCAAAAATACTATCAGAATCACATATTTTTCTTTCTGAGACAAAAAAAAAAGTTTATTTTTTGTTGCTCAGTGTAATGTATCTTACATTTTCTCTTAAAACTAATGGATGATACATATGTAAAGTTATATAGCAGAAATAATGTATCTTACATTTTCTCTTAAAACTAATGGATGATACATATGTAAAGTTATATAGCAGAAATAATGTATCTTACATTTTCTCTTAAAACTAATGGATGATACATATGTAAAGTTATATAGCAGAAATAATGTATCTTACATTTCTCTTAAACTAATGGATGATACATATGTAAAGTTATATAGCAGAAATATGTATCTTACATTTTCTCTTAAAACTAATGGATGATACATATTAAAGTTATATAGCAAAAATAATGTATCTTACATTTTCTCTTAAAACTAATGGATGATACATATGTAAAGTTATATAGCAGAAATAATGTATCTTACATTTTCTCTTAAAACTAATGGATGATACATATGTAAAGTTATATAGCAGAATAATGTATCTTACATTTTCTCTTAAAACTAATGGATGATACATATGTAAAGTTATATAGCAGAAATAATGTATCTTACATTTTCTCTTAAAACTAATGGATGATACATATGTAAAGTTATATAGCAGAAATAATGTATCTTACATTTTCTCTTAAAACTAATGGATGATACATATGTAAAGTTATATAGCAGAAATAATGTATCTTACATTTTCTCTTAAAACTAATGGATGATACATATGTAAATTATATAGCAGAAATAATTTATCTTACATTTTCTCTTAAAACTAATGGATGATACATATGTAAAGTTATATAGCAGAAATAATGTATCTTACATTTTCTCTTAAAACTAATGGATGATACATATGTAAAGTTATATAGCAGAAATAATGTATCTTACATTTTCTCTTAAAATAATGAATGATACATATGTAAAGTTATATAGCAGAAATAATGTATCTTACATTTTCTCTTAAAACTAATGGATGATACATATGTAAAGTTATATAGCAGAATAATGTATCTTACATTTTCTCTTAAAACTAATGGATGATACATATGTAAAGTTATATAGCAGAAATAATGTATCTTACATTTTCTCTTAAAACTAATGGATGATACATATGTAAAGTTATATAGCAGAAATAATGTATCTTACATTTTCTCTTAAACTAATGGATGATACATATGTAAAGTTATATAGCAGAAATAATGTATCTTACATTTTCTCTTAAAACTAATGGATGATACATATGTAAAGTTATATAGCAGAAATAATGTATCTTACATTTTCTCTTAAAACTAATGGATGATACATATGTAAAGTTATATAGCAGAAATAATGTATCTTACATTTTCTCTTAAAACTAATGGATGATACATATGTAAAGTTATATAGCAGAAATAATGTATCTTACATTTTCTCTTAAAACTAATGGATGATACATATGTAAAGTTATATAGCAGAAATAATGTATCTTACATTTTCTCTTAAAACTAATGGATGATACATATGTAAAGTTATATAGCAGAAATAATGTATCTTACATTTTCTCTTAAAAACTAATGGATGATACATATGTAAAGTTATATAGCAGAAATAATGTATCTTACATTTTCTCTTAAAACTAATGGATGATACATATGTAAAGTTATATAGCAGAAATAATTTATCTTACATTTTCTCTTAAAACTAATGGATGATACATATGTAAAGTTATATAGCAGAAATAATGTATCTTACATTTTCTCTTAAAACTAATGGATGATACATATGTAAAGTTATATAGCAGAAATAATGTATCTTACATTTTCTCTTAAAACTAATGGATGATACATATGTAAAGTTATATAGCAGAAATAATGTATCTTACATTTTCTCTTAAAACTAATGGATGATACATATGTAAAGTTATATAGCAGAAATAATGTATCTTACATTTTCTCTTAAAACTAATGGATGATACATATGTAAAGTTATATAGCAGAAATAATGTATCTTACATTTTCTCTTAAAACTAATGGATGATACATATGTAAAGTTATATAGCAGAAATAATGTATCTTACATTTTCTCTTAAAAACTAATGGATGATACATATGTAAAGTTATATAGCAGGAAATAATGTATCTTACATTTTCTCTTAAAACTAATGGAAGATACATAGGTAAAGTTATATAGCAGAAATAATTTATCTTACATTTTCTCTTAAAACTAATGGATGATACATATGTAAAGTTATATAGCAGAAATAATGTATCTTACATTTTCTCTTAAAACTAATGGATGATACATATGTAAAGTTATATAGCAGAAATAATGTATCTTACATTTTCTCTTAAAACTAATGGATGATACATATGTAAAGTTATATAGCAGAAATAATGTATCTTACATTTTCTCTTAAAACTAATGGATGATACATATGTAAAGTTATATAGCAGAAATAATGTATCTTACATTTTCTCTTAAAACTAATGGATGATACATATGTAAAGTTATATAGCAGAAATAATGTATCTTACATTTTCTCTTAAAACTAATGGATGATACATATGTAAAGTTATATAGCAGAAATAATGTATCTTACATTTTCTCTTAAAACTAATGGATGATACATATGTAAAGTTATATAGCAGAAATAATGTATCTTACATTTTCTCTTAAAACTAATGGATGATAAAGTTATAAACGATACCTAACAAAAATTAAAACGTTCATCTATTATTACAGCAATCAGTGACGCTTTAGTTCGTTGTGCTATATTGTAACAAAGCACAAAACACGCTATCAAAACATAAAATACAGGTTCAACAAATCGCAATAGTATATTATGATGCAAGGTTGGGAAGTGGTTTTTACCGAAGGGAGGAAAATGTTTAAAAACCGAGCGATAGCAATAGCACGTATCCATTGTTTGAAACAAGGTGAACCAGTATCACGAATGCATTATTGTGAATGGTTTCTGTCATCAACTTATAAGTGTACACGTGTCCATTGTTTGAAACAAGGTGACCCAGTATCGTAGACTGCGATGGGCAGGACATGTTGCACGTATGGGGAATGAAAGACTTGCATGGAAGCTTCTTGTAGGGAAGCCAGAGGGAAAACGCCCAGTTGGTAGACCAAGAATGAGGTGGGAGAATAACATTACCTATGATTTGAGGGAAGTAGACTATACAGGGAATGATTGGAAAGCAGTAGCTCAGGATAGGGATGTATGGAGAGCTTATGTCCGCACGGCCATGAACCTACGGGTTCGATAGTGCCAGTGAGTAAGTAAGTAAGTATACTCTGCTGGATAAGAAAAGGAATGAAGATATAAGAAAGGAACTAAATATTTTCAAACTTACAGACCGAATAATGAAATATAAGAACGACTGGAAAGAACATATTGATAGAATGCCAGAAGAAAGATTTCCAAAATGATTGCTAAATTATAAACCACACGGAAGGAGAAATGTTGGGACGCCCACACAGAAGATGGTCTGAACAATTTAAACAATTCTAGCTTTCATTAAACCGGAACGAACCAACAGGCTTAATCCCTGGATGATGATGATGATTATGTATAATTTAATCTTGGTGAAATGGAAGAGTAGACCTGTACGGTCTTAACTCCATCAAGTAAAATAAATAAATAGTCCACGCAGGTCAACTGTTCCCGTGTTTGTTATTAATATTTTATAATATTCTCTGGCAATGAAGTTTGATAGTGTAATACCAGTCCTGTTAAATAAAGCGAAGCTTCAGTCAGATGAAACTAAACTGCACGATATTGTTATTCACTGGAAACCGATGAGTGAACCAACACTTCCTGTAATGTGACAGACAGTGATGCCATAGTCGTAGGTAGTTTAGCAAACATGTAGTTACGAGGTGTGAAATTGAACACAATGTATAACTCACATATGCGCTTCTGTCGTTATTCAAAATAGTAACTAGAGCATCAATACAAAATTCTATCAGACACTTCGTTTTGCACGTCTCGTATTATCTGCAGAGTCCTTTTCACTTATCTGACATAATTTCTCCTTTTGTTATTTCCTACATTAGGTACAGACTAGCTGATCTTCAATATCATGCCTGTCTTTCTTTAAGTTTTAATTTAGGCTTATTTATTCACAGTTTTAGAAGTTGCTGACAGTACATTTTGTTTGAATGTGTGAATTTTTCACTTGTCATCAATGTTGAAATGTTTCGCTTGTATACAGCTAATCAAGGTATTGTATGTATGACGCGTTGCTGGGAAAATGTAAACTTTTTGACAACCTCTGACATAAAGCACGTAACTGCCATGAACTTTTCTCGTTATTATATGAACTTACAGCACAGAATAAAGTGTAACGTATATTATTAAACTGCAAATAGTGAGGGAATCAAAATTCATATCATAAATTACAAACAAATTAATACAACGCCAGTAACTGTGAAAATCATATCTGGTGTCTTCATTTAAACTTAGAAACTATTTACATTTCTCTCATTTATTACTGTTTTTGTAATTATTATTATTGTTATTATTATTATTATTATTATTATTATTATTATTATTATTATTATTATTATTATTATTATTATTATTATTATTATTCATCCGGTAACATGGCACCTGCCGCTGTCTTCCGGAAACCAAACGCCATTCCTCTCTGTCCATCCATTGATCTTCCTCCAATCCTCTGATATTCATAGTTGCTTGTACCCCTTCTATCCAAGTTTTATTCGGTCTTCCTCTCTTCCTCCTTTCCTTTGGGATCCATTCCATAACAATTGTATGCCATCTTCGCTCTGACAATCTTTTGACATAATAATAATAATAATAATAATATATATTATTATTATTATTATTATTTATTATTATTATTTATTATTATTATTATTTATTAATTTATTTATTTATTTATTTATTTATAAACAGTTTTACATGTAATGAAACATCTTCCTGTGCCCAAAGCTTTTTAATTTTTTTATCTTCTTTCTACATCCTTCTCTGTCTTCCCACTCCAATTCTTCCAGACCTAGCTCCCTCATACCGGTTCTTCATCATCCATTAATTTAAATCTAGGTCGACCTCTCATTCCTTTCCCAGGTGAAATCCATTCCAAAGCTTGTCTGGGTAATCTTTTCTCTGACATCATACGTAATTTATAATTATTATTATTATTATTATTATTATTATTATTATTATTATTAAGAAGACACGCTGTAGCGCAGCTGGTTAAGACAATACGGCTACAAACCGGAACGTCAACGGTTCGAGTCCCGGTGAGGTCAGAATTTTTAAATTGACCAAACCATCTGGTGGCACCATGGGCCTTGGGTCAATTCAGACTCTAACGGAAATGAGTACCAGACGCTTGTTCTGGGGGGTAAAGGCGGTCGTCACGCAGAGCTGACAACCCGGCCGAATGTTTAGAAAAAAGTGGGTGCCTTAATCTCCTACTTCCCCAATGTGTTCTCTTAGGGCCAGTGGTGGGATGACTTAAAAAATATTATTATTATTATTATTATTATTATTATTATTATTATTATTATTATTATTATTATTATTATTATTATTATTATTACTATTATTAATACTATTGGTGACACAAATGGACTTTTGGAGAAGGGATTCTTGAAATTAAAGAGGAGACAAAATTATGAATACTAAAATCAGAGATATAATGGATGTTTAAACAGTTGTTCGACGAGTTAATGAAAAAAAAAAGACTAGAATGATTTGGTAACATAAAGAGGATGTCAGATGACAGGATACCTCAGATGGTATTAAATTTTGCAGCGTCGGGCAGCAGAAGAGGATATGTTGTCGAGAGTAAAACAGATATTGATGGAGAGAATAAGGATTTATGGAGGAATAAAATTTACAGTCGGTCTTAGAAAAACTACTGTATTGTACAGAAATTCGTAATAGAGAATATTACTATTTATTTACCAGGTTTCACAATGTTTCACAAAACCTTTCAGAGCCCAATTAATCTTCTGTCATTCTCCTGTCACATTTCTCTGTCATTCCAATCTATAATAATCAAATCATTTTTCTCTTGCTCTTTAAAACATTATTAAATCACGTTTTTGCCGTCCTCTTATTATTATTATTATTATTATATTATTATTATTATTATTATTATTATTAATTATTATTGTTATATTATGATTAGTATTATTATTATTATTATTATTATTATTATTATTATTATTATTATTATTATTATTATTATTATTATTATTATTATTATTATTATTATTATTATTATTATTATTATTATTATTATTATTATTATTATATTATTATTATTTAATCAATTGAGTTGGTGTTTACTTGATGAACATCCATATTTATTAATTAAATAAAAATAAAATTAAGTTTTATTTTTATTTAATCAATTATTATTATTAGTATTACTTCTACTGCTGTGGTTTCAGGGTAAGGTTGTTGCCTCGTATGCAGCGGATCCAAGTTCGAAGCCCGGTCAGGACAAGTTTCGTGGGTGAGATTTAATTCGGGGTTGATCTGAATATATTACCGTCCCATTTTTGCATTAAAATCTCGTAATATAATGTTCATATGATCTAGTGAAAGGCTATCAAATCGCATTCTAATTTCTCATAGAAATCATTCTTAATCTTATCGTCCTTATCTTCTGTGTGACCAAGTAATGATTACAGATCACATCGTTCATCCTTAAGAATCATATATGATGCATATCGCTAATAAATGTATTAACATTTCGAATAGCTAAGAAGATCCTCCTTCGGACCAAATACCCGTTCCGAATTTTTGTCTCGCTGAACCCAATAATAAAATGTAAATCTTTCTGATTCCTAACTACCTTCTCCTGTAAATAAATTCGTATAAAGCGACTATACCCAAGAACGATTTATCTAATTCCCATGATGGACGAGAGAGAGACGAAAAACAGGTGAATGGAAAAGACTACATAACAATGAGCTAAACGATTTTTATAGGAAACTAGGTATAATAAAAACAGTTAAATCTCGTAGATCGCAATGGGCACGACATGTGTATCGAATGGGGAATGAAATAGGTGCATAGAAACGCCTTGTATGAAAACCAGAAGGAAAACATCCGGTAGGTAGGCCAAGAATGAGATGGAAGAATAACATTAACCATGATTTTAAGAAGGTAAATTATATAGGGGATGATTAAAAAACATTAGCCCAGGATATGGATGTATGGAATAAGCTGTTAGTTTATGCTGATGATGTAGTACTACTGGCCGATAGCGAGGAGATACTAAAGGCCAACACGCACACACTATTGAGTAACACTAAGAAATTAGGACTGGAAGTAAATATCAGTAAAACTAAATATATGGTCACACGTAGAAATTCAGTATATAATGGAAATGGACAGCTAATGACAAATGAGGGAAATTTCGAGGAAGTAGCTGAATTCAAATACCTAGGAACAATAATCACAAATAGGAATGAGATGCACAGAGAAATTAAACATAGGCTCAATTCTGGAAATGCATGCTATTATGCATTGCAGAGACTTTTGATGTCCCAACTCCTTTCAAAAAACATTAAACTGAAAATATATAAAACTATTATTCTACCATATGGGTGCGAAACATAGACTCTTACTTTAAGGGAGGAAAGGAGATTACGAGTATTTGAGAATAAAGTTCTTAGGAAAATTTTTGGACCAAAGAGAGATGAACAGACAGGTGAATGGAGAAGACTACATAACAATGAACTACATGGTCTTTATAGGAAGCCAGATATAATAAGAACAGTTAAGTCTCGTAGACTGCGATGGGCAGAACATGTTGCGCGTATGGGGAATGAAAGACTTGCATAGAAGCTTCTTGTAGGAAAGCCAGAAGGAAAACGCCCAGTTGGTAGACCAAGAATGAGGTGGGAGAACAACATTAACTATGATTTGAGGGAAGTAGATTATACGGGGAATGATTGGAAAGCATTAGCTCAGGATAGGGATGTATGGAGAGCTTATGTCCGCACGGCCATGAACCTACGGGTTCGATAGTGCCAGTGAGTAAGTAAGTAAGTATCGATGTATGGATAAATTATTTCCACGCATCCATGAACCTCCTGGTTCCATAGTAGCAGTGCATTAGTTATGTTATAATAATGTTTACCCGGCAGTTCCGGTGTTTCGTAATGAATTTTAAAAATATTGAGTTTGTTGACATTCTTTTTTTTATTTTAATCATGGATTTTTTTTGACTACTGAAAAATACATTAGTCCTAAAATATGTAAAAAAAATTAAAAGTTTTATGTATTTTAGTTGATTATAATTATTAATTAACTTATTTTATTTGTAGATGTCGCTGCTGCAGTTTTTTGATGAAAATAAAATCATTATACTTGTGATTCCACGTATCACCTACATAAATATAATGATGTTTTATTGAAGTATTTCATTTGAGTATTTTACTCGGAAATATTTCTCGCCTTTAACAAAATTTTAGTAAATAAAAAACATACAACATGTAATTTAATTAAATGAAAGAAAACGCCGCATATAATGTTACATTACATTTGCAGCAAATATTAGTAATGTGATATAGAATAAGTGATTGTGAATAATTTAATTTATTACAAACATTAAAATCTTTTCATTTATAGTTCACTGCAGTACTGTAGAATTGGCGTGATTTTTAAGCAGAATAACTAAATTTGGATACGGCATTTTTTTATTCATTTGCATTAATAAGAAACACATATACCAAATATATATATATATATATATATATTTATTTAACAATTACAGAAATGGATAATTTCGCTTATAAGACTGGCGTTAAGCTCGTTCAGAATTACGAAAAGAGTACACGAAATTTATTTTTCTCCAGTTGCGTACATTATTTTTGGTACACTTAAATAGAATAGAATAGATTTATTTAGCCTGGTGGAGTTAAGGCCATGTGGCCTTCTCTTCCACTCACCAGAACAAGCATATGTTACATATGAATACAAAAAAAATACAATAATAGTCATATAAAACAGGACAAACATATGTTACACATGAATACAAAAAAATTACAATAATAGTCATATTAAACAGGACAAACATGTTACATATGAATACAAAAAAAAAGTTACAATAATAGTCATTGAACAATTAATTATCTGTCATATTGAATAATAATGAAATTAATGTCTAATAATAGAATGAAACTAAATACAATTAAAATTAATTTAATGATACAATGAATAAAAAAAGGAATAACAGCTCGAATCTACTATGCATAAAAAGAAAAGAAAAAAATACAAAGAAAGTAATAAACTACAATGAATTAATCTACGCTTTTTATACAAGGCGTTAGGTAAATATATTAACAAATCCTAAGTCTATTTTTATTAAATAATGCAAAAACGCATTATTAATTCTTAAAAAGTAGTATTGGTGAGTTGTTTCTGTTAGTGATTTTATTTTCAATTTATTTCTGAAAGATGGTAAAGTTTGGCAGT
Organism: Diploptera punctata; assembly: GCA_030220185.1. Taxonomy (NCBI): domain Eukaryota; kingdom Metazoa; phylum Arthropoda; class Insecta; order Blattodea; family Blaberidae; genus Diploptera; species Diploptera punctata. The sequence goes on along the minus strand of JASPKZ010002709.1, from coordinate 1,220,777 downwards.
CTCTGACATAGGGTGGAAGTGAATTCCATGTTCTAGCAAGAGAAACTGTAAAAGATTTCGAATAATAGGTAGTATGATGAGGAGGGATATAAAGGACACTGTGTTCAAGGGATCGGGTATCTAAGTTATGTGTATCAGAGAGTTTAGTGAAGTGGTGTGATAAATAATAAGGTAAAGATGTGTGTAATATGTTATAGAGAAGGCATAGGGAATGGATGGTTCTACGATCTTGAAGACGAAGCCATGACAATTGTTCCAGGGATGGTGTAACATGATCAAATCTACGTATACCACAAATAAAACGTATGCAAGAATTGTGAACACGTTGAAGTTTTTGGGTAAGAACAGTATTTAGGTCAGTAAAAAGAGTATCACAATAATACTTATATAAGTTTAATTAACTGAAATTTAATAAAATTGGATGCTAGTCCATGATAATCTTCTCTCTAAAAATAAGTAAATAGAAAATAAACCTAAACTTCTTACTTACTTACTTACTTACTTACTTACTTACTTACTTACTTACTTACTTACTTACTTACTTAATACAGGCTTTCCACTTTAGAGCAGTTTGCCCTTGATTCCTGCTTTTCAGAGATTCCTATCTTCCCATTGACCATCTCCCATACCCCTCTTCATCATGGCATCAAATATTCCCTCATGCCATGCTCTTCTACTTCTCCCCCTCTTCCTTCTGCCTGGCATCATCCAATCCAACACCTGTTTAGGCCACTGGTATTACGACATCCGTTGTACATGTCCATACCACTGTAGAGCTCTCTTTGTTATCCTATCGATAACAGTTTCTTGTGCATCCATTTCTTGTCTGATATATGTATTTCGAATATGTTGTAGCCTGGATATTCTCATACTTCTCCGTAATCCATCCATTTCTGTCGCCAAGATTCTTTTCTGCATCCTTTCATTTATTGTCCAGCTTTCTGATTCATATGTAAGTATACTTTCTATTATTGTCTGTATAATCTCTTTTTTTCTGGTCAAATTTCTATTCCATAAAAGGCCATTCAGGGATCTAATCGCCTTCCCTGCACAATTTAATCTGTTAATAAACTTCTAAAAGTGCAAAATAATAATAATTTTTTTTGAGTCTTATTAGATGCATGGTCTATGTATACCTTAATAAATCTCGCGTAATGCCACTGCGATTTTTTAGAAGCTCTGCCAGTAAATTCAAATCCTACGTTCTCGTCGTGCTCCCTGACTGCAGTCGTAATAGACTGTAGCTAACAGGATGAGACGAAAGGCGAGTTCTCAGCGCCTTAAAACTGAGACCTGTCGGCTAAGGGAGCAAAACCTAAAAACCCAGGTCTTCCGTGTCTGGGGGTTAGAGGCGTCAGACTGGCAACCTGGCCCTGGAAAAAAGTATATCGCTACGTACTTCAGTAAAATATGTCAGCGGATGGATTTAAATATGACAGACTTAAGCTACGAAAACAGACCTTTGTTATTGGCACATGGAATGTTCAAAGCTTGAATACTAAAGAACAAGAAGTAATAGATGAGAGAGAGAGGGGGGGATGCATGGTATGCATGGTGATAAGACTCTATTATAGGAATAAATAAGGAATAAAATGTATTTCACTATTAGAAAATCCAGAGTAAAAGCTCCCAGTAGGCAGACCAAACATGAGATGAGAGAATAGCCTAATATTAACTAAGATTTGAGAGAAAAGTAGATTATACAGAGATTGTAGATTATACAGGAGATTATGGAAAACAATGGCTCCGTGTTCGATAGTGCAAGAGAATTAGTTAAAGTCAGTTGCAAAAAATTATTATATTTTAATAATTCAAGAATTTAGACACATCGATATAATAAAGCCTTTAAAACTGGCTAAGTTAGAACAATGTTTTACATTAAATGTTTCTTAACCCATTCACTTCAGGTTTAAATGCTCAACGCATTCCTCAGAAACCGTATTTTAGTCACCGTTAAACATACTGCCTATTTTCAGGCATTCAAAACAAACAAAAGATAACGGTACTTGAGATTATAATAAGGGTGAAAGCCAAAACACATTCCTCTACTACTCATTAATGTTAACAAAACATTACTGAGTTAAAGGTCTTTTAACAGCCGGCGAGGGTACCTCGTCTTCTGAGGCAAATGGGAAGTATCAATTCAATAACTAGCATTCATGTTTAATTCATATCTTTATAACTTCTGAGTATTGTGCAGGTCAATCATTATCGTGCACATCTTATATTTAGTTCTAAACTTTAAACCGCTCATCTGAAAAGTGAAAATAATAGGCCTAATAATAATAATAATAATAATAATAATAATCTAATATATATAAAAATAAATGTTGGTTTGTTTGTTTTTGTTTGTTTGTTTGTTTGTTTGTTTGTTTGTTTGTTCGTACTTTATGCGCGGCCATACCGTTGTTCCGATTGTGATGGAGCTTTTTGTAAAATGTTCAGGAGATTCCCGGGATGAACATAGGCTATAAGAGAGTTGTTATACCCAATTCCTTCACCCTTAAAAATCGACATTTGTAGTGGAAAACGTGACAAAAGTAGCTATTTTGACGCTTTAATGGCTTACGCTGCCTAAACAATAACAAATACACAAAAATCAATGTACACAGAAGTGAATATTTCATTAAGTTCTACAAAAAAGCCCGTTCTTTGCTTAAACACTGTATAATTTCCACAAATACAGTGGAACAAGTTAGGTTTGTTCGCACACTTGCGTGTAGACATTGTCATACTTGAAGTCATACTAGAGATATAAAATGAGAACAGCATTCATAAAGCAAGTGTCTATGATGAACAACACCCAATAACAACCTCAGTAGCAATTGTGACAACCTAAAGGCTTAGAGGCCCGAATTGACACATTTCTCTGCAATAATACTTATTACCTTCTAGCACATGCCATCAATAAATATCTGAAAACACATTAAGTCCATTGTGAAAAAACTGTACGTGATAGAAGAAAACTAAGAACAGTTCTGGAATCAGCATAAAAAAGTGAACTATTATCACGTATTGGTTTCCAGTCATCTGACATCATGCAGACTAGTGTTATATAATACGCAATTAAATTGGTACGGATACAACGAATGCAAGAAGAAAGGTTACCCAGAAAAACATTAGAATGGTGTCCACCTTGAAGAAGAAGGAACGGAAGACCTCGAAACTCGCGGATGCAAGAAATAAGAACAGGAATGAGAACAAGAGGACTGGAGGACATGGAGTGGATGGATAGGGACGAGTGGAAAAGAAAAATAAAACTTTAGGCACAGAAAGATGTGTAAACATTAAAAATCTGTACATAAATAAATAAAATTATTATTACTTACTTACTTAGTTACTTACTCACTGGCACTATCGAACCCGAAGGTTCATGGCTGCGCTGACATAAGCTCTCCATACATCCCTATCCTGAGCTAATGATTTCCAATCATTCCCTTTATAATCTACTTCCCTCAAATCATAGTTAATGTTGTTCTCCCACCTCATTCTTGGTCTACCAACTGGGCGTTTTCCCTCTGGCTTTCCTACAAGAAACTTCCATGCACGTCTTTCATTCCCCATACGCGCAACATGTCCTGCTCATCGCAGTCTACGAGACTTAACTGTTCTTATTATATCTGACTTCCTATAAAGACCATGTAGTTCATTGTTATGTAATCTTCTCCATTCACCTGCCTGTTCATCTCTCTTTGGTCCAAAATTTTTCCTAAGAACTTTATTCTCAAATACTCGTAATCTCATTTCCTCCCTTAAAGTAAGAGTCCATGTTTCGCACCCATATAATATAACTGGTAGAATAATAGTTTTATATATTTTCAGCTTAACGTTTTTTGAAAGGAGTTGGGACATCAAAAGTCTCTGCAATGCATAATAGCATGCATTTCTAGAATTGAGTCTATGTTTAATTTCTTTGTGCATCTCATTCCTATTTGTGATTATTGTTCCTAGGTATTTGAATTCAGCCACTTCAATAAAATTATTATTATTATTATTATTATTATTATTATTATTATTATTATTATTATTATTATTATTATTATTATTATTATTATTATTATTATTATTATTATTATTATTATTATTGGTTATTCAATAGTAGATTATATACGGTATAAGCAATTAAATTGGTATGGGCACGTACGACGAATGCAAGAAGAAAGATTACCCAGGAAAACATTGGAATGGTGTCCACCTGGAAGAAGGAGAGGAAGACCTCAAAACTCGTGGATGCAGGAAATAACTGGAATGAGAGCAAGAGGACTAGAGGACATGGATTGGATGGAGAGAGACGAGTGGAGAAGAAAAATAAAATTTTAGGCACAGAAAGATGTGTAAACATTAAAAATCTGTATATAAATAAATAAAATTATTATTATTATTATTATTATTATTATTATTAGTAGTAGTAGTAGTAGTAGTAGTAGTAGTAGTAGTAGTAGTAGTATTTCTACATATAGGTAAATGTCTAAATGTAAATAAATATATAATTGGCCTGAAATTTTAGTAACATGTGCAGTATAGGCCTATTTACGTTGCCGTGCAAATTTAATTATTATAGGAGTGTGGAGTTCTTACAATGTTAATCACATGATAGACCCGCCTGTTTCATCATGTGATCAGGTGATATGATGACGACAGTGCTACTGACAGGTGGGTCACCTGTCTATCTCCATGTTTTTACCAGGGGGCGTGATATCTCCATCTGTTTTACTGCACTACCAGATTTGTTTTTTATTTTACCCGAATCACAGGACGTAAATAAATTAAACTGAATAAAGTTATCTGATCGTATAGAGGTTGCAGATAAACTATTTAAGATATAGATCCGGAGTCTCATTCAAGAGATGTCTGTGTTATTACTTGTTAAAGTGTTTACAGCACGGTTGTCCAAAACTACGGACCGCGGGTTGGATACGGCCCTCCATCACTTTCCATCTGGCCCCTGTAGGCCTGCAACATTCTAATAAATTAAAATATGCTAAGGGTAGACCAATAACTTTAATTTGTGATTAATGGAACTAGAACTTGTGAAATATGTTATAACGAGATAACAAGAAATATAAGAATTAACAGACGCTTACGAGTATTATTATTATTAGTAGTAGTAGTAGTAGTAGTAGTAGTAGTAGTAGTAGTAGTAGTAGTAGTAGTTGTATTATTATTATTATTATTATACTCACAATAATAATAATAATAATAATAATAATAATAATAATAATAATAATAATAATAATAAAGCGTATGGTGACGTCATAAGAATGACAGAAAACAGCTTCTCAAGAAGAATACTAGAATGGGTGCCACTTGGTAGAAGAACAAGAGGAGAACGGGTAAACATAACGTGGATTGGTAATGAAAAAGGATTGGACGATGGGGATTGGAATGAGAGAGAGATGTGGAAGAGAATAACAGTAGTTTAATTAGGCACAGGATGATATGAAAAATTGTGAAACCTATTAAATAAATGAATAATAATAATAATAATAATAATAATAATAATAATAATAATAATCCATCCATAGTAATTCTACCTGAAGACAGGTCCTTCACTGCAATTATAGCATTTACATGCTATGCTTGCAGCTTTGCTAGGGAATTATAGGTGTGGTAGCTTCCCGTTACTTTCCACACCGGTGAAGGATGATGATGATGATAAGGATGATGATGATGATGATTATGGCCATTTGATTTCGGGGACCGTTTGGGCCTTAAAGTTTTCCTGACATTTGTCTTACAGGTGAGGAAAAACCCCGATAAAAACCTCACCCAGAAAAACTGTCCGGACCGGGGATCGAACCCGGGGCCGCTGCGTGACAAAGCAGCACGCTACCTCGAGACCACAGCGATGAACTCCTCCTGGCGCGACAGGCCTACAAGGCCCTTAGCCTATCAGCCGGCTGCTGGTCTCACATCCACATGTGTCAATCACAGAGGTAGATGATAATCAGACAGTGTAGGGGTGACATGTGGTTAGCATGTCGAGTCCCCCAGCCGTTATAGCTGGTTTTCTCAACCTGGGGCCGCTACTTATTGTAGCTACCCAAATGCATCACGATGCTGGGTGGGCACCGGTCCCATACTGGCCGAAATACCATGAGAAAATTTCTTCCCCCATGGAGACTCGAACCAGCGCAAGTCCCGTATCTCTGCGCCAAGGCTTTTTGCCTTAACCACTCGGCTACGGCGCGGGACACAGCGGTGGACTAATAATATAATAATAATAATAATAATAATAATAATAATAATCCATAACAGCTATAGATGTTTGTCCGCAATTGAAGGAGAAACGTCTGGTAAGAACACCAGTTATGGTCTATGGCCACATAGTCCGGAATCACTCAACATTATGATTACCGGCCGTGAAAGCCTGCATTCAAGCTAAAATAGGGTCTATGGCCCGCACCACCTTTGTGTTTCTTCCATTTGGCCCGGGATATAAACAAGTTTGGGCGGCTCTAGTTTACAGAATTTGATCCTCATAATCCTTTCTTCAATCCCTTTCTATTCGATATTACATCTGAAATACTGAATTTTACTGATATTGTGGATATCACCAAAGATAGTGCGACATCGATCATAATGTACGCTGATGACATGGTATTGGGATCATCAAACAAAGATGAACTACAATGCACATAAAATAGACTCGAAAATTGGGCAAATGAAAACTGCCTGCATATAAACCATCAGAAAACTAAACAGATGACCTTTAGAAAAGGAGGAAAACCTACTGAAAATGACAGGCTAATGCTCCTTGGTGAGCCACTAGACGTTGTATCGCAATTCACCTACCTAGGCATCACCCTACAAACAACCATTAAATCCTACAGAATGCATGTGCAACAGAAGGTTTCAGCTGCAATAAGAGCGATGTACAGCATCAAAAATCTCCACCAATTATCAACATAAACAGCAATGACGCTCTTCCAGACAGTCATAACTCCCATAACAACATATGGAATTAACATAATATGGGACAAACTCACAAACAGATACTTGGCACAAATAGAAACAGTAAAAGCACGCTTCATGAAAAGAGTTCTGGGAGTTGGAAAAACAGCACCTTCAAGAATGACGTACGTCTTAATGAAAGAAACCTTCATCATTGAAGACATTAGACGGCAGCTATTCCTACCGAACACCTGCGCATATGAGACAACAATGCAATGTTCTACACAACAGAGGCTATGTGTACGAGAGAGTGGACACGACCAAACTACGAGATGAGGCACATCCTAACACGGTATGCAATCCATGGCTTTCACCACAAGGTTTGCAGCACAAAGAGATTCCACGAGCCAAACCAAGAATGCATATGCGAACTGTGCAACAATCTATGTGAACGATATCACGTCGAGAAGTGTGCGGAAAGACAATTATCGTTTAACAAGTTTTCCTTAGACTAAATTTACTAACAATTTGCACATTTGTGCGCATTTACTTTCATTCAAATACTGAATTTTAGTGAATTCCAATGGAATGAAGCTATTAAGTTTGCACCTATGAAAATAATTTTGAAAAAAATTTACTAACATTTATCGACCTCCCTTACGAGGGTACTATTAACCATTGCATGCCCAAACCTACACCGAAATTTGTTTCAGAGAGATGGTTGTGATGTACAAAGACCATGATCAAAAAATAGTTGCCGTTTTTAACTACAAGGCACTAAAATCAAGCGCCAAAACTCTCATTTAAGCTGTAGGAAAGTAATACAACTGCTGAATTGGTATATTGGATAATCCTCGCTACCTGCCGACCGCGCTGCTTCCCGCCTCACTCCACTCATTCTTATCCATGGAGGGAGTCCATCTGCTCCGTAGAGTGCGTTGCCATTACTGGATTCTTGATTCGCTTTCTGTTCCTCGAAGTTAAAAACGGCAGATAATTTTTTGAACATGTCCTTGGCACATCACAACGTTTCTCTGGGAGAAATTTCAAGGTAGATTTCGGCATGCAATGGTTGACTGTTCCCTTGTTAGTAAAAACCGAAAATGGCCATGACAATCATTTATATATATTATAAATATATTTTTGACATTTGGCAATGAAGGCAAATATGATATGAAAAGAAAAAAGAATGCTTGAGTCGGGATTTGAACTCGAGTCTCTAAAGTCTGTACCTTTAGCGCTCTAACCAACTGAGCTACCCAAGAATTCCAACACAAACATACAATTTTCTTATACACGTAGTATTCTCAATTCACACAAGAGGTAGCGGAAATTTCTTCCAACTGCCATCTAGCTAGCTAGCTAGCTTGTATTGGAATTCTTGGGTAGCTCAGTAGGTTAGAGCGCTAAAGGTACAGACTTTAGAGACTCGAGTTCAAATCCCGACTCAAGCATTCTTTTTTCTTTTCATATCATATATATATATAGAAATGAAGTAAGTAAAAATAAAATTCATACTAATCAAGGAGTTAAACAAGGATGCAGTATCTCTCCAGTTTTATTTAACCTATACATCAATGATATAATAAAAAAATGGAACGAAGAAACAAATAAAGGAATAAAATTAGATAAAACACACTACTTGAAAACATTATTATTCGCTGATGACCAGGTAATAATAGCAAATACAGAAGACGAACTTCAGAGGAATATCTTTAAACTACATAATATATGTGAACAATATAATCTCAAAATATCCATAGAAAAAACTAAGGTAATGGCATTCCAAGGGAAAAATCAAATCAGATCCAAAATAGTAATAGGAAACAAAATCATTAGAACAGGTGAACCATCTCAATTATCTAGGATGTGACATTTCATTTAATTATGATAATGATATAAATAATAAAATAGCAAAATTCCAGGGAATATGTGGTACGATAAAACGAACACTAAATAACAAAACAACAAGAGAGACCCAACTGAAATTTTATAAAATGTTGGCAGTACCGGTACTGCTCTATGGTTCAGAAGCCTGGATACATAAAAAACAAGACCTAAGTAGGATAACGGCGGCAGAAATGAAATTTTCGAGATCTGTTAAAGGGTGCACTAAGGAAGACAGAATCAAGAACACAGAAATAAGACAGGAACTTGAAATATTTGCAATAACTGATAAAATGGATACATATAGACAAAAATGGAAGCAACACATAGACAGAATGAATGAAGACAGATATCCAAAACAAATAACAAAATACAAACCTAAAGGCACCCGAGATGTGGGCAGACCTAGCAAGAGATGGGCTGAAGTCGGAACGGGTCAACAGACCTAATCCATGAATGAAGATGATGATGATGATATATATATAGAACTTTTAATGTTTACACATCTTTTTTGTGCCTAAAGTTTTATTTTTCTTCTCCGCTCATCTATATCCTTCCATTCCATGTCTTCCAGTCATCTTGTTCTCATTCCAGTTCTTATTTCTTGCATCCACGAGTTTCGAGGTCTTCCTTTCCTTCTTCTTCCAGGTGGACACCATTCCAATCTTTTTCTGGGTAACATTTCTTCTTGCATTCGTCGTACGTGCCCATGCCAATTTAATTGCTTGTATCTTATATAATCTACTATTGAATATATAATATTCATATTTCCTCGTATGACAGTATTTTTTTTTAATTTTCAACGTCTTGCTGCTCTCCTTATGAAATCCAATTCCATCGACATAAGTTTTTGTTCTAAGTTTTTGTTGAATTTCCCAACTTCAGCTCCATATGTAACAGTACTTCTTACTAATGAATTATATATTTGTAACTTATTTTTTCTGGTTATATGTCTGTTCCATAATACTCCATTCATCATTGCAGTTTTGCTTTACCTTTATTTATTCTGTTCTTAATATTACTTCCTTGTTTATCCTCTTTATAGATGTTTACTCCCATATACTCAAATTCTTCACATCCTCTAATATACCCATTTTGATCTTTTAATATCAAATCTTCGGTTTCGGCTGAACATCCCATATAAAATGTGTTTTTTTTTCTAAATGTATTTTTAAATCTCATTTACCGTATTCGTCCAATAATTTTCTGAACATAAACATAGTCCCAAGGATCAAACATCGGATCAAAGAAGGAAACAAATACATCATATAGAAAGAATGGAATACAACCGACTTGCCAAAAGAGCTGAAGAAGATAGGCCAATGGACGGGAGAAGAACAAGAGGAAGACCAGCCAAGAGATGGGTAGACAGTGAATGCATATCCACTACGTCTTCCTCCGAGGAGTGATTTTGGAAATAAACAGGGTAAAAATTCTACAAATTATGATTAATAATAATAAGAAGAAGAAACATATAAATGTGTGTGTGTGTGTGGAGAGAGAGAGAGAGAGAGGAGAGAGAGAGAGAGTTTATGTGTGTCTGATAATGTTCCAGGAACCACAATTGTATATTTTTATTTTTTTCGGAACCAAACACAGCATATAACAACTAATCAAGAATGTTGTTCTTTGATTATCAAAATCGTACTGTTAGGAGTAACAGTCTACCTAAAGCTAAATTTTAAAATCGCTCCAGTGACCGCAATGTTTTATTTCACCTTACGAATCTCGGCAAATTTAATTAAAACTATTATTTAACTCATGCCCCAAATGGGAGTCAATGACCAATCACATTTCAATGATTTTTTATTTACAGCCAATCACAGTCGGGTTTCGCCTAGAATTTACCAACTAAAGTTTATCATAATATAGAAAGCACCTCCTTTTTATCATTCTGAGTAGGTCATAGCATTATTTTGCAGTGACTGACTCTCTAAGAAATACGGCTGCCAGATTGTATATATACTGCATGAATGTTAACACGTAGCGCATGCGGGAGTTAATAGAAAAACATTTATAGCAATTGATTATACCACCAAAAAAAAAATAAACCACTGTTTGCACTTTCTTACATGTATTTTTTCCCAGGTAATAACATTCCAGAAAAATAGTATTGTCATATTTACATCATAGGACATCAGAAATGAATTAATATACAGTTTGATGTGTTTCATTTTTTCTCCACTAGAGAGCATTCTTACAAGATTGCGTTCCTTTGGCAATAAATAATATGATCTGGTTGCAGTGACGAACAAAAGAAGCAAATGAAGCGTACCAATCGTTTCTCATTTGTTTTCAAACATCGCCGTTTACATTAAATATATGAATATTTTAAAATAACTATATTTAAATAATGATTTGTGAGTAAACAGCTTAATTTTATTCGTTGAATAGTCCAAACATATGCCACTCTTGATTTCCAAATTCCCTAGATAAATTGGAAATCACTCGTGGCATTACTTATGATAAAGGTATTCTCTAAACATCAGCAAAATCCGATCACACTGAGCAACGAAAAAGATTTTTTTTTTTTGTCTCAGAAAGAAAAATATGTGATTCTGATAGTATTTTTTCTCCTGAATTCAAATGTGATATCGGTTTCTCTCCATCACGCAAGAGAGACAGGCATTTATAATTTCAAACACTTTAATATTTTGTACATTCGTAACTACACAATATTCGAACATTCGGACTCACCTAGAAAGTACGAAATGACGATTTTCTACTATATATCGCCTGTGGAGCATCCCTTTTGATGGTCCAACAATAATAGGCCAGCATATTAGGATTCCAATTGTCTTGATATATTTTTTCCATAACTGAAATCTCCTGAGTTAGCTCATTTGGTTTTATTTTACAATGGACAAAGGACGGAAAAACGTTTATTAAAAAAACAATTATTTAAATCCATTAATTGAAATTGAAATAAAAAAAATTTGGGCGATGAAGAAATTGCGAATACGTATTTGAAAACACGATAAAAAAACTGCATTAAGTACAACTATTGGTACTCATGAGACAAAAATCATGTTGACCAGTGTCATTAGAACTAACGATTTACCTGAGAACCGTAGTTTTTAAAATCGTTCTAACGGCCGCTGTTTGATTTCTCGCAGCAAAACTCGCTTGATTAAGAAGAGTAATATCGAGTTTGCCAATCAGCAAAATCGGAGCGATGCACAGTTACATTATATCCCCATTTCTAATACTAAAAATCTGATCAGTTGTAGATCTGGTTCTTCTAAATCCACATTAATAATCTCCTATTATTTCATGAATAAAGGGAGTACGAATTCTATTTACTAATATATTTGTTAGAATTTTGTACGAAGTGGAAAGTAATGATATGCCCCTGTAGTAATTGAAATAATTTTTGTCTCCTTTCTTATAGATTGGTAAGAAAATCGATTCTTTATATTCATTCGGAAGAGCCTCTTTTCCCAAATCATATTAGGCGATCTACATATCTTGTCCACCAATTTTCTCTCCCCTGATATTATCTGTTCCGCTGGGATTCCATCTGAACCTGATGCTTTATATTTGATTTAGAGATGGCATATGATAGTGTACCTCGACATGCAATGAGAAATCTGAATATCTGTGATAAATGGATTAATATTGTTAGGAGGATCTATAGTAATACAAAAGCTAAAGAAAAAATACAGAATACTTTAACAGAGGAATTCACAGTGAATAAAGGCCTTAAGCAGGGATGCAGTTTATCACCAATTCTTTTTAACATTTATTTAGACCAGGCTCTTAACTTGTGGTATAAAAAATGTTCTGAAATGGGTATTCCTATAGGAGGAAAAGTGCTGCATTCATTGTTGTTTGCAGATGATCAAATAATTTTTGCAGGGGATGAAGCTGATATGAAATATATGATAAATAAACTAATGGAAGAATATAAAAAATGGGGACTGAATATAAATTTACAGAAAACAGAATATATGTGTTTGGGAAAGGATGTGGATGACCTCATACTTGAAACAGGGAAAATAAAGAAGTGTGAATTTTTTAAATATCTTGGGTCAATAATTACAAGTTTAGGTACCTGTGAGAGAGATGTACAGACTAAAATTGCAATGGCAAAAAATCCAACTAAGACATTACATGGAATAATTTGGAATAAAAATATTACAAAGGAAACTAAAATGAAAATTTATAAGAGCATAATACAGAATATTTTGTCATATCAAAGTGAAACTTGGTCTTTGACGGAATTACAAAAGAACAAAATTAGAACAGTTGAATTTGATTATTTTAGAAGAAGCCTCCAAACAACAAGACAGGATAAAATAAGAAATGAATTCCTTTGGAGAGAAATGAATGTCACCACATCTGTTTGTTAAGAGGATTGAAAATCAAACACTTAAATGGTATGGCCATGTACAAAGAATGGAAAATGAAAGATGGCCAAAAAATATATACCAATGGTCACCCCCTGGAAGAAATAAACGTGGCAGACCAAGATGGAAATGGAAAACCTACGTCAGAACTATAATGGATGATCGGAATTTGGAAGAGGGAGATTGGAATGATAGAGATAAATGGAAACTGAAGACGGCAAACCTATAAGTGGGGGAAAGCCGAAGAAGAAGAAGAAGAAGAAGAAGAAATTTTTCTTTTGTCATTTCAACCTCTCATGCACTTGGTTCTGTGACTAGTATTTCTGCTATTTTTCTAAATTATCCTCTTCAATATCCTGTTCTGCTAGCACATTTAATAGCTGATTAAAATAACTTTTCGATCTATTTAATATACTCCTGGAATCTGAAATCATATCCCCATTTTCATTCCTAATTATGTTTTATCTAGCCTGAAACCCGTTCTTCTCTATTCTAATTCCCTGATATAATTCTCTGATGTTCGTTTTTTTTTTTTTGCATTCATTTCAAAATCATGAATATAACCTCTTTTTAATATTTAATGATCAGATAGTTGTCCGTCTAATACTACGCTATCTTTATAAATTAACTTAATTTGGCTAGTGTAACCAATTCATTTTTGCTTGCTTTCTTTTCTTTACAATGTCGGCATATTCCTCACCAACCATTTCTTGTTTTGCCTGTTTTTTAAATAACCAATGATTTTAGATGCTGACAATTTAATAACATATCTTATAGCCTCTCATTCTTTATTTATCAGTTCCTTCTTGGGTTTCCTCGTACTCGTCTGAATATTCCAGTATATTAAATATATTAGCAATTTTTATTTGGTATTTTTGTCTCAAGTTTTTCAACTGAAATATTTTTTAATCCCTAGTCATATGCCATGATTTTCAATAGAATTAAGGGGAACAATGAACCTCTAAAGGTGAAATACATGAACATAATACAGCGGTTAAACCATTTGAGAAAGACAAACAGAGTGTACATTCCTGAACAGAGCACGTCGGGTTTCAACCGAGCTGCTTAGCCAGGCGACTAATAAATTAACCGCCAGCTTTGTCACGTGTAATGCAATTTGGAGCTGAGGTTTGTAGTTCGTGGTATGAGGTGTCACTCCTTTCCCTAACAACCCGTTCTTGTAGCGCACTGTCGACGATTAAAGGATTCATGTAGTGGAGGTCTGGTTGACTCCCAAACCCAGCAAACTGCTAATTCACTACCAAATGACATTAACATATTCCTGTTGATGTCTCTTCAACTATTCCTTTAAATTACGAATAAGCCCCAAATGGAAGTATACCAAAATACAGTGTCGCCTTTTACTTCAGGACTTCTGGGGCTTAGTTTCAAAATAAAATCGACACATCATCAACATACATACGTAAATAATAACTAGCTAACCCAGTGGCACTATCGAACCTGGAGGTTCACGCCCGCACGGACTCACATCCACACGTCCCTATCCTGAGCTAATGGTTTTCATTTTTATTATTATTCAGTATAGTCATCTCCTTCAAATAATGGTTAATATTACGTATTTATTTATTTTACCTCGTGGAGTTAAGACCGTAAGGTCTTCTCTTCCACTTCACCAGGGTTAAATTATACATAATATTATATAATGGAAATGGACAGCTAATGACAAATGAGGGAAATTTTGAGGAAGTGGCTAGATTCAAATACCTAGGAACAATAATCACAAATAGGAATGAGATGCACAAAGAAATTAAACATAGGCTCAATTCTGGAAATGCATGCTATTATGCATTGCAGAGACTCTTGATGTCCCAACTCCTTTCAAAAAACGTTAAACTGAAAATATATAAAACTATTATTCTAACAGTTATATTTTATGGATGCGAAACATGGACTCTTACTTTAAGGGAGGAAAGGAGATTACAAGTATTTGAGAATAAAGTACTTAGGAAAATTTTTGGACCAAAGAGAGATGAACAGACAGGTGAATGGAGAAGACTGCGTAACAGTGAATTACATGGTCTTTCTAGGAAGCCAGATATAATAAGAACAGTTAAGTCTTTTAGACTGCGATGGCAGGACATGTTGTACGCATGGGGAATGAAAGACGTGCATGGAAGTTTCTTGTAGGAAAACCAGAGGGAAAACGCTTAGTTGGTAGACCAAGAATGAGTTGGGAGAATAACATTAACTATGATTTGAGGGAAGTGGATTATACAGGGAATGATTGGAAAGCATTAGCTTAGGATAGGGATATATGGAGAGCTTATGTCCGCACGGCCATGAACCTACGGGTTCGATAGTGCCAGTGAGTAAGTAAGTAAGTTAGTAAGAATTATGGTTGATACTTAATAGATATAAACTACACAATATAAATTTGACAAAGGTAAGAAAGAAAAATAATAATAATAATAATAATAATAATAATAATAATAATAATAATAATAATAATAATAATAATAAACATAGTTCAAATGAAATACATTTAATTGAGATTTTTAAACAGAACTATGTATTTTTTGCCTATAACCTTCTCGATCATAAGACAAATGTTGACATTGCAGAATATTTAAAAATAACACCAACTGTTCATTTGTAAATTCAGTAAATTCAAATCGCGATAGATTCGCATGCAACGAGTTAACGGTAAATCCAGAAAATTGGATGAACTTGGGTAAATTTCTGGACAAGACGCGGAATATAAAAATAAATAAATAAATAAACACTCGTGAATAAATAAGTATGTAAGCACAGTGTAATAGCATTAATACTTAATAACTATACGTAACCTAATTAATGAATATTGTAATTGTATTGTTATATTTTGTGTTTTGTGCTTTTTACTAAACATTAATTTATTGGTACTGACTGTCAACAGTAAATACGTCTTGCTGCCCGTGCAATCTACCATTATAAATAACTTGTATTTTAGTCTAATAAAGTCCTACTACTACTACTACTACTACTACTACTGCTACTACTACTACTACTATTAATATTACTACTACCTCCAAAAATATTGACAAGATTGACTTCAGCAAGGGAAGAGATTGCAATCTACCAGAATACCCTGACAGATTCTTTACTACGTACCCCAGGGAAAAGGGAGTACTGGAAGATCTCTTAAGAGATGGTTGGAGACCATATAACAGGACACCAAGCCTATACTTGATAGGATGATGATCTTCTTGTAAGCCCATGTTTCCCTTAAGAGAGATTTAGGCGCTCTCCCCCTACAGGGAAGAATTTGAACCATGCTAATTTAGTTACACTTGTTTTTGTATAGATGTCATTTGAGTGGTCAGTGGTCAGCGTTCCGCCTCATACTGACATCTAGCAAACCAAGGTAGTACTAGGAAGGAGAAAATTCGGTAAATTTTGCTTAGAGGCCTTTTCATTCAGGCTTAAGGATCTTTTACGAGCCTGAAAATCTTCAGACTCGGGACCCACGGCTTAAAGTCCCTTCCGAAGGACTTGCTCCTTGGATCTTTCCATCCTAAAAAATCGATCGACTCCGGCCGGGTTTGAACCCGAGACCCTCGGGACCAGAGGCAAGGAGCATAACCTCTAGTCCACGGCGCCTATACTTGACAGGATGATGATGATAATAATAATAATAATAATTATTATTATTATTATTATTATTATTATTATTATTATTATTATTATTATTATATTTATTATTATTATTATTATTATTATTATTATACAGGCTTAGTTCAATATTAAATATTTTAAAAAAGATTTTTAAACAGAACTACATATATGTTTTGGCTAACTTACTTTCACTTTTGAAGCCGTAGTTTTGTAGCAGCGTAGACATTTGCTCTCCATTGTAGCAGAAATAACTGTACTAATTAATTTTATTATTAAACATGTGTAGACGGCTTTATTAAATATGTAATTACACTGTCCAAAAAAAAAGTCTCGTGAGAACCTTTTACTGAATTTGTTACGCTTGAGTAAATACTAAGAAGACATTTCTGTCTTTGTATCTCAAGTTTTGAAAATCAACACATGTGTAGCTAAAATTGTTTGACTGCCGGAGCGAATTGGTTCTCTTGAAAAAGGTCTCACTGCTGGAGACTAGGAAATGTCCCTTGTCCGGCTATGGAAGTCATTCTTCCCTTAAGATAAATGACGGTCAGTCTTCGGTGTTGAAGATCACAAACCCCCCTACTAAGATGGAGACAGTAGCCAAAATCTATGTCCATCTGTTTTCTGTTTAAATTAATGACCGATTTCCGGCTTCGTTAGCTAACTACTCACCAGCCGTGTGAAAAACACACCCTGGAAATACAGGACCAATGATATCCCCGAGATTCATGTTTAAGTAGAGTGGGAATTCTAATATCCAATTAGAATTCATAAGTAAATATTATTCTGCGAGTAAGGCGTTTTTTTATATATGTTAATTGTATGTCCAGCCAATGAAAATATTGGTTTTGGAAATTGTGTTTATAAGGAGGAGTATGGATATATTCCAAATAACGAGAGACGAGTCTGCTCTGGGAAGGACTCCCGAGCGGAGCGAAAAGAACGTAAGATGCCCGCGCAGGGTCATTTTGATTGAGTCCCGCGGAAGTGCGGACTCATATATTTCGCCGGTCGCAGGCGAGCGACCTATTAGCCACTTAGAAAAGTGTTAGGCCGGAAAGTAACGGCACATTTAAAGTTAATATTAAAAGCATCAGTGTACTGATCGCATTACAGGCGATCCTTAATATTCATATTTTTTATCCACTGAATATAGTGGTATAGGTCGAGTGAAGACCAGTATTTATCAGTATTTTAAAACGCGATAGATTCGCCACAATATTATTGAAATCGGTCCGGTTTTGACCGCTATTAGCACCTGTATTATTCCGAAGTAAAAATACCGGAATAGAATAATATATCCATACTCAGGATAGTGTATGTGAACAAATGTAACAGTTGATCGCCTGTGCTACAATGTAATTAATAAATACATATTTTCATATAAGTGTTTGTCTTGGTAAGCCTCCTTATTGTACTTAGTGTCCTTAGTTCGCTCCTCGCCTTATTCCCACGGTGAAAATCCACAACCCTGAGTGCTACAGTCCTTGCATTACCCCTGCCCCTACTTCCCGCTACACCATACATCAGTATTCTGAACTAATGTTATCCAATAATTCTCTGTATGAGTTACCTCTCTCAAATCAGAGTTATTGATATGTTCTTATCTCATTCTTGACCTATCTACTGAGTAATTTGTGGCTTTCGTACAGGAAGATTCCATGTTATTGCACGCTTTATATTAGCTTGACCTGTATAAGTTATATGTAACTGAATCTTTCAACACGATTTTCACCCACTTAAAAACATTGGTTCGACTTGAAACTTTGTATAATTGTAAATGACCAATGGCAATACAATAATTTCATAAATGAATATATAATAGGTTGCGGACTTACCGACTTTTTAGTCCATCGATCTAAGAAATTAATACTATATCCTCTGGTAGTTCACTTGGTAGAGTGGTGGACTGTAGTAGTATATAGGTCGCTGGTTCAAATTCGGCCCGGAGGACTCTTTTTGTTTTTAGAAGAGTATTACTTTTAACTCGCACTACAATAGTATCGAATTTAAAGGAATTTACATTTTTAGAAAACCAAACTAAAAAATAAAAATAGTTTAAAAAACTAAAACAACACGCTTCATTAGAAAACCGAACTAAAAATGAAAAATAATTTTAATTTCCAACACGCTTGGGATAAAATTAAAGTGGTCAACAAACGAATCATCTCCAACACATCTAGAATAAAACTAGAGTTATCTACAAAAAAAAATAATTTTACCATCAAAAGCGTGTGGTGCTCTATATCAATTAATAAACAGATATTGGTAAAAGTAAAGTCTCTAAGAAGACAACGCAAATATCATAGAAAGCACCCCACGCTTTTGATAACTCTAGTTTTATTCTAGATGTGTTGGAGATGATTTTTTGTGTTGACCACTTTAATTTTATCTCAAGCGTGTTGGAAATTAAAATTATTTTTCATTTTTTAGTTCGGCTCTCTAATAAAGCGTGCTGTATTAGTTTTTTTAAACTATTATTTATTTTTTATTCCCCATTCGTGCCCATCCTAGTCTACGAAACCTAAATATTCATATTATATTCGGTTTCCTATAAAGATAGTGTAGCTCATTCTGTTATATAGTTTTCTCCATTCAACTGACTGTACGTCACGCTCAGATCCAAAATTGCTCCTAAGAATTTTATTTTCAAATACTTGTATATTTTTTCTCCTCCCTTAAGATAAGAGATAGTATTTCACATGCATATGACTAGAAGAATAATTGTTTTCTGCATTTCTAGTTAAACGTTTTAGAGAAATTGGGATGGCTTCTTAAAGTTATTTCGTGCAGTATTTCGTGGTCGAAGTTCATGATCTAGCAGGGCTGTCAGAATATAAGAATAATTATAAGATAATAATAATAATAATAATAATAATAATAATAATAATAATAATAATAATAATAATGTTTAATTTATTCTGGCAGAGTTAAGGTCATAAGGCCTTCTCTTCCACTCAACCAGCACAATTACAAAAAAGATATTTGAAATTATAGATATACACTATACTAATTATAAAGAGTTGAAGATATATTAAATGTAGCAATGTAAACTTCATATGCAAACAACATTTTATACGATAATAACAATAATAATACTTACGATAGTGATAATAATAATAATAATAATAATAATACAATAATCATAATAATAATACTAGTATAAATATGATAAATTATACGAGAAACACCAATATATATATATATATATATATATACCTTACACTGGGTAATGATGAGTTCGAGGTTAGATCAAATATAAATTTAGATTTCTTTTAAAAGATGTCAATGTCCGGCAGCCCCTTATTTCTTGTAGTATGGAATTCCAGTTGCGAGAAGTGAAGATGGTATATGACATGGAGTGATGTGATGTCCTATGTTGCGGTATATTAAGCAAGAGACTATGTTGTGAGCGTGTGTTTAAGTTATGGTTTGAGGATAGATACTGGAAACGGGATGATAAATAATTAGGAATCGAGGTATGTAGGATCTTAAATAGGAGATTTAGACAGTGCGATTTTCTTGTCTCTTTTAGATATAGTCATGACAATTCGTGGAATAATGGAGAAATGTAATCGTATTTTCGGACATTAAATATGAATCTGATATACATATTATGGATACGCTGCAGTTTGTCCGACAATCCGGCACTTAGTAGACCGTCACAATAGTCAAAATGCAGAATCACTAAGGTTTGGATACAAATTATTTAAAGAGCTGTAGGAAGAAAATGTTTGAGACGCTTTAGATAACGAGGTTTATTTCATTTTTGATGTGACAATTTATTTGACATCATCTCCTGAATAAGACAGGCTAATCTTTAAAGCAAGAGAAGACATGACATTTAGCGCTGTCAGCTTGTGATCACTCCTGTCAAACTGAAACAAAAATTCCACTGTTTGATATGAGCATTACTTCCCACAAGATTATTCGTTCTTTTAGGAAGCAGCAGGATCAGCCTTTCTTCCCCCCCCCCAAAAAAACACTAACTCGCTCACTGGCACTATCGAAAACATAGGTTCATGGCCTAGGGGACATTAAGCCCTCCATACAACCGTATCCTGTGCTAATACTTTCCAATCATCCCCTGCATAACTGATCTTCCTCAAATCACGGTTGTCTGCCTCGATTGTCTAGTGGTTATGTTCTTTACCTCTAGTCCCTAAGATCGCAGACACAAACCCGGCCGGGATTGATGAATTTATAGAATGGAGAAATTGAAGGAATAAGTTCTCCGGACAGGTCTTTAAGTCGTGGGCCCTGTGGATCTCTCATTGAGTAAATGTGCTGACCATATGTCGATCAATGACATATATAGGGAAATAAGCGTAAATAAATTAGCTTGATCAACAAACTCTCACTAGGGGAGCTCCCATGAGACCATGACGGACATATGGGATATATATATATATATATATATATATATATATATATATATATAAATATATATATATATATATATAAGCTAAAAAACCTAAAGAAAAATATTAAAAACGGGGAATTTATATAAATATTGAGAAAACTAAATGCCTGTGTATAGGAGAAGAAATGGAAAATATAAATTTCAACAATGGAGAAGCACTAAAACCTAGTATTGAATGCACTTATTTAGGAACAAAATTGGACCATTCAGGCGATAACACAGTGGAAATTAAATATAGAATCGCACAAAAAAAAAGCAATAAATGCTTTAAACTCTGTTTGGTGGAGCAAAAATATTACAAAAAATAGAAAATTACAAATATATCAAACCATAATTCAGAGCATTTTAACATATGGTGCTGAAGTCTGGCAAATTCCTACCAGGGAAATGAAAAGAATTTTTAAGTGCAGAAATGGATGTTTTAAGAAGATTAGCTGGAATATCTAGAATGGATACAATACGAAATAAAGAAATAAGGGAAATTATGGGTGTACAAGAGGAGTCGGACATCATAGACATTATAGAAAAGAAAAGATTACAGTGGTATGGCCATGTCAAAAGAATGCCAGAACAAAGATTGCCTAAAATTGTTATGGAATGGATCCCAATGGAAAGGAGGAAGAGAGGATATGGTCCACTGCTATGGTCTCGAGCCAAAACACTTTACCCCAAGTGTGAGTATTGGTAAGGGTGTAGGAGAAGAAAACCCCCAAAAACAAACCCGGGAAGAGGACTCTCGTCAGCCGACCTTCTAAGGGAAAAGGGACTCCAACAGAAAACCTCCGGTCCTCCAGGTTGGGGGTTATACATCGGGTTGAAAACCCACCACGTAAAAAGATATTTCTCAAAAGTTTCACGTGATTAAGCCGGACGGAATTATAAGACGAGACTTGGATTACAGAAAAAGTAGAAACGAAATTAAAAAGAGAGAAAGTAATGGTAACCATCCAATATCAGAATTTTTAAAATTAAAAATAAACTCTATTTTTAAAAATTTAGTAGCGTTCCTATTTGGTACTTGCAATTCGTGATTCTCCTGTTAAAATATATGTTGTTGTTTTCAAATGCTGGGCCTTGGCACCGAAGCCATTAGCGTTCTTGCTCTCCAATATTTCTCTATGGTGGATCCAACAGGTAATACTTCACAGGTTTGTAGGTGTTCTTCATTCATTTCTTCGTCTTTATTGCATAGAGGACAATTTGGATTCATGTAGATTCCTATTTTATATCAATGTTTGGCCAAATAGTCATGTTCTGTAAACAGTCTAAATTTTGCTACTGTAGTTTTACGTGGAATTTCTGGAATAATATCTGGCTTCTTTACTAAAATATTCCATTTTTTGTCTTTGGTTTTATTACATTGTTAAAAAATATGTAAGACTTAATTAAAATAACATCAAAAGAGGATGTGGAGTTAAAGCAATCACTGGCGATTAGTAATTTTATCACTCTCGTTTTAAATCCTCTGCCAACATTAATGTATGCGTGGAGTGGACGAATTTTCTTCCGATTCACAGACTTAATTTGAAGCAGTAATTGCACTTGCCTTGGGAAATGCCTCTTCATTCCCACATACTGGTATCCACATAAAAGAATCTCCCGCTTCCTTTGATCATTTCATTTAAATTAAATGAATGAATAGAAGAAGCGTACTATTCTAGCACTACGCATTTCTTGTAGTATTCATTATTTTATGCGATCACTGACTGACTAAATTGTCATATATATATTCTAATTAAATGCTTCACAGATTACAATTATTCTCTATGTGTTTGAATCAATGTGATTTATTTTGTTCGATTTAAACCTCGATGATGATTATTATTGTTATTATTATTGTTATTGTTATTTTTACTCTTATTGTTATTGTCATTGTTATTGCTATTATTGATATTATCGTTGTTATTACCATTGTTATTATTATTTTTATTGCCCTCCCTGGTATCTTTACCTTGTCGTGGTGGAGTGGCTTGCGTGCTTAAATGGCCCCGAGAGCTATGCCGGCGGTAGCATTGCTGCCGATAAGGTTACCCATGCCGGACTGGTCGAAGGTGATAAACCAGACGAAAAATGTATATTGGTCGAAAGAGTGATGATCTTTCACCGTAAAAATACAACCGTCAAGAAATGCGGACATGGATTCAACTGGAGTAAAATTTTCCGGAGGTCAAATAGTCCCCCATTCGGTTCCCCGAGCGGGGACTACTTCAGGGAACCCATGCCAAAGGCTTAAACATAAGGACATGTTCCTAGGAACATGGAATGTTAGGACTTTGTACAATAGCGGGGCACTAGAGATATTAACGCGGGAATTAGATAAATCACCCTTGGATATAGTCGCTTTACAGGAAGTTAGATCGCCAGGAAAAGTCAGAAAAGTGAATGGAGAAGACTTCATAATAGTGAATTGCGTGGTCTTTATAGGATGCCAGATATAATGAGAACAGTTAAGTCTCGTAGTCTGCGATGGGCAGGACATGTGGCACGAATGATGAATGAAAGACGTGCATGGAAGTTTCTTGTAGGAAAACCAGAGGGAAAACGCCCAGTTGGTAGACCAAGAATGAGGTGGGAGAATAACATTAGGTGTGATTTGAGGAAGTAGATTATACAGGGAATGATTGGAAAACATTGGCTCAGGATAGGAATATATGGAGAGCTTATGTCCGCGCGGCCATGAACCTACGGGTTCGATAGTGCCAGTGAGTTAGTGAGTTAGCGATTGTTAATGTTATTGTTGTTGGCATTGTTGTTGTTGTTGTTGTCAAGGACAATAACTAGGGTAGCAAAAATTAAAAATATGTAAAACAATACTTAAACAAATGGTTATGTTTGGAAGCGAAACATGAACATTATCAGAAAAAGATAAGTTCATATTAAATGAATGGGAAAGAAAAATACTAAGGAAAACATATGGGGCTGCACAGGGACAAGATACATGGAGAATAAAAACGAACCAGGAATTGAAAGAATTATATAGGGATTTAGATCTGGTAGGAAATATTAGAAGAAATAAACTGGAATGGGTAGGATATGTATTACGGATGGAGGTGGAAAGAAGTGCAAGAAGAATTATAGAAGGGAAACCAGAAGGAAGAAGAAAGGTTGGAAGACAGATTCTAAGATCGTTTGATAAGGTTGAGGAGCGTTTAAAGATGGAGACAGAAAGCTAGGAATAGAGAAGAATGGGAGATGTTCTAAAGGAGGCCAAGGTTCTTAGAGGACCGTAGAGACAAGGGAACAAGAAGAACTGTCTTATTATTGTGTTCGTAATTGGTTATTATTAATATGTACCTTCTTTTCAGTGAATATTCCTCAAACACGAGTTTCTGCTCCTCCAGAGGAAGATAAATAATATTTAAGCTTATACTAAAATCAGTAATATAAATAATAATAATAATAATAATAATAATAATAATAATAACAGCAACAAAACGTTGCAATGTATGTAATACTGAAATTACTGTACTCGGGCTTGTTGTTCACATGCAGTAGATGATAGAAGAGGTTTGAGTTACCTTTGAGGGTCAAAAAATATCATTTTTCGATTTATTGTTTATGTAAAATAGATTTTGCTCTTTGTTTCTGTGAAAACTAAATTTAATTATCTTGGTCAGTTATTGAATCATTACTTAAAACTTGTCAGTTTGTCATCTGAGTTTGCCCTTTATAATCCCTCCATTCACATAACCTCCAGAAAGTTTGTCGCTTTTTTTCCGTAACTTGGATTTTTCAATCATGTTTTCCTCATAATTACAAAACTGAGATAATGTAATGAAAATGTACATGAACGTATATTACATATACTGTAGATAAAATACAGCAGAATCACTTCTAGGTATTTGAATTCAGCCCCTTTTTAAAAAAAATCCCTAAACTTCCATTATATATTTGTTTCTAAGCGTGATCATATATATGTAGTTTTATTGTTGTTTACTTCCAGTCCCAGTTTCTCATAGTTACTCTATAGGGTGTGCGTGTTGACCCTTAGTACCTCCTCACTATGCCTCAATAATACTAGGTCTACATCGTCAGCAAACAAAATAGATCAAAAATTCTAATTTTCACTTAGCTATATGTATTATTGGTATGGAAAATATAATTTTATTGTTATGTGTAAGTTTGGTATCACTGGCTTATATGATGCCACTCATCGAATTTTAAAACATATTTAAAATTGTTTTAACATATTGTTTTGTTTACTTTATTTCCCTTGAATTATTTGTTTTATTACTTTATGGCCAGAATTAATTTTGATGTCTTGAAACTGGCTCTTAAATGTATATATATATATATATATATTTTTCCCTCGCCCTTCAACTAAAACTTTGTAATGTATATATTCTATATTTATTATTTCTGTAAGTGAACTGCATCCGAGCAAGAGCAGTTGCTCATTCGAGTGTCAATATTGTGTACAAAGTTGACTTGTGAATAAAATATATTCTTATTATTCATGTTTTATTCTCATTGCCCTGCAGAATAATAACGTGAAATGCCCAGCGGACCTCGTAATCCATTGCGCAATTCCATAGAATAGAGATGATTTCTGGGCCCAGAACTGTAGTGTAATACATGATATTGTGGGTATCATGTGAGTCCCTTGAGGGAGCAATATCATGACAGGCGATTCCAGCACAAATCACGTCTAATCATGGTAAGTAGAATAATATCTATTAACACTATACTACCATATGTGCCAACAGGTGCTAATATATTATAACATGCCATAATTAGACGCTCACAATCATATAAAGAAAATAGTTCATCAAAGAGAACATTATACATCTTACGAGCTAAGTTCCAGTTGGAATGCAAACAAATCTGATGTATGGACTGCATTTTCATTAGTCGAATAACTGTTTTACCTTTAAACATGTTAGAAAATGTAGTTCGATCTCTACCACTCTAAATAAAATAAATAAAATAAAATAATAAAAATATATTATCTAGCACATGTCTATGTAAGTTATATAGGAGAATCTTAAAATATATAATTACAATTGTATTGTATTGTATTGTAAGCCTATGTTTTCCCTTTACAGAGATTTAAGCGCTTCCCCCTACAGGGAAGATTTGAACCATGCTAATTTAGTTCCTTTTGTTTTCGTATAGATGTCATTTTGAGTGGTACGTGGTCAGCGTTCCGCCTCATACTGACATCTAGGAAACCAAGGTAGTACTAGGACGGGAAAATTCGGTAAATTTTGCTTAGAGGCTTTTTCATTCAGGCTTAAGGATTTTTTACGAGCCTGAAAATCTTCAGACCTGGGACCCACGGCTTAAAGTCCCTCCCGGAGGACTTGCTCCTTGGATTTTCCGTTCTAGGAGCATAACCACTAGTCCACCGCGGCCGACCAATTACAATTGTAATAGATTAAATAATTATACATGGATAGAATACTTCAAGATTGGCGACAGATGAGACACGGTTCTATTCAAATTAATAGAAACCTAAAAATAGACTCCCTGCTATTAGCAGATGATTTGATATTAATACCTCCAACAGAAACAGATTTACAGTGTTCTAAACGCAATTTTAATATAATTGCAAAAAGGTACAATATGGAAATCAATCCAAAGAAAACTAAAGTGATGGCCTTTTGTGGGAAATATCCTATACCAACAAAATTGTTTTGGATGATGAAATTTTAGAAACAGTAAATTAATTTAATTATTTGGGTTATAATTTAACATTTCAAGATGAAGCTAGTATATCAAATAAAATCACAAATTTCACAAAAACAACGGGATAATTAACAGTACCTAGTAAAACCATCTTTAGTACAAAAGAATACAAGATTATGGCTTTATAAGGTTCTCGCAGAACCAGTATTAAGATATGGTAGTGAAGCATGGATAATACAAATAAGAGATGAAAGTCGAATAAAGGCAAATGAGATGTGATTTACGCGCAGTACAACAGGCTATACAAAGTGGGGTCATAAAAGAAATGAGAAAATTATGGAAGAGTTGGATGTAGAACCCATTCTTCACCATATACAAAACTACCAGAACAACTGGAAAGCCCATCTTCAACCAATGTCATTTCATAGAATTCCAAAAGCCATGCTTCATTACTTTCCCCAAGGCAAAAGATCGTTGGGATGTCCAGAAAAGTGATGGATGTAAAATTCCTCTTTGAGACCGTAACAAGCTACATGGCCTAATACTTCCATGGATGACGATGATAAATTAAATCATCGTTTCCCAACCTGTTGTCAAGGTGTTCGCCAAAACTTTTATGTAATGGTGGGTCTCAAGGTTAGGGCTATTATTGTTTCCTTGTCTATTGTATATGTATGTATTTAAAAGTCAGTAGTTCACCCAATTGAAATTGTTGTGGAAGGGGTAGCGAGTCGAAAAACGTTGGGAACCGCTGGATTAAATGATAAGTATTTCATCGTTTAATTCTTACGCACCGATCAATGAAGAATACGTTCAGATAAAATCAGTTATTTATGGAATGACCGTATAATAATAGCTATTGAGTTACAAGTGCAGTAGGAAGTTCCGACTCCAGCCATGCCTCAATTACCACCATATGAGAGCTTTATGTAACTGTTTTTTTACGATCACTAACTGTAATCGACAAAAATAACTATTTTATGACTTTCTTCATTATTCATTAAACGTCTAACAATTACTATGAATGCATAATTAATTCCTCTTTACAAATTTCGGTAAGACAAAAACTATGGCGTTTCAAGGGAAAAGTCCGATACGAACTAAAATTGTTATTAACAACAATATAATAGAACAAGTTAATAACTTTACTTATCTTGGCTGCAATCTTTCCTACAACACATGTAAAGACATAGACATAAAATTATTCAAATTTCAAAAACTTATAGGAACAATAAAAGCATTCTTTTCCGAAAAGTATGCCCAGATACAATTCTAAAATTTTATAAAACAATGGCTCTTCCAACTCTACTTTATGGTTCTGAACCTGGACTCTTACTACAGGTAAATTAAATAGGATAGTAGCTGCAGAAATGAAGTTATTAAGACCTTTAGCGGGTTATGCGCTTTATGACCACATGCGTAATGAAGATATCCGCAAAGCTCTCAACACACTAGCAATAACTGAAACCATTCAAAAATATCAAAATAATTGGCATGAACACCTTCTTAGAATGCCAAACAATAGACTACCTCTGCAGCTATTGAACTACAGACCCACAGGGCGAAGAGACCCAGGAAGACCTAGGAAGAGATGGAGAGATCAATTTCTTTCCTGAAGCGGAACAGGTCAATGGCCTAATCCATGCCTGCCATTGATGATGACAATGATGATGCATAATTAATTAAAACATTGCAATAAAAAATTGTTAAAAAATAAATTTAAAAAACTACAATTTTAACATGTACTTATATTGTTAATCAATATGAAACCGACACTACTTTCATAATATGAATTGGTTATAAAATTATTGATAAGATTATCCTCATTTGTATTAAAAATAATATTAAACATTTAGATACGATGGATTTGTTCTATATTGACATTATAGAATTTTGAAAATTATGTACTATACAGCTTTGATAGAATTGATGGCGCACAGATCATTTTTAAGTCCCAGAACGAAGCCATTGCGCATGATCAGAGGTCAGCTATTTGGTTCATAAGTGCCACAACTATTTAAGGAACTAAAATTCGTTCTATTTAGTTGTGTGTCGTGGAAGGGAAAATAATTTTAAGTAAAAAAGTAGTGCGGTAAATGCTGTAAATAAAACAAACAAAACAAATTAAAGAAAATATCGACTTTTTGGTCTTATTTTCTAGCATGGCGTACTTGTAACCCTCTTCTGAGGTTGGGGCGCCTGGAAGAATGGGTACGCTGCCCTGATGATATGAGAGTTGATAATGATGGCAATAATGTGCCAGGAGAGGCCTTAAACTAAACTTAATTTAATTAAGCGAATATATATTGATGATAATGATGGTCAGATGGTGTTCGGGCACCGTTTTAAAATGTTCTGACATTTACCTTACAGGTGAGGAAAAACTCCGAAGAAACCTCACTCAGCAAACTTGTCCCGGCCAGGGACTGAACTCGAAAACATACAAAATAAATTGAAGGACGAAAGAAATAGAGAGAAAAAAGATTTGACAACGGGATCGAACACGCAGCCTCATGCATGGGAAACAAACGTTCCCGCCCCACTAGAACAAGTAAGCTGTATGAAACGATTCAATATCCAGGACTTACTTGTATATTGAAATTATATATTAACTTACTTTAAATTAATCAGACGCTTTTTGCATTAGTTAAGGAAATTAACAATCTTGTTAATTCATTGTCTTTTGTAAACAAAGTAATGAGACGTTACAGTCGTTATTCATTTTCTATATATGACCTGTTTCCTTTAAAATATTTATTTATTTATTTATTTATTTATTTATTTATTTATTTATTTATTTATTTATTTATTTATTATTATTTATTTATTTATTTATTTATTTATTTATTTATTTATTTGTTTATTTATTTGTTATTTATTTAACGAAGCCCAGTAACATGTAGGCATTATAAAAATAATAACGTTATTTTAAACAAATTCTTCCTTCTCAGGATCTAACCTGAGCCCGCGTCGTGGCAAGAGAGCATCTTACTGCTCTACTGAAGCGAACGATACGAATATTGCACGAAGAGAGACTTACGACGCCCGCTTTGTACTCAAACGAGACAGTACACGTACTAACGTACTGGTGTGAATCACTCTTGAACACTTTTTAACTTTCCATCATCAATAATTGTGCCATCAATTTTTCAAAGGCTGTACAAAGTGAGAAACGAAAAAGTATGATTGTTACATGTTGATAAAATTACTATCATCTCGAAATAGTATTTAGGGAAAATAAAAATATATAACGAATTGTTCATTTCGGCACAAATGTCCATTGTTTAGTAAATAATATATTTCAATAAATAATAAAAACTTTTATTTTATTTTGCTATATGGATACTCTTTCTGAGAAAGATGGGTTATTTTTAACTGTAATAATTGGTTTAAATTCCGTACTGATAAAACATAAGAGAGAAAAAGTGTAGATAACACATGAAGTGGTTTATATACTATCTCTTCTATAGTCTTGCAAAAGACGATCAATTTTCCTGAACGCATTACACCCATCAGTACAGTTTACCTGAATGGTGTGGTTTGATTTTGTGGGAGGACAGTTGTAAGAACACTAAAAGAAAGGGTAGGGAGTCAAGTAAAACAGCAGAAGAAGGGGATGGGAGTCGAGTAAAATGCAGAAAGACGGGTACAATAAAAATTAAAATAAGTTGATGTCTCTGTATTTACTAAAAACTTATCAACTATCATTGACGTTTATCTGCAGTGGTATAATCTAAGATTCGAAGCCCGTAGTAAAGTAGCCCTTGGTTCGGTGGTTAAAGTTGAGTTTCATCCTCTAATATAATTTAATTTTGCATACATGGTCTAGACTAAAGGATATTAGAATGCATAGAATAGTGGACTTACCAACATTGTTGCCAGGTAACCAAATTGCGAAAAGCGCCACCACCACAACCAGAAGACATAACATGACTAGATGTGGGTCTCACAAACACTAATCTGGAGAGACCATTCTGCAACAAAACATTGCCAATCAGAACCAGGTATACCTGTAAGCTCGAAAATACATTAATTTAGTTTAACATTATTCTAAATTAAATAAAGATTTTAAAATAAAAAATAAACTGCTGGATACAATATTATTTGCCGATGATCAAGTAGTGATTTCCGGTTCAAAAGATGATCTACAAAGAGCTATTTTTAATTTGAAAAAATAAGTGCCAGGGTCGACTCAGCCTCTAACGGAAATGAGTACCAGACGCTTGTTCTGGGGTAAAGGCGGCCGTCACGCAGGGCTGACAACCCGGCTGACATCAAGTGTCGATTGTCTAGAAAAAGTGGGAGCCTTAACCTCCTTCTACCCCAAGGGCCTCCGGGCCTTTTGTGGGATCACTTTACTTTACTTTACAATTTAAAAATTTCAAAGAATAAAACTAAATTTCTAGCATTTAAAGGACATGATACCTTAAGAGCAAAAATAGTAATTGATAATAAAATTTTAGAACAAGTGAACAGTTTTAAATATCTAGGTTTCAATTTATCATATGTTGAAATTGAAGATATTAATGACAAAATAAATAAATTTAATCTAGTGTGTGGCACTATTAAAAGAACCCTTAACAACACAAGAAAAAAAACAAAAATTTAATTTTATAAAGTAATGGCTGTTCCTGTATTGATGTATAGATCAGAATGTTGGACGATCACTAAAAGACAAGAACAAAGATTGGAAGCAGCTGAGATGAGATTTTTAAGAAATATAGCAGGATATACTCTGCTGGATAAGAAAAGAAATGAATATATAAGAAAGGAAATAAAATTTTTCAAACTTACAGACCGAATAATTAAATATAGGAACTCCTGGAAAGAACATATTGATAGAATGCCAGAAGGAAGATTTCCAAAATTATTGCTAAATTATAAACCGCACGGAAGGAGAAATTTTGGAAGCCTACACATAAGATGGTCCGAACAATTTTAACAATTCTAGCTTTCATTAAACCGGAACGAGCTAATGATGATTATTCTAAATAAAATATTATATAAAACTATTATTCTACCAGTTATATTATATGGGTGCGAAACATGGACTCTTACTTTAAGGGAGGAAAGGAGATTACAGGTATTTGAGAATAAAGTACTTAGGAACATTTTTGGACCAAATTGAGATGAACAGACAGGTGAATGGAGAAGACTACATAACAATGAACTACATGGTCTTTATAGGAAGCCAGATATAATAAGAACAGTTAAGTCTCGTAGACTGCGATGGGCAGGACATGTTGCACGTATGGGGAATGAGAGACTTGCATGGAAGCTTCTTGTAGGAAAGTCAGGGGAAAACGCCCAGTTGGTAGACCAAGAATCAGGTGGGAGAATAACAATAACTAAGATTTGAGGGAAGTAGATTAAACAGGAAATGATTGGAAAGCATTAGCTCAGGATAGGGATGTATGGAGAGCTTATGTCCGTGCGGCCATGAACCTACGGGTTCGATAGAGTCAGTGAGTAAGTAAATAAATAAAATATTTATATTTTTGCTCCCACATTTCGCACCCAACATTGATATAAAATTATGTAATTTTGCTGTTCTTCTTTTGGTTTTTATGTGTGTGACACATAAACCAAATCTAATATAATAACTACGTATATTTTTGTATTTGAGGGTGTATTATGTGGTATTGTTATATAATATATATTACGGACAATGAAGAAAATACGAGAAATGTCGTAAAAGTCTGATCATTAACGACATTGTTCATATTCGATGGATCATTCACACACACATCCATGCTAAACATGGCAAATATAATGATGAATATATATTTTTAAATCTCCTGAAGATGTCTCCCACAGAAGGCGATGAAACGTCGAGAAGACACACTACAAGACAAGGCCAAGAATCCGGAAAAGGTATTTTAAAATACATAACGATAGCCGCTAAAATCTTAATTAGTATAAATGATAATTTGTGTTACAGATGAGGAAAAACTCAGAAAAAATCCATCATCCAGGAAACTTGTCCCGACTAGGGATCGAACTGAGGCCTGCTGCATACGAGACAGCGACGCTATCCCGAGGCCACACGAGGCAATAGGGGTGAACCATAAAAATACTTAAAAACTCTGATTTTTAATTTATTTTTTGTAACCGGAGAATAATTAACATAGTAGCCTTCTCAACATCATCATAAGAAAATACTTTTATCCCATAAAATAATCCTTTCCAAAGTATAATTTAGTATTTTTTAAAAGGATTCATTAATCCGTAGAGAATATAAAAGAGCGCTGATTTTTATAAATTCAATTCTAAAGTATACGTTATAGAAATGAAGTCATGTCCGTTTTCTCGTTAATTGGCAGATAAAATTCAGGTGCAGGTATTAAAAGAATTATGAATAAATAACTATTCAAGCGAAAAAAAGTTTATAGAATAATTAAATAAAATACCCGGAGGCGGAAATAAAACTGAAGAAAAAGGATCATTATATTTTATACCCACAATAAAAATGTGGGAATCTCTTAAAGAGTTTTAAAAATTCTACATTTTATTTCAACGTCATTAACTTAACAAAAAGTTACCATTATTTCCTGGTGTGGTTATTTGTTCACACGACACAAATTTGATTTGATTTAATAACATCTCAACTTGATGGGGAATTGTTAGTACCCATCGTGAACTAGAAACCTTTTCAAATAATTAATCACAGCTCAAAATAAATAGTTCGTACCGAGATATGCCTATTCATAACACGTGCTTGCTCCTCCATATCGAATCTTCTTCAGTCTTCCCCTCTTACCTCAATACTGTACTAATCCTAATTTACCGGTAATTTACCAACGTATTTATAGATTTCACTCTCCCTAGGGTATCGGCTGACCGTAACAATACTAAACCACGCTTGTTTTTTTTTAATTAACTTTATGTAACATCTAACTTTTTTGTTTATATTGTTTTTCCTTTTTGTTTTACCTTTTTTTAAAGTGTTTTGTTAACTTTGTTTTATACGCACGTAGACACAAGGACAGGACACACACACCCAGACCCAAGGTGGAAGATTTAAAATCCCCTACCCCGCCAGGAATCTAACCCGGGTCGCCGGAGTGGAAGGTAGGGACTCTACCGACTGCGCCACGGCGACGGACGTTTAAACAAGAGCAGATACTGTTTTGTTTCCTTATTGCTTTACCTTTTTCTTTGTTTGTTGTACCTGTTTGTTAACTGTCTTTAATTCTCACATAGACACAAGGACAGAACACACACACCCAGACCCAAGGAGGAGATTTAAAATTCCCTACCCCACCAGGAATCGAACCCAGGTCGCCGGAGTGGAAGGTATGGATTCTACCTACTACGCCACGGCGACGGACGTTTAAGCAGCTTGTGAAAGACAACAACAAAAATAAGTGCAAATTATCCTAAACAAAATTGTAATAGTATATTAGATGCGAGGTTGGGAAGTTGTTTTTAATTTCCGAGATACTGTAAACATTTCACAAACGTGCGTTGCACATTATTTTTTTGCGCGATGGTGTTTTCAAAATAATAAATAATAGTAATGTAATAAGAAATTTGTTGAAAATAGTTGCGTTCATTACAAACAATTTAATAACGTTACCAGTGTTGGGAATGTTTATTAGTTGAAACTACAGGAGGCCGTGAGACCAATTATTAGTGATATCATGGCGGCAAGTATTGTTTTATATTGCTTCAAATAAAGTTCAGTTCATTTAAAATGCAGTGATTTGTTTCGTATAATGAATATTAACACAACTTTTTGGATATTTTTTGTATATAGTATACATAGAGGGCAGTGGTTTTATTTCCCACACGTGAGTTTGTATAGGCTATGTAATATTACAGTATAGTTTTATTTAGGTTGGCAACCCCGAAATATAGGAAGCTGAACTTACAATCATGGTCGCCATTGCTGTAACTACGACAAAACGCACAATCGCGCAAAAAAATATTTTGGCCATCCTATAAACGATAATCTCTGAGCTCTAAGATCAAGCTCAACTACCACATATTGTGACAATCATCGAATATTTTGTCACCAACATGCATCGATCCATAAAACGATAGTCCAAATCTACTTCTTCGCAATATGGGACACTTGATACAGTGGGTGTACTTTATATCGGAACAGTTTTACCGGGTTACTCCCAAACAAACTGATGATGGCCCATACCAAATCGAAATGTGCTTTGTATCCTCGTCCGGGGTAGCGTGGCTCATTCTGTGCTGTCAGCTTTCCGACTCTCGGCTCGTCGTCAGTGCAGTTTACGATGCCCTGTATAGGAGTTGTTACAACCATTTCGCCCAATATACATAAACATCAAACGGAAAACACAAGCGCCACCAATTTTACATAAAGGTTAATTGACTGAGCCCCATATTGATAACCATAAAGTAAGTACCTGCCAACAAGCAGTATCTGGTTTCATACGCAGCGCTCTGCACGATGTTTACGTATGATCGTGACTTACAGACTTCTAAACCCCTCAACCGATCTTAATAAAAATGTGTTCATACATACACTCGTTTTTAAGTAGCCGAGCGTTTATCCGCTATATACGAGTATTATGCTCTAAAACAATTAGGTGTAGAAGCTCATCTGAAAAGAAAACTAAAAAGTCGCTATATCTGTCATCATTTCCTATGTTTTACAACGAAACTCGTTATATGCTATTAAAATAAACCGACATAGTTATTATCCAATACTCAATGAAATCCGACCATTAGAAGTGGAGGTTTACCTGAAATCTGAAAATAATTGACACTAGCAAACCGCTATGTTTACTTCGCAGCTAAGTATAACATTGTGTATACACATTTTCAGGTACGGCGAGTATTTAGCTGCTACTATGCTCTAAAAATATTAGGTGTAGGAGTTTATCTGAAATGAAAATTTAAAATCATATTTAATTTATTTAGGCATAGCAGCGGACGCCGGGCATTATCTAGTCTTTATACAAAATATTTGCATTTGGAAAATAAAATTTTCTCAAAATGTTATTTTTAGATATTTAGGTACCATTTTTTCAAAAACTACTAGAGGTAGAAAGCTGAAATTTTGCATACTTCTATTCCACGTTTTTATGAATATTTGTCGCCACTTTTACAAAGTTATAATAAAAATCATGGATTTTAGACTCTGAAAAGAATAGTATTAATATGTATTTATTTATTTTCCAAATGCAAATATGGTTTTCCCATTGAACCAATAGAGATAATCCAATTATGTTGGCCATGCATATTGTTAATTATAATGATAATAAGCACAGAAAATTATGATTCTATACTACAAGGGGTTTCAGAGAAAAATGTACCCAAATTCCTTCATGTTTATAGCATATAAAAATATATCTATATATATATTCCAGATTTAATTTTTTTTATAAAATCAAGTATATAAGGTAGAGATATAAACTAAAAGCCAAAATATTCTCAAATTTGTTGTGTGTATGGTATAAAAAATTCAGGTTTATTTTATTTACAAGTTCATAAGAAATAGTAATTTGATTTCACTGCTGCATAGTAACCATATGCTCAGACTAACATGTCCCCTTAATATACAACCATTAATTTGAATATTAAAGCGACACTTCTTTGTTGAAAAATTAAAATAAAAAAGTGGACTGACTTTTGTTCAACAACTGTGTCAAAGTAATACTGTAACATTGTATCTGTTTTATATTTCTGTTAGTTAAAATCATGTAAAATCCAGTTAATTATCCGTAGATTAATTGCAAGTCTGGCTTTCCATTATATTAGGAGTGTTTGAAGGAGACGTTCCCTGGGGGCAGGCGTTTTCTCTGAGCCAGTCGTTACCATCTCCTCCAGACTCCCACACCCGCCATTAAGATGGGATGGGCACACCACGGATAATTTATGCCGCTATGATTCAGTAATGAACTAAAGAAAGTAATGGAAATCCCTCTCAGAAATCTCAACTGAATTACACTGCAGAATTCCTTTTCGTCATAATTCTGCCACAACATCTAAAGAAAAGCATATTTGAAGTTCTGACCAGTCTGATGGGCTAGGGCTCAGCGTTTCTGACTATAGTTCATGGGGTCCCGGGTTCGATTCCCGGTCAGACCATAGGATTTTTTTAAAGGAAATTATTCCTGTGGTTGTCCATGGTCTGGAATTTAGGATGAGTTTAGGATAAAGACTTTCCTGGCGTTTCATCATCATTTATCACCCATCATATCATCGGGGTAACGTAACTCCGCCTTCAAGGTGCCCCAACCTAAGAAATGGATTACAATTCTGCCAAAACCAAGGGATAAAGCCAGAAATGCCATAAGAGACACCTCGTGGCATTAGACAAAAAAATATTTGAGGTTCTTTTTTATGTTACTAAAACATGGGTTCTTAATAATAATAATAATAATAATAATAATAATATAAGAACAACATTAACTATGATTTGAGGGAAGTAGATTATACAGGGAATGATTGGAAAGCATTAGCTCAGGATAGGGATGTATGGAGAGCTTATGTCCGCGCGGCCATGAACCTACGGGTTCGATAGTGCCAGTGAGTAAGAGTAAGTAAGTAAGTAATATAATGTATTTTCGGAACAGGCAACTAATGCCTAAACCAGGAAGTGAAGATGAAGAAGATATAATTTATTTTTGAAAAACCGTCGGCCGCGGTGGACTAGTGGTTGTGTTCCTTGCCTCTGATCCCGAGGGTCGCGAATTCAAACCCGCCCGGGATCGATTATTTTTTTTAGAATGGAAAAATCCAAGGAGCATGTCTTCCGGGAGAAATTTGAGGCCTGGGTTCCGAATCTGAAGATTTTTCAGGCTCGTAAAAGAACCGCAAGCCTGAATCAAAAGTCCTCAGTGCAAAAATTACTGACCCTCTTCAACCTGGTAATACCTCACTTGCCTACTAAATGTCTCATTGGGTAGGTATGTTGACCGCATACCATTCATGACATCTCTAGGAAAATAAGCATAACTAAATTAATATGGTCTAGTAACTCCTAACAAAGGAAAGGTTATGGCCGAACATTGTGTTGTTACGTCATTGTAGAGAATATTAAGAAGGTTTTTTATTCGAAATGTCTATCTTGGCTGTTTAAAATGTATTAAGTTCAAAATTTTACTTTCATTAATAATGGGGTTAAAAAATGGGATTTTATTTTTCAAACATCTTTGGCATGATAACTCATTTTACTCCATTTTGGACGTAACACTCTTTACATAGTAAACACAGATATAATCAGTGATCGAATTTGGAGAATAAAATAACCAATGCACTAACTTAAAGAGCCTTTCTTTATTTCTTTCTTTCTTTTAGTTTAACCTCTCTCTCTCTCTCTCTTAATGGATTATTTGACATATCTCGTGGCACCTGGCTCTTGTAGGACACGAGTCCCGAGAATATATTTTAGTCTCTGGACCACATACGTGGATTTCCTACAACGCAACGACATGGAGGTCTCCCCGGATGAATTATCAGCTCAAAGCAAGTGTCTTCTCCGAGACAATACGAACATTTAAGACCAAAATACAGGAGCACTCATAGATTCACAATATAGACGGCGAACATTATATTAATGGCCAAATAGTAACCGAGGACGATTTGGGTCTTAACGTTTCCCCACATTTGTCTCACAGGTGAGAGAAAACGCCAAAAAAACTCACCCAGAAAACTTGTCCCTATCGGACATTGAACAAGAGCCCGCTGCGTGCGAGACAACGCTGTTACCCCTAGACACCACAATAGTGATTGAATATATGCAAGTGCTAAAACTGTTATAGAAGTATTCATGTAGACTTTCACGGCCGGAGTTGTTATGATGATCTTGAAGAAGATTTTCGGGCTGTAGGCCGTGGTCGTGAGGTTTGTAGTTCCCCGACGTTTCGCCAGAGACTGCGTCTGGCAACCCTTGAGGATGCCAGACGCAGTCTCTGGCGAAACGTCGGGGAACTACAAGCCTCACGACCACGGCCTACAGCCCGAAAATCTTCTTCAAGATCATGTTATAGAAGTGTTGCTGTTAGTACTATATGGATAGGAACACTGGGTCTTAACCAAAAACCAGGAACGAAGAATAGAAACATCAGAAATGAGGTTTCTGAGGGGTGTGGCTGGCTAAACAATAATGGATCAAAGGCGATGTGACGATATACGAAGAGAACAGAAAAAAATTCAAACTATTAGATAGAATTACACAATACAGAGATGAATGGATGAACCACATCAATAGAATGGATAACAAAAGAATTCCGAAACAGTTACTTCATTACAAACCACTAGGTCGAAGAAATGTTGGAAGACCCAGTAAAAGACGGATAGACCAATTCTAATATGAGATCGGAACAGACTAACAGGTCTAATTCTTGATGCTGATGATGATGTTCCTGTTAGTTCAATATTAAATAATTCAACATGTTTTGACAATCCTTGTCATAAGCTAAATATGATCGTATTAAAGATTCTGTAAAAATACAATATGAAGAAACAAAGTCAAATTGAGGTGTAGTGAAGGGCCTATCATAATAGAGAATGAAGTGTATTTATGTCTGGAAAAATTTGGTTGACAAACATGAAGTTTCATAACATAATTCAGTTATGTTAGACATGTTAGAATGCGCAATATTCCATACTGGGTATGAATAGCTGACCTATTTTAATCGCAAGCAATATCGAAGATTCTTGTGCTTCGGAAGACATACACATCTTCCAAATCGTACAATATGTACATTTCTACACAGGATAGAATCTGTTCTACTTTAACTTCAAGGAGTGACGTGACTCGTAAGTTTAGTAGTAGTGGAAGTGGAATTTTATTTAACGGCGCTCTTTAACTACTCAAGTTATTAGCGCCATGATTATAAACTTTGCACTAAAATGACTGATAAATTGTCAGTTATTTCAGGCTTAAGGTTCTTTTACGTGTCATAAACATATGAGACAGGTACCTTTTTCTTCATTTCTCATCAGAAGGAAACCCTGTTGTATCCATGGATCCGGTCGTTTTTTACCTCCGGAATTTCGGAACCGAGGCGAACATGGTAACAACTAATTCACCGGATTTATAAATTATTATTTTCATTATTATTATTATTATTATTATTATTCTTAAATGTAAGATTATGTCACGTAGGCCTATACCAATTTGCGGAAATTCACTTGATATCTTATCATTCAGGGTCTCTAGAACTGATTCTTCATACTGTTCAATGTCCCTTCTCGGTCCATTTAAATTTAAATTAACTTGCTGTCTTTCAGCCAGATTACTTAAAACTAATACTTACACACCAAATTAATATTATTGTCAATATATTGAAAATAAAATAAACACAAACACACTTAAATTATGAAATAATCAATATTTGTAATTCAATTGAAATTCGCGGTTGCAACAAAAAGCACAGCCACCTGGTTAAATAATAAACCAATTACCTTACACGGCCATCTGTTAGAATCGTATGGAACTCACAGATAATTATAACTCTTTGTTAAATAATAAACATATAATTTGCAATAAAAAATAATGCGACTATAAATTTAGTTATAAACTTCCCTAAGTCTCAAGTTGGATCAAACTGCACACAGTGTGCAAAATTTTATTAAAATCGGTTCAGTAGTTTAGGATTCCATCGCGGACAAACAACGTGACATTTATTATTATTATTATTATTATTATTATTATTATTATTATTATTATTATTATTATTATTATTATATTATTATTATTATTATTATTATTATTATGAAAATAATAATTTATAAATCTGGTGAATTAGTTGTTATAATAATAATGAAAATAATAATTTATAAATCCGGTGAATTAGTTGTTACCATGTTCGATTGGAAAGGAGATTACAAGTATTTGAGAATAAAGTACTTAGGAAAATTTTTGGACCAAAGAGAGATGAACAGACAGGTGAATGGAGAAGACTACATAACAATGAACTACATGGTCTTTATAGGAAGCCAGATATAATAAGAACAGTTAAGTCTCGTAGACTGCGATGGGCAGGACATGTTGCACGTATGGGGAATGAAAGACTTGCATGGAAGCTTCTTGTAGGAAAGCCAGAGGGAAAACACCCAGTTGATAGACCAAGAATGAGGTGGGAGAATAACATTAACTATGATTTGAGGGAAGTAGATTATACAGCAAATGATTGGAAAGTATTAGCTCAGGATAGGGAGTATGGAGAGCGTATGTCCGCGCGGCCATGAACCTACGGGTTCGATAGTGCCAGTGAGTAAGTAAGTATTATTATTATTATTATTATTATTATTATTATTATTATTATTATTATTATTATTATTATTATTATTATTATTATTATTATTATACATTATATGTCCACCGTTGTAGTCTCAAGGTAGCGTGCTGCCTTGTCACGCAGCGGGCCCGGGTTCGATCCCCGGTCGGGGCAGTTTTTCTGGGCGAGGTTTTTATCGGGGTTTTTCCTCACCTGTAAGACAAATGTCAGGAAAACTTTAAGGCCCAAACGGTCCCCTAAATCATATGGCCATCATCATCATCCTCATCACCCTTATCATCATGAAAATGCTATGATTGCAGTAAAGGATTACTATGGATGGATGGATATATTATATATTATGTATTTTATATTTTATATTATATATCATATATTTTATGTTATATATCATATATTATACATTATTTGTAATAGAAGAAAAGTTTGAAATTGTATGGACACCTCACAGTAAGAATGGAAGAAAAGAGAATACCAAAGAAGATCCTTAATTGGAAAGCTTATGGAAGAAGTGGAAGAGGCAGGTCTAGAGAACGACCGATGGATGGAGTGAAGAGAAGTATGGAAACTAGAGATTTGAAGGAAGAAGATGCTTTAGACAGGAACTTCTGGCGACAAATCGATTTGGGTTAAAGGACAAAACTGTATTGTGGAATATTCCTAAATTAAAAAATATATTATTATTACTATTATCATTATCATTTATTATTATTATTATTATTATTATTATTCTCTCATGGAATTTCGGTCAATATGGGACCGGTGATAAACATCGTGAGGGAATTTGGGTAATTACAATAAATAGCAGCTCCAGGTTGAGAAAATCAGCTACATCATCTAGGAGACCCGGCATGCACACCACATGTCACCCCTACACTAACTGAATGATCGTCTACCTTTGTGATATACGCATGTGGATTTGAGGCCAGAAGCCGGCTGGCAGGCCAAGGGCCTTCTATACCTGTCGCTCCGTGGAGAGAGAGTATTATTATTATTATTATTATTATTATTATTATTATTATTATATTATTATTATTATTATTATTATTATTATTATTATTATTATTATTATTATTATATTCACCGGAACAGGCCATTCGGCCTAAAGCATTATTATTATTATTATTATTATTATTATTATTTTATTTTTATTATTTTTATTTTATTATTATTATCTTATATATATTTATTTATTTATTTATTTATGTATTTAAACAAGCGGAATTAAGATCATAAGGCTTTTTCTTCGAGTCAACCAGTGAAAAATATTAAATTCAGAAAAAAAAATACATAAGATCATCAAATAAAATAAATAATTAATAAAAATGTACACAAATTAAACATAAAATGAATAAAGTCAATATATATTAAATCAGCGAAAAATAAAAAACAATCGATTAATCCGCTGAAAAAATCAATTACAAATTAAGGAAATTTAAATGTTTATTCTATTCTACAGAAATTCTGCCCGAGGGTAGGTCTTTCGCTGCATGCTATGCTTTGCAGCTTTACTAAAGAATTATAGGTGTGGTAGCTTCCCGTTGCTTTCCACACCGGTTAGGGATGATGATGATAATGATAAGGATCATGATGGCCGGATTTTCGGGGACCGTTGGGCCCTAAGCTTCCTGACATTTGTCTCACAGATGAGGAAAAAAAAAAACGGGAAAAACCTCACCCAGGAGCCTGTCCCACCGGGAATCGAACCTGTGCCCGCTGCGTGACAAAGCAGCACGCTACCTCGAGACCACAGCGGTGGCAAACGCATATTAAAGGAAGATAATGTTCTGTAGTTCGTTATATCTTTTGAGAAGGAATTACCGAGTTTAATAGTGAATATGGTACAGAAATTAGATAAATGAGAAATTCTGTGTTGTGGGATAAATACTGATCATATAACTAACTAACTAACTCACTGGCACTATGGAACCCGTAGGTTCATGGCCGCGCGGACATAAACTCTCCATATATCCCTATCCTGAGCCAATGTTTTCCAATTATCCCCTGTATAATCCCTCCAATCATAGTTAATGTTATTCTCCCACCTCATTCTTGGTCTACCAACTTGGTGTTTTCCCTCTGGTTCTCCTACAAGAAGCTACCATGCACTTTTTCATTCCCCATTCGTTGCACATGTCCTGCCAAACGCAGTCTACAAGACTTAACTG
The DNA here is from genome assembly GCA_030220185.1 of Diploptera punctata. NCBI lineage: Eukaryota > Metazoa > Arthropoda > Insecta > Blattodea > Blaberidae > Diploptera > Diploptera punctata. The sequence goes on along the minus strand of JASPKZ010002709.1, from coordinate 1,177,588 downwards.
TTCTTATTATATCTGGCTTCCTGAAAACACCATGTAATTCACTGTTAAGCAGTCTTCTCCATTCACCTGTCTGATCTCTTTGGTCCAAAAATTTTCCTAAGAACGTTATTCTCAAATACTCGTAATCTCCTTTTCTCCCTTAAAGTAAGAGTCACGTTCCGCAGCCATATAATATAACTGGTAGAATAATAGTTTTATATATTTTCAGTTTAACGTTTTTTGAAAGGAGTTGGGACATCAAAAGTCTCTGTAATGTATAATAACACGCATTTCCAGAATTGAGCCTATGTTTAATTTCCTTGTGCATCTCATTCCTGTTTGTGATTATTGTTCTTAGGTAAAAAAGAAATACAGTAAAAACATAACAGAATATGAACATATTAATGAAAGATGCCTAAAGATTAAAATGAAGCTTATGCGAAGAACAATGGTGTTCTTAGCAGTCTACGCACCAACAGATGATGCTGCACAGAGTCAGAAAGAAAAGTACTATTCAGTATTAGTGGAACAAATAGAGAAAATACGAAGTAATGAAGAATTAATACTAATGGGAGATTTAAATGGGAAAGTGGGTAGAAGAAACAATGATGAAGCAGTAGGAAAATATGGGGAACAAGAAGTCAACGATAATGGAAATAGAATCATAGAGATGTGCAAACAACATAAATTAAAGATAGTAAACACATTTTTCGACCATAAGGATATTCATAAATTTACTTGGGAACGACCTAGTCTCAATCAGAAATCAATAATAGACTACATAATTGTAAAGCAAAATACTTCCTTATTTATTAAGGACTCAAGGGTTAAAAGAGGAGCAAATTGTGGTTCTGACCACTATCTACTCACAGCACAGATCATCCCCAAATTCCCTACAGGGAAAAAAAGTGCATGATGAAGCAAGGGAATCAACAATGCAACCGAAGCAGGAAGAAAAATTTAAACTGTATTTATTTAATCAGGATAGTATCAAAAACTTATATAAAGAAAGACTGAGGATTAAAATTGAGAATTTGGATTACAAGGAAGACATAGAAGAAGAATATAATCAATTAAAGGAAATAATACATTCGGCAGCAAAAGAAGCATTAGGCACAATAAATAAAAAACAAAATACCCAAGATTGGTGGAATGATGATATTGAAGAATTAACCAAAAAGAAGAAAAAAATGCTACTTAGAATGGTTGGCAAATAAAACAACAGAAATTGGATAGAATACAAGAGAACAAACGCCAAAGTTAAAAGGAAAGTGATAGAAGAAAAAAACAAATTATGGAAAAGCAAATGCCAAGAAATAGAAAGTTATATAGGAGGATCTCAATCATCAGAAGTATGGAGATTTCTAAAAACACTGAAAACCAACCAAGGACCCAGCAAGATAAATTTGTTAGCAAAATCAGACGCAGAAAAACATTACAAAGCTTTACTGTCAGAAACTAGAAATGAGTTTATGGAAACAACAGAAAATCCATCCATAGAAATGAACACCCTGGAATTTGATACAATAGATATAGAATTAGAAATTCAAACCCTAAAGAATAAAAAGGCACCAGGGCCGGGAAACATACCAAATGAGTTAATTAAATATGGCCCAAAAAATTTAATAGGTAGATTGAGGGACTTGTATAATAAGTGCATTGCAATACAGAAGATTCCTGATGAATGGAAAATAAGCTACATAGTACCAATATACAAGAAGGGCGATAGAAGAGACGCAAAAAACTACAGAGGACTAAGTATAAATAACACATTATATAGAATATTTACGAAGTTATTAAAACAAAGTTACAAAAAGATGTTAAAGACAAATTAGGAGAAGATCAAAATGGATTCAGACCAGGAAGGTCATGTGTTGACAATATATTTGCAATACAACAGTTAATTGAAAAGCGGACTGCAGTTGGAGAAGAAACCCATTTGACAATGATAGATCTAAAAGGAAAAGGAATTAAAGTGGTTAGGACATGTTTTAAGAATGGAAGATGAGCGATGGCCGAAGCAACTATATGAATGGCATCCTAACAGAAAGAAGAAAAGAGGAAGACCAAGGTTAACATGGAAGGAAAACATGAAGACAGTAATGCAAGCTAGAGGGCTAAGCATCGAAGATGCCCAAGACCGTAGGCTTTGGAGGTTTGGCACGGGAAGACGGCAGCAGCTGTAAAAACCCGAAGATAGATAGATAGGTATTTGAATCTAGCCACTTCTTCAAAATTTCCATCATTTGTCATTAGCTGTCCATTTCCATTATATAATGTATTTTTATGTGTGACCATATATTTAGTTTTATTAATATTTACTTTCAATCCCAATTTCTTAGTGTTACTCAATAGTGTGTGCGTGTTGGCCTTCAGTATCTCCTCGCTATCGGCCAATAGCACTACATCATCAGCATAAACTAACAGCTTATTAATACCATTGAGTTGTAAGCCTTCTTCATCGTCTGAAGATTTAATGGCATGCTCTAGTACAAAATTAGATAGTGAGGAGATAGTGCATATACTTGCTTCAACCCATTGTGAATTTCAAAAGTATTCGAAAACTGTTTGCCTACACGCACCCTACTCTTTGTGCCATTTAGTCACATTCGTATAAGTCTAACTAACTTTTTAAGAATTCCGAAGTCTAGCAGGATACTATACCTCTTAATTGAATCTTATGCAACACTGATCATATAGGCCTATAAAATCAGGATTTTCAGGAGAAATGTGAATAGGCTTCTTTAAAGTCCAACTTGCTCTGAGGAGACTCTAGTCAATACAATGGACTTACAAGTGCTATACTAAATTGAGTATTTAATGGAACATATGTCAATTTTTCTCAAAAAAAAGTTAATTAAAAATATATAAAACTATTATTCTTCCAGTTAAATTATATTCATGTGAAACATGAACTCTCGTTTTAGGGAGGAGAGATGATAATGAACATTTGAAAATAAATATTTTAGAAAAATTTTGAATCAAAGATAGTTGAACAGACAGATGAATGGAGAAGGCTACATAACAATGGAGAGCCATATGTAATGAGCACAATTAAGTCTCATAGACTGCGTTGGGCAAAATATATGGCACAAACAAGGAATGAAAGAGGAGCATGAAAACTAGTTGAATGCAGGCTTTCACGGCCGGTAATCATGATGTTGAGTGATTCCGGGTTCTGTGGCCGTGGTCCATAGTTGGTGTTGATACCAGACGTTTCGCCCTCAACTGCGGAGGGCATCTTCAGTGGCGAGTGCTTCTAGGCGTGTTTCCTGGTCGGAAGCTCTACTTAGAGTGAACGCTGCGGGTGTTGTATTGATACTAGTGGTGGGAGCAAGGAGAAATGGATAAATCGGCTGTAGCAGAACATGCCATTATGAATGGACACCAGATTCTATTCGATGATACACAAGTTTTAGCCACAACTTCCTATTATTTCCCTAGATTATATCGAGAGGCTATAGAAATACACAAGCATAAGGAAAATATTAACAGAAAAGAGGAAGGTATTAAACTGTCTAAGGCCTGGTACCGTACACTAGAAAATAAATGCATCAACACTAGGGACAACAAGGAGACGACCATTAGCCAATCAGCAAGAGCCACGCCCGCTCACCCTGCTCCCACCACTAGTATCAATACAACACCCGCAGCGTTCACTCTAAGTAGAGCTTCCGACCAGGAAACACGCCTAGAAGCACTCGCCACTGAAGATGCCCTCCGCAGTTGAGGGCGAAACGTCTGGTATCAACACCAACTATGGACCACGGCCACAGAACCCGGAATCACTCAACATCACGAGCATGAAAACTCCTTGTAGGAAAACAGAGGGAAAGAGTCCAGTAGGTAGGCCAAGAGTGAAGGGGGAGACTAACACTAACCAGGATTTGAGGAAGATAAATTATACAGGTTGATTGAAAACGTTGGCTCATGATTGGGACGTGTGGAGGACTTATGTCTGCGGAGCCATGAACCTTCAGATTCCATTGTGAGTTAGATACCGAAATACATCCGGAATTTTAAGAAATCAATCATCTCTGTTCAATCTGGTAATAAAACATACCTTACTCTGAAAGATATCATTTTACGTACGGATATTTTTCTTTTGAAGTATAGAATATAAAACTGGTTATAAACACTTGTTGAAGATAGATATTTTGTGGAAACTGCAGCATTTTTCTATTGCTGTTGGCAAGCTTTTATGCACGGAAATTAGTGTTATCAACTTGTCTCCGTTGGACGTGTTTAAAATTCACTACGCAGGATGCGTGATATTGGCAGAAGTGTGGTAGAAGTGTCGACTGAAACAGAGATTATCAAAACAGAAATTTTAGCATGAATATTCGAAAACAAGTTTCAGGTAAAAGACATAGCCATGAAGTTTATAATAAAAGTATTTTAAAATATCTCTGTTACTATATTATCTATCATCCATAGTAATTCAGCCCGAGGGCAGGGTCTTTCGCTGTAATCATAGCTTCATGCATTGCTTTGTAGCTTTACTAGGGAATTATAGGTGTGGTAGCTTCCCGTTGCTTTCGACACCGATGAAGGATGATGACGATAATGATAAGTGTGATGATTATGGCCGGATGATTTTCGGGGACCGTTGGGCCCTAAGCTTCCTGATATTTGTCTTACAGGTGAGGAAAAGCCCCAGAAAAAGAACCTCACTCAGGAGCCTGTCCCAACCGGGAATCGAAACCGGGCACGCTGCGTGACACGGCAGCACGCTATCTCTCGACCATAGCGGTGGACAACTATATTATAATATGTCTAATTTAAAATAAGAAAAAATTATAAATGTTAAATGATTAATGGTAGAACAGTTCTTAATTTATCGCATATAAATACATTATATAATGAAATTGGACATTTAATGGCAAGTGAGGGACATTTTGAAGAAGTTACTGGATTCCCACTTAGGAACAACTACAAATAGGAATTAGATGCACAAAGAAATTAAACCTAGGCTAAATTTTGGAAATGCGTGCTATTATGCATTACAGGGATTCTTGTCGTCCCAACATCTATTAAAAAGACATTAAATTTTGACGCATCATGATAGTTAGAAATTTTGCTGCATTTGTGGTGATATCCATGCGCTGCCGGTCTTGTTACTGCACTGCGTATCTTGTTGTTTGGTCCAGTCCAGTTTCGGTTGATCGTTGCATCTGTTGCATGTGGATCGTCCGGTATTTCTTTTCTCTTCTTTTTCCTTATCTTCTTCGATGTAGCTTCTTGTTTAGTGGCTGGTAGCAGGAACTTTGTGCGTTGATCTTCCATGAAGAAGGTTTCCCGTGCTAGTTTATATGCAAGTCTGGATGGAGCAAATTTCGAGAACCGCGTTGCGGCTTTATGAATCTTGCTTCTAACTTTTTCTAAAGTGTTTTAAGTCTCCGTAGCTGAGGTCAGTCCATATGATTTGCATTCTATACATGAACATGATAAGTATTTTGGCCTCAAATAGATTCGTGGCTGTTGCAAGTGATAGATGTGTGATGTTTGTAAACAATAGGAACCAAAGAGCAATAGTATGCGATGACAACGAAACATGTGTAACTTACATATCTTACGCATAACTTGTGCGCATTTATTCTACTACACTGAGCAACAAAAAACAAACTTTTTTTTTGTCTCAGAAAGAAAATTATGTGATTCTGATAGTATTTTTCTTGTGAATTCAAATATGTTATCGGTTTTTCTCCATCACGCAATGTTTTCGAGAGACAGGAATTTATAATTTCAAAACACTTTAATATTTTCTACAATCGTAACTACACAATATTCGAACGTTCGGACTCGCCTAGAAAGTAAGAAATGACGATTTTTCTGCTATATTTCGCCTGTGAAGCATCCCTCTTGATGGTCCAACAATAATCGGCCAGCATATTAGGATTCCATTTGCCTTGATATCTCTTTTCCATAGGCCTAGCTGAAATCTCCTGATGAAAGTTTTCCCCGTTTTATTTTACAATGGACAAATGGACGAAAAAACGTTTATTAAAACAATAATTATTTAAGTCCATTAATTGAAATTGAAATAAAGAAACTGTGGGTGATGAGAAATTCCGAATACATATTTGAAAACACGATAAAAACTGCATTAAGTACAACTATTGGTACTCTTGAGACAAAAATCATGTTGACCAGTGTTATTAAGAGACATTATATTTAAATAAATATATATATATAAACTGTTATTCTCCCAGTTATATTCTACGGATTCGAAACATGGACTCTTACTTTAAGGGAGGAGAAAATATTACGAGTGTTAGAGAATAAACATCTTATGAAAAATTGTAGACCAAAGAGGGATGAACATACAGGCGAATGGAGAAGACTTTATAACAGTGAGCTACATGATATTTATGGGAAACCAGACATAATAACAATAGTTAAGTTTCATACATTGCGATGGGCAGGACATGTGGTACGAATGAGAAATAAAAAAGGAGCATCGAAGTTTCTTGTAGGAAAACTAGAAGGAAAACGCTAAGTTGGTAGACCAAGAATGACGTGGGAGAATAGCATTAACCATGATTTGAGGTAGGTGGATTATACAGGAGATGGTTGGAAAACATTAGCTCAGGATAGGGATATGTGGAGAGCTTATGTTCGCACGGCCATGAACCTATGGGGTTGATAGTACAAGTGAGTTAGTTTAGTTAGTTACTAAATTTACGAGTAAAATAAAACATACTTAGAAACATTAAACTATAAGAGTAGAAGAATTATTAATTCCTACATAATATTAATGTATTATTAGTGTTGTCAACGTGCAGTTTGTAAACATAGAGGTCTAAGGGTCGGTTTCAGCAACAGAGGTAACTGTATAACGCCAAGTTAAGCTATGCATTATACACGGGGAAAACTGGCGTAATACAGTTACCTCTGTTGGTGAAACCGACCCTAAGTACGATGCAGCCAAGCCTATAACCAATACTTTTTTTCAGCCCTAGTAACATGCAATATATAGTATAGTTATTTAGGTTGGCAACCCCGAAATTTAGGAAATTGAACTTTCAATCCTAGTCGCCATTGCTGTAAGTACGATGAAACGCACAATCGCGCAAAAAAAGTAATTAACTTAATTCTTCTTCTTCTTCTTCTTCTTCTTATTCTTATTCTTCTGCTTTCCCCCACTTACAGGTTTGCCGTCTTCAGTTTCCAATTATTTCTATCATTCCTATCGCCTTCTTCAAAATTCCTATCATCCATTATAGTTCTGACATAGATTTTCCATTTCCATCTTGGTCTGCCACGTTTATTTCTTCCAGGCGGTACCATTGGTATATATGTTTTGGCCATCTTTCATTTTCCGTTCTTTGTACATGACCATACCATTTAAGAGTTTGATTTTCAATCCTCTTAACAACACATGAGGTGACATTCATTTCTCTCCAAAGGAATTTATTTCTTATTTTATCCTGTCTTGTTTTTTAAGGCTTCTTCTAAGATAATCAGATTCAGCTGTTCTGTTTGTATTATTTTGCAATTCCGTCAAAGACCAAGTTTCACTTCCATATGACAAAATAGTATGTATTATGCTCTTATAAATGTTCATTTTAGTTTCTTTGTAATATTTGTGTTCCGAATTATTCCATATAATGTCTTAGTTGCATTTCTTGCCATTGCAATTTTAGTTTGTACATCTCTTTCACATGTACGTAAACATGTAATTATTGACCCAAGATATTTAAAAATTTCACATATTTTTATCTTCCTGTTTCGAGTATGAGATTGACTTACTTAATAATGTAAAAATGTTACTTACATATATATTTTTCGACTTTGTTTGTAATAGAAAATGAACCGCAGCATTCGCCGCTTCCTCTACATCACAATTAATAATATCTGTAATTAATATGCAGTCTGAAACTATTATTTAAAATGTCTACCAATAATTTAGACAACAATAAACAATTGCACATTTGTTTTATCAACAATCCCTTGCTATCAAACAATTGAACTCTTCATACCAAGATACAAATTCACATGAAATATAAAAATTAATAGTATACAACAATGCGAGATTGGGAAGTGGATTTTACAGAAGCAAGGATATGATTAAAAACTGAGCGATATTGAGGTTTTTAATTTCTGAGATTCTGTAAAACACTTCACAAACGTGCGTTATACATTATTTTTTTTTGCGCGATGGTGTTTTCAAAATAATAAATAATAGTAAAATAATAACATCATTTTTTTTAAATATTTTCGTTCATGCTAAACAACTGACTAACGTTAACAGTGTGACCAATATTTATACGGTAATTGCCGAAAATAATTTAGTAGAGATTACAGCAGGCGGTGACACCAATCAGTCAAAAATGGCGGCAAGTATGAATTTATTGTTTTATATTGTCTCAAATACAGTTCAGTTAATTTAAAATGCAGTTATTTGTTTCGTATAATATACATTAACACTACCTTTTGTATATATTTTTTTACGCCATAGCATAGTGGTTAAGGCACTACGCTACAAGCCGGAAGGTCGAAGGTTCAAGTCCCGGTGGGGTCAGAATTTTTAAACTGACCCAAACTTTCTGGCGGCACTATGGCCCAGGGGTTGACTTAGCCTCTAACGGAAATGAGTACCAGGCGCTTGTTCTGGGGATAAAGTCGGCCGTTACGCAGGGCTGACAATCCGACCGAAATCAAGTGCCGATTGTCCAGAAAAAGTGGGAGCCTTAACCTCCTACTACCCGAAGGATTCCTGACGCCTATAGTGGGATTACTTCTTCTTCTTCTTCTTCCTTCCAAGTATTAGGCCAAGGCCTATTACGATCCTATAGAAAATTTCTGGGAAATTCTCGTATAAGACTTGAAAGCATAATAATAGTCCCTTCGATTGGTTGCTGGCCAAAGGAAGGCAAGACCAGTGATGGGGCTGCCATCTTATAGCCTCTGGTCAGGCTTTTCTGGAGAAGAAAAGAAAACAAAGGAAAGAAGAAATGGAAGAAAGGACAGACTCCCTAGCCCTCGGGTGCCCTAATAGCGTCGGGGTCAAAAAAAACAAGAGTTAACCAAGAGAGGTTAGATAGTAAAGTTAAAAGAGTGCAAAACACAAGTAAGTGGAAGAAATGTTTTGCTCAGCTTGGGCACCTTGTGGTCGCCATCCACATATCCCCTAGATGAGAACCCCTGAGGGTTGGGATTACTTTACTTTACTATATACATTGTACGTAGTATACATAAAGAGCAGTGTTTTACTTCCCGCACGAGGTAGGTAATATGTGATATTACAGTACAGTTATTTAGGATGGTAACCCCGAAATTTAGGAAATTGAACTTTCAATCATGGTTGACATTGCTGTAAGTACGACAGAACGCAATATCGCGCAATAACATAATTATTAGTATAGGAGTGAACAAAATTATATACACAATTCGGAAAGAAGTACATTACTTACTTCCCTTGTTGCTTGCGTAACTATTGAAACAGACGCTTGTTGGGCATCCTCCATGCATCATGTCCATACACGTATACCAGTTTTTCATGTAGTTTTCATGGTATCTGTGTTAGGAGTTATTTTTAGCTTTGCTCGTTTGGCGACAATTATTTATGGTCATGAAGAGTGTAACTGGTAAAAGCCTGAACAATTTGGTACGATAATATTAAAATCACTCCTCTCTCAAATAATTTAATAATTCCCCGAATACGAATAATTATTCCTAGGAAAACAAATGTAACTATCGTTACTTAATTATTGTGTTTCTGTTTTACAGTGTGGTCCATAAAAAAGTAACCGAAATTATATGTCGTTTGTATAATATAACAATAAGACCGATTGTAACTTACGGTTGTGAAACTTGGGTCCTGAAGAAGGCTGATAAAAACTATTAATCTTTGAAAGGAAGATCTTACGGAGAATTTTTGGACCAATTAGAGAATGCGATGGCACATGGCATATACGAATGAATTCTGAATTACTTACTCTTACTCACTGGCACTATCGAACCCGTAGGTCCATGGCCGCGCGGACATAAGCTCTCCATACATCCATATCCTGAGCTAATGCTTTCCAATCATTCCCTGTATAGTCTACTTTTCTCAAGTCATAGTTAATGTTGTCCTTCCACCTCATTCTTGTTCTACCAACTGGGCGTTTTCCCTCTGGCTTTCCTACAAGAAGCTTCCATGCACGTCTTTCATTCCCCATACGCGCAACATGGCCTGCCCATCGCAGTCTATGAGACTTAACTGTTCTTATTATATCTGGCTTCCTATAAAGACCATGTAGTTCATTGTTGTGTAAGTCTTCTTCATTCACCTGTCTGTTCATCTCTCTTCGGTCCAAAAATCTTCCTAAGTACTTTATTCTCAAAAAACTCGTAATCTCATTTCCTCCCTTAAACTAAGAGTCCATATTTCGCTTCCATATAATATAACTGGCAGAATAATAGTTTTATATATTTTCAGTTTAAATAATCTAATATCTAATACGAAATAAAAATATAATAAACCACATTAAAGCTCGAAGACTGCGCTGGTTTGACATATAAATAGAATGCAGGAAGACAAGCTTGTAAGAAGAATATACAAATGCAAACCAATATGCACCAGAACAGCTGGATGCCCAAAGAATAGATGGCAGGATGATGTTATAAATGATACATTAGAAATGAAAATTGGAAATTGGCCAGTCTGTATCCAGAATAGATCCAGGTGGAGAAAAATTGTTGAGGAGGCCAAAACTTCAATGAGGTCGCCTACTAAAGAAGAAGAAGAAGAAGAAGAAGATATGTCGTTTGTAACATACATTTTTATTTCCTTTAACAAAAATAAGATTAAGTAGTGAAAATTATATATACACTATTTATATAATGTTATCAGGATGGTAGAGCGCATGGAAGAAGTCACAACAGCCAATAATTGAAGACATATAGAACACTCAGTTGTACGATAGTCTTATTCTGTGGCACAAATATTTCGGTTACCTTTTTTATGGGCCACCTGTATTACATCCATTTTTTAACTATAGTAAATACAGTAAAACACAAAACAGTTTCCAGATTATATATTTTTAGTTGTTTGACTGGGGAAAAAGATGTAATAAAAACAATTAAGTATGGGCAGAACCCGCGGCACTAATAGGGAATGAAATGGGGCATGAAAACTTATTTTAAGATAACCAAAGGAAAATCGCCCAGTAGGTAGGATTAGAATGGGATGGGAGAATAACATGAACCGTTATTTAAGGAGGTATATTAACATGGGGATGTTTGAAAAATATTCTTCTTCTTCTTCTTCTTCTTCTTCTTCATGGTAGGCCGTCGGCCTGTTCCGCTCTCAGAATTAATTTTCCCATCGTCTTCTAGGACGTCCCACATCTCCATAGGTTTGAGGTTGGTACAACAGTGCTTGTTTTGTTAGCCTAGAAGAGTCCATTCTTAAAATATGTTCATGCCATTTTTGTTTATAGTTTTTTTTTCATTTAGATTAAAAATTTTGAGTCCTTGCATAACTGTTTCACTAGGAATGTGGTCTCTTAGAGTATATCCTGCAACGTATCTGAGGAACTTAATATCTGATGTTTCTAGTAATCTTCTGTCTGGTCAATTCATGGCCCAATTCTCTGATCCATATGTCACAATGGGAACTGCCATTACCTTATAAAACTTTAGCATTGCTTCCTTTGTTGTTTTTGTTTGTAGTGTTCTTTTAATAGTCCCACACATATTTTGAAATTTATAATTTTTTTCATGTATATCATTTTCCCAATTGTAAGATATGTGACATCCTAAAATTAGAACTCTGTACTTGTTCGATAATTTCATCGTTCAAAACTATTTTCGATCGAACTGCATATTTCCCCCGAAAGGCCATGTTTTTGTTTTCTTCGTTGAAATCTTGAGATTATATTTCTCCATGGTTTTCTCGAGCTGTTGTGGAAATATTATTAATGATAGGTATGAATGGAGAGCTTATGCCACGAACCTCCGGTTTCGATAGTACCATAGCGTTAGTTAACTTAGTCTTGTATTTCACCTAAGAAAATTTCTATTTTCTGTTTTCAAAAGAAACATCAGGGGGGCATTGGTGACCATTACTCTCAAAAATGGGGATATATATATATATATATATATATAATTATAAAACAATGGCTGTCCCTGCCCTTTTGTATGGGAGTGAATCTTGGATTACCACTATCAAACAAGAAAGTAAAATCCAAGCAGCCGAGATAAAATTTTTAAGAAGAGTAAAAGGCTGCACTTAGAATGGACCAGATAAGAAACGAGGATATCCGTGAAGAACTGCAGATCTACTCCATAAAAGAAAATATATTTAACAAGATACAGTGGAAAGTACATGTAGAAAGAATGAAAGAAAGTAGAATACCAAATAAAATCTTGCATTTTTTTCCAAGAGGAAGAAGAGATGTCGGACGTCCTCGGAAAAGATGGTCTTAGATCTATTAGTGAAGACGGAACAGGCAACTCTTGCCTAAACCAGGAAGTGAAGAAGAAGAAGTTATTGTTTATATATGCCGTGATATTCTTTCCGTTTTGTGGAAATTATTCTATCTATTAATTTACTCATCTAGTATAAAACATATTCAGTACAGTCCTTATGATAGGGTCAATAAGGGCACAATATTATGGATAATGTGAAATGAAGTTAATGACAACTTATATACTATCAGTAATACTACAAATCATGAACATACCAATGGAGATGAAACTGCTGTACAGGGAAATATAAATACGCTAGTATGCTTATAAAGATGCTGAACAGTATGTAATTCTTTTTCAACATCAAGAATTAAATATAGCAATCAGGTGAACTTATACAATAATACTGCAAAAATATGGAGATAAGAAAAGTAAATCGAAGAGAAAAAGAAGTTATATTCAAAATTTATAAAGATACAAAGAAACGCAATAGACCATGAGATTTGAAAAAGAAAATAATGATTACATAGCTTTCATACCTTACCATAAAACACAAACTTTTGAAATAGTTAAATGATTTCACTCTGAAGGAGACATACTGGCAAACATAAATCATCAGTCCCAATAATAGTTTTAAATATATATATATATATATATATATAATATCAGGTTACAAACAGAAAAGTATATTTTTCCAGTTGAACAGTGCAAGAATGTTAGAAATATCGAGTTATTGATAATGATGATTTATGTACGAGGGCGGATCGGAAAGTAACGGACAATAATTTTTTTCTGCCTTGGTATTGCAGCTAGAATGTTGAAATTTCACAGAGATATAGTTTGAAGTTTTCACTACAGATGGTATTTTTTTCTCAGGTGCACCTCTTGCGAGAGAAGCTTGAACTATGCAACAAAGATGGCGCGCATGCTACAGTCGTCCACAGAGCGGATCGGAAAGTAACGCACAATAATTTTTTTTAAAAGTTTAATAGTAAAAAAAAAGGAAAAAAATCACAAATGAACTTACATATTTTACCTACTTTTCGACATAGTCACCAACTTTCTCAACACATTTTTCCCATCGTGTTACCAGTTTCAATATGCCCTGTTCGTAGAAGTCCGTTTGGTTGGAGTGTAGCCATCTGCGCACTGCTGATTTCACTTCCACATCTGTCTCAAAGCGTTTGCCGGCCAGGAATCACTAAGGCGAATCACGTGGCGAATCACTAAGGTTCACGCGTCCCTCTTGGAAGAATGTGCACCACCTGGAGACATTGCTATGGTCCATACAATCATCCCCATACACGCCACGCATGTCCCTGTGAATTTCACTGGGTTTATGCCCTTTGGCCCACAAAAATCGAACAACACTTCTCTGTTCCTCACAGGTGGACGACTGTAGCATGCGCGCCATCTTTGTTGCATAGTTCAAGCTTCTCTCGCAAGAGGTGCACCTGAGAAAAAAATACCATCTATAGGGAAAACTTCAAACTATATCTCTGTGAAATTTCAACATTCTAGCTGCAATACCAAGGCAGAAAAAAATTATTGTGCGTTACTTTCCGATCCGCCCTCGTATGTGTATATATTCCGTATTTACTCGAATATTTCACGCAATTTATAGTTTTATTATCTAAGAGGTGGATACGTGATTTATGCGAGGAAAGTTTTAGGGACATACGTATTCAATGCAGACTTGCCTTGGTACCAACACTGTTAGAAAATTTCTAAAATTTCTCATCTACTTTTCCAGACTTTTGAAAACTATACTATTCAAGGGGGAAAAGTATTGCACTGCGAAAATGCCGACCTATAGTAGGACGAAAGATAATTGACAATTTTCCATTGTGTGTCAGGTTAAGAATCACTCCCTCTTACACTCTATCAGGTAGTACTGGATGCTATAGGATGTTAAAACATGTTACAGGGAAATTCATACTGTCCCACCTCAATCTGTTCAGTTGAGCACTAAAATATATTGCCTTGCATGCGTAAAATATACGTGGATCTTTAAAAAAATCAATACAAAATATAGTGATGCGTGAATTATAAGAGTATGTGTTGGTGTGTATGTGTATGTTAGGATAACAAATGAAGATCTGAGATCATTTCTACCAAACATGACAAACATATGGTTACAGTTTTCAAGTGTTTCTTGCAAGGAACAATATATCCGTGGCACCGTTAGGCAGGTGAGAAACGGATAGCAAATTAAATTAATCGAGGGATATATGTTCAAGCATAACCAAAAGATTCTAAGCTGTTCCAATCAAACTTGACACATGTATAACTTAGTATGTGAAAAATATACTGTGGAGGATAGATCCTTAAGTTGGATTAGTAGAGATGAGATGAAAATTTAATGAAAACGACGAATATTTTGTCGAATGCACAGTTTTCGGTGTCGCTAAGTTTATTGGCGAGAAAATTGAAATAAATAAATATGCAGTTATCATAGGACCATCAGCAAATAACCTATGTCTACACACAAAACAAGTATGTGAAACGCGAATAGGAGGAGGTAAGTAAAACTGAGCCAAGAGGATGGCAAAAAATGATGATAGCATACAGGAACCTCTACAGATCATGAAGGTGGCAGGGAAATACCTAAGAAGATGCCTTTAAATATGAAAGAATGGAAGAATCTCTGTTAAACCTCGACACAACGAGGGTAGCCAATAGAAAGACTGAACTAAGAAGTATATTGTCTTTAGTTATGATTATGATTTTAAGTACAGAAATGGATGTTTTAAGAAGATCAGCTGGAAAATCTAGAATGGATAGAATACGAAATAAAGAAATAATAAGAAATATGGGTGTACAAGAGGAGCCGGACATCATAGACATCATAGAAAAGAAAATATTGCAGTGGTATGGTCATGTCAAACGAATGCCAGAGCAAAAATTGCCAAAAATTGTTATGGAATGGATCCCAATGGAAAGGAGGAAGAGAGGAAGACCGAAGAAAACTTGGATAGAATGGGTACAAGCAGCTACGAATATCAGAGGAATGGAGGGAGTCAATGAATGGATAGAGAGGAATGGCGTTTGGTTTCCGGAAGACGGCGGCATCTGCCATGATACCGGATGATGATGATGAGTTATGATTATGTTGGTACAGGTCTAATTTATATTTACAAACCAACTCCTTTCAGATTTTTAGAGTATGTGCAGAAATACAGCTATATAAAAGATTTTCATAGAGCCCTTTCTTGAACATTCAATGTTATCCATGTGTTAGAAAGTAATATTTGAGAAAAATTAATAAAAAAGTTAAAATTGTAATTTGAACGATAAAAATTACTTTAGAACGACATTCTGAAAGTAAGTATGAATTATTGATGCTTTATTATTGCAAGTAATGTAAAATTAACGTTTCAGGCAATACGTCATCGCATAGAGCATTTTTAATTTGTTTTAAGTTTTAAAATTTGATATGAATGTTTTTTGCTCTTAAATTTTGTACAGGAATTAAACTACAAACAATTATAATGAGATATCATTTAAGAATGTTGGGATGAAAACTAACGAATTTAATGCAGTTAATAAATGAATTATCTTAAAAATTATTGTTAAAAAATCAGTGAAATTCGACAATTTAGAATTGGTGGTTTACTTGAAAAGCGTAATATAAAAATCCCTCTAGTAGCTGCCACGTTTCATTCATCGTGGAGTAGGTATATCTGCATATAGTATAATATAATTAACCCTTTAACTGACAATATATCATATGATATATATTTGTTTAATTTGTTTAATACTCTTAATAAAGTAGCAGAAAAGTTAATCAAGATTTTTTTTTAATTTATGTCAAATTATACAACATTTTGCAATGGTTGATTATGAATTACTTATTTTCACTGCGGTTCGACCACGTTTAAATAAGTTGGCATATGAATTTTTTTCCTCAATTTACGGGATGATACAAGAGAAATTTGTTCCGTTAACAAGCATAATCTTGAAAGGTGAAGAATTAGGTGGTATCTTAGTCCATTTATAAGAATCTGTCCCATGATCGATAGTCCACGTTGAACCAGTATCTATTGCAATTGTATTTATTGTTCCCTTCTTTAATTTCAACTTCCGAGGTAAAATAACGTTCTGAATTATTAGACAAGACGAAGTTAGAGGTATTTGAAAATATATATTTCCTCTAAGAATACGGGGATCGTAAATTGGTCATGGGGATCTGTTCCGCATGAACAGAGAGTTCAAAAACTTATTGGGTGGACCTGTAAAATAAGTTAATACCAGGTAGGGGCTGAGATATTATGCTACCTCAGTGGAGGATTTTCTAATTCAGAAGAACTATTTTACTTCCTTAAAAAGGGAATACTATACATACCAGATCAAGAAAGATACTCCATTGAGGACAGTACTCAAGAGGTTACCTTCAAGTTCCCCAACAAAAGAAATTCAAGAGGAATTTCTCTTACTAGGATTTCCTCTTGAATCAATTAAACGACTTGTCAAAAAAGACAATAATTCTGAAATTACACTCCCAATTTGGATACTAGAGCTGGAGAGATCTCCTAAAGCTCTCGAAATTTACAACTTAAATAGACTTCTCTGTACTGTGCTAGCAGTCGAACCGTACAAGCCGAGGTCTGGGCTCAAACGGTGTTTAAGTGTCAGTCATTTAATCATACTTTCCCTACTTGTTGCCGGACTACACGATGTGACGTCTGTGCCGGGGCCCGTGGACATAAGGACTCTACCAGAAAGACAAAAATCTACCAAAGAGCGCAAATTGCGATGAGTCCGGTCATCCGGCGTCCTATCGAAGCTGTCCAGCCTTCAAGGCGGCTCTTGAAGACTGTAATAACAGGGCAGCCCGTCCTGTCCCATAACCTGTCGATACTCAACCTCAACCCAGAACATTCACCATCTACATCCTTTACTGCAGCGCTAATGTCACGCACTTCTTCTCAAACAAATCAAGACAACAACATATTCAAGACCAGAGCCGGCAACTACAACCACTAACTTTAGATGTACGTTTCTCCAGGGTATAGACAGCCAATATTGTCTGGTTTATCCCCCATGGAGAGACTTCTCTTCATGAACAAACTATTTACCCTATGCCTTGCATAGGTTAATTTCCATTGCAAGACGGACTACTAAATAAATTGTGTGAGTTTTACTCGCTCAAGACAGTGAGGCTCATTCTGCACCGATCGGCTTTCGGACTCTCTGCTTGTCGACGGTGCAGTTTTCGTCGCCCTGTTTTGATGTGGGAAGGTCCACAATTTTTCCAATTACTTACTTTTCAACAGAATTAACTTGCCACCATCAGGCTGAGGTTATATGAACCACAGCCCTAACTTGATAGCCTAAAAGGAATTCGCTGCCAGGAAACCCTAGATAGAGTACAGTATGCAGCACAGGGACGGTGATAGTCACTGTTAAAAAAAAGAAGAAAATACGGAGATCGTTAATTAATAAGGGTTTATTGAATTTTATACGAAGAATATTTTTATGATGAATTTTAGTAAGATCGAGCGGTAAGAAAGGTTGGAGAAATAAATATTGAATTATGTTAATATAATTTAATTCAATTTTTAATTAAAAAACTCAAATAATTGTATGGGACGAGAAGACCTTTTAGATTGAAATATGTTTATTAATATTGTAATGTTAGGTTATTAATTTTAATTTTTTTAAATATTTCATTGGTTCTATTAGATATTTTATGTGCCTTTATTTTTTGCCTCTCTTTTCCTTCCTTTGTATAACTCATGAACGAGCGATTCCTCATTATAAAATTAATACTAGAGAATGAAAAACCTTGGTTTGCTCGTATTTTTATTACACTGCCAAGTTTATTAGAGAATCTATGGCACTGACCTAAAAGTAGTGTTTATCATCGTTCTCCAACAATCGATTAGATGGCAGTGCTAGCAATAATTATAGCTTTATTAGTTATTGACGGTTTATGATAAATGAAAGGTGGATAATTGTTAATTACATTCGTATTTACAATGTTTAAATATCTTGTAATGGTAGAACAAGAGAAATATTTTAACTCGTTGGTTACAATATTTATGCTGGAAAATATTCTATGAATGAGCCAAACTGCAGAAAGTTGTGCTCTGCAATATTATGTCACACTTAAATACTTCACGCCGCTATCTGATCACAGAAAATACAAAGTATTAATTTTTGTGTTGGATTTGAGGTTCTTACCTTCAAATCCATATTTTCACATAAGTCTTATTTCTAAAATTATGCCGGAGTCAGTAAATATATTATTTCCAATTTCAGATTTGTCAGAAAATAATCCAGCAATTTTTTTTATAAATGTTCCTATAGAGTATGTGATAAAGTTATAAAATGTGTTGTTCCACATATTTTATTATCCTTGTAAAGTTTTATTTTTAAGGGGGGTAGAATTTAAGTTGGAATATATCTATGTTATCCCTCCATGGTATCTTTACCTTGTCGTGGTGGAGTGGCTTGCGTGCTTAAATGATCCTGAGAGCTATGCCGGCGGTAGCATTGCTGCCGATAGGGTTACCCATGCCGGACTGGTCGAAGGTGATACGCCAGACGAAAAAAGTACCTTGGTCGAAAGAGTGACGATCTTTCACCGTAAAAATACAACCGTCAAGAAATGCGGACATGGGTTCAACTGGGGTAAAATTTTCCGGAGGTCAAATAGTCCCCCATTCGGTTCTCCGGGCGGGGACTACTTCAGGGAACCCATGCCAAAGGCTCAAACACAGGGACATGTTCCTAGGAACATGGAATGTTAGGACTTTATACAATAGCGGGGCACTAGAGATATTAACGCGGGAATTAGATAAATCGCCCTTGGATATAGTCGCTTTACAGGAAGTTAGGTGGCCAGGAGAAGGTAGTCAGGAATCAGGAAGCTTTGCATTATACTACGGGGGTGCAGAAAGACCTGCATTTGGAACGGGTTTTTTAGTCAGAAGGAGGATCCTATCCGCTATCCGAGATATTAAGTTTGTTAGTGATAGGATATCATACATAATTCTAAAGGGTAAACGACATGATTTTATAATTGTAAATGTACATGCCCCCACAGAAGATAAAGATGACAAGATCAAGGATGAGTTCTATGAAGAATTAGAATGCTTATTTGATAGCCTTTCACGATATCATATGAAAATTGTCTTAGGAGATTTTAATGCAAAAATGGGGCGGGAAGATATATTCAAACCAACAATAGGCAAATTCAGTCTTCATGAAGATAGTAACGACAATGGGGTTAGAATAGTCACCTTTGCCACATCAAAGAATCTCATTGTTAAGAGCACAACATTTCAGCATAAGGATATTCATAAATACACCTGGACATCTCCAGATGGCGAAACTCGGAACCAGATATATCATGTATTAGTGGAAAAACGCTGGGCACAGTAGCATCATCGATGTTAGATCAGTTAGAGGGACAGACTGCAATTCGGATCATCATCTGGTAAGGGTGAAAATCAGACAACGGCTATCGCTTATGAGAGGAACAAACGCTAAAGATGATTCTGTAAAATTTGAATTAAAAAACTTGAAAAATGATGAAATGCGGCAAGAATACCAAATCAAAATTGCTAATAGATTTGAAGTACTGGAATCTTCAGATGACAATGTGGCAAACGAAGCAGAAACTGATATAAATAAAGAATGGGAGGCTATAAGAGATACTATTAAATTGTCAGCATCAGAAAGCATTGGTTGTTTAAAAAAGAGGCAAAACAAGAAATGGTTTGATGAGGAATGTGCCGACATTGTAAAGAAAAGAAAGCTAGCAAAAATGAAATGGTTACACGAGCCAAATGAGGTAAATTTAGAGCAATTGGGTAGTATTAGACGGGAAACCACCAGATTACTAAAGAGTAAAAAGAGGGAATATTTGAGAGAGAAGATTAATGATCTTGAAATGAATGCAAAAAATAGGAACATTAGAGAATTATATCAGGGAATTAGTATAGAGAAGAAAGGGTTTCAGGCTAGAACAAACATAATTCGGAATGAAAATGGGGATATGATTGCAGATTCCAGGAGTATATTAAATAGATGGAAAAGTTACTTTAATCAGCTATTAAATGTACATACAGAACAGGACATTGAGGAGGATAATTTACAGACAGCAGAAATGCTAGTCGCAGAGCCAAGTGCATTAGAGGTTGAAATGGCGATTGAAAAATTGAAGATGTATAAAGCATCAGGTTCAGATGAGATCCCAGCAGAACTGATAAAATCAGGGGGAGAAAAATTGATGGACAAGATACGCTGGTTGCTTAGTATGATTTGGGAAAAAGAAGCTCTTCCAGATGAATGGAAAGAATCAATTATCGTACCAATTTATAAGAAAGGAGATAAAACTGATTGCAACAACTACAGGGGCATCTCATTACTTTCAACTTCGTACAAAATTCTAACAAATATATTAGTAAGCAGACTTACTCCCTATATTGATGACATTCTAGGAGATCATCAATGTGCATTTAGAAGAAACAGGTCTACAACAGATCAGATTTTTAGTATAAGACAGATTTTAGAAAATAAATGGGAATATAATGGTACTGTACATCAACTATATGTAGACTTCAAAAAAGCATATGATTCAATTAAGAGGGAGAAGTTATATAGTATCCTGCTGGAGTTCGGAATTCCTAAAAAGTTAGTTAGACTTATACGAATGTGTCTAAATGGCACAAAGAGTAGGGTGCGTGTAGGCAAACAGTTTTCGGACACTTTTGAAATCCAGAATGGGTTGAAGCAAGGAGATGCACTATCTCCTCTACTATTTAATTTTGTACTAGAGCATGCCATTAAATCTTTAGAGAATGAGGAAGGCTTACAACTCAATGGTATTAATAAGCTGTTAGTTTATGCTGATGATGTAGTACTATTGGCCGATAGTGAGGAGATACTAAAGGACAACACGCACACACTATTGAGTAACACTAAGAAATTAGGACTGGAAGTAAATATCAATAAAACTAAATATATGGTCACACGTAGAAATACATTATATAATGGAAATGGACAGCTAATGACAAATGAGGGAAATTTTGAGGAAGTGGCTGAATTCAAATACCTAGGAACAATAATCACAAATAGGAATGAGATGCACAAAGAAATTAAACATAGGCTCAATTCTGGAAATGCATGCTATTATGCATTGCAGAGACTCTTGATGTCCCAACTCCTTTCAAAAAACGTTAAACTGAAAATATATAAAACTATTATTCTACCAGTTATATTATATGGGTGCGAAACATGGACTCTTACTTTAAGGGAGGAAAGGAGATTACAAGTATTTGAGAATAAAGTACTTAGGAAAATTTTTGGACCAAAGAGAGATGAACAGACAGGTGAATGGAGAAGACTACATAACAATGAACTACATGGTCTTTATAGGAAGCCAGATATAATAAGAACAGTTAAGTCTCGTAGACTGCGATGGGCAGGACATGTTGCACGTATGGGGAATGAAAGACTTGCATGGAAGCTTCTTGTAGGAAAGCCAGAGGGAAAACGCCCAGTTGGTAGACCAAGAATGAGGTGGGAGAATAACATTAACTATGATTTGAGGGAAGTAGATTATACAGGGAATGATTGGAAAGCATTAGCTCAGGATAGGGATGTATGGAGAACTTATCTCCGCGTGACCATGAACCTACGGGTTCCATAGTGCCAGTGAGTAAGTAAGTAAGTAAGTAAGTAAGTAAGTAAGTAAGTAAATAAGTATATATCTAGTTTTCAATTATCAATAATTGTGAACTTAGGGCTGTCGGGTTGGAGGGGAACGCATTTATTATCGTTTATATAAACATATGACTTTTTTATATTTTGTAAAAAGCATGTAGCTATTAATTTAGTCATTTCGTATAAAACATATACAGTACATTAATTTTACTACGGGTCAATATAGTGCTCGATTATATGGATAATATGGAAGAATGTTAATAACATATCTTCTATCGGTAATACTATAAATCATAAATATACCAGGAACTACTTTACAGGGAAATATTGATACACTAGTATACTCATAAAGATGCTGGACATAATGTAATTCATTTTCAACACCAAGAATTAAATATAGCGAACTTTCGCCCAACTAAACTAGGTAAAGTTATACGAGATAATATAATAAAGTATGGAGATAAAAAATAAAAATAACAGAAATATAAGTAATGTTGATAATTTATAAAGTTACAAAAAATCAATATACTATGGAATTTCAAAAAAAATATATATATATATACAGCTTTCATACCTTATCATAAAGCACAAACATTAAGAATAATTAGAGGAATTCACCAATCATTTAGTGAAGAAGACATATTGGCGAACATAAATCGTCAGCCCAAATAATAGCTGTACAACTCTTTAAAAGAAAATATAAATGTGATAAATATTCAAACACAAACAGTTAAAATAATTGATCAAACGTAATATCGCGACATCGCATCACGCCACCTTGAACTCATAGCGGTGGACCATTTTCTAAAAATATATATTCATATATTTATGGTCTTCAAGCTTGAGAATTTGTCGGTATCCTAGTCCATTTAGAAAGATCTCTCCATGATCGATAGTCCACTTTGATCCAATATATATTTAATTTAATTTATTTTTCAATTCTTCAATTACAACTTCCGAAGCAATGCAAATGTTGAAATTATTACACAAAACTAAGTTGAAAAGGTATTTGGAAATATAGATTTTCTCTAGGAATACGGGGATCAATAATTGATAAAGGGGTGTATTGAATTTTATACCAATATATATTTTTTTCCCAGATGTTTTTTCTGTTATTTACACAGGTATCCTCAACCAAAATACACATTTCATTTCTCCCATACTTCCCGGTCTTGCGTGTCTGCTTCTGTTATATTTCTCTTCTTCATGTTGTCTTGAACTCACTTTATTCACGCTGGCTTTTGTCTACCACGTTCCCCTTTTACAGGAGGTATCCATTACAATGCTTCATTGTTTGTTTCTGTGTCCCTTCTTCTCATTATATGTCCATACCATCTTAGTTGGATTTCTTCAATCTCTTGTACAATATCCTTTTCTACATTCATTATTTATCTTATTGTATTATTTCTTACTTTATCCAATTTTGATATTCTTGACGATCTTCTTAAGAAGTCCATTTCTGTGACTAATAATTTATTTCTGTGTTTTTACTTCAACGTCCATGTTTCCGCACCATATAATGAAATACTCTTCACAATTGTGTTATATATGTATACTAGCTGACCCGGCGAACGTCGTATCGCCGTTAAATATTTTTACGTTAATTTTTCCGATGTATTAATAGTTATCTACTATTCGGGGCGAAAACAAATCCAACAAATCAAAGATCATAAAAATCGGACCAGCCGTTCTTGAGTTATAAATAGTGTAACTAATCCGACTTTGTTATATATATATATATATATATATATATATATATATATATATAAAGTCCCGGCCACGCGTAGCTGTGGCTAAGGTATAATTTAAATTATGAAGTAGTAAACTAAGTGAGACATCTAAATCAAATTTTTTTTGTTTTACACAATTTTTTTAGTTCTGGTACGTTAACTACACCCGGTATAAATATGGGTGGTGGTTTATGTGGAAGTGGTTTTGTTTACTGAGATGAATTTATGTTGTCTGCATTCTCAGTATCATCCATAAGTGTATCATAAGGATTATATACATTTATTGATGGAATATTTTGAGGAGGCTTGCTGATTTCATTATACTTTCGTTTTTTTTTTCTACCAACTTGTTGGTAGATTCTCATCATTATCAAGAAGTCTCTGTATAGTAATATCATCTTGTGATATATTATATTCATCTTGTTTTTCATTTAATTGAGGCATGGAGATTGATTCTGTAATATTAGGCATATTATTATAACTAACAGACTAACTTACAATTATGTTATTCCGTTCCTTAGGACCTTCATATGTTTTTAAATTGACATTCTTCTTAAATGTAAGATTTATGTCACATAGGCCTATACCAATTTGCGGAAATTCCTTTAAATCTTATCATTCATGGTCTCTAGAACTGATTGACCATATTGTTCAATGTCCCTTCTCGGTCCAGTTAAATTTAAATTAAGTTGCTGTCTTTCAGCCAGATTACTTAAAACTAATACTTACACACCAAATTAATATTATTATCAATATATTGAAAATAAAATAAACACACACTTAAGTTTTGAAATAATCAATATCTGTAATTCCATTGAAATTCGCGGTTGCAACAAAAAGCACAGCCACCTGGTTAAATAATAAACCAATTACCTTACACCGCCATCTGTTGGAATCGTATGGCACTCACAGATAATTATAACTCTTTGTTAAATAATAAAAGAATAATTTGCAATAAAAATAATGCGACTATAAATTTAGTTATAAACAACCGTATGTCTCAAGTTGGATCAAACAGCACACAGTGTGCAAAATTTTATTAAAATCGGTTCAGTAGTTTAGGATTCCATCGCGGACAAACAACGTGACACGTAATTTTTATATATTTATATATTAAGATTTAGTTCTCTTGATTATATGCTTACTCCATGAAATAGAATTGAATATGCCAATAACTTTCTTTGTCTCTATTATTCTTTTTTCTATGTCTAATTCAGATGATCCATCTTTTTGAAGTATTGATCCCAAATACTTAAAATATTGTACTGTTTTAGTCTTTGTTATTTCTAATTCTATCGGAATTTATGTGCTCTTGTATTCTGTTTTATTATAATTAAAATTGTTAAATTCCATCTTGAGTATTCTTGCACTAGTTTCCTACCCATATAATTTGCATCTTCACTTGATCATTTGCTAATTATGTATGTATGTGCGTGTGTATTTGTTCTCTTTTAATTTTAGTCCCACTGGATTACATTTCTTTGACCATTCCTGCAATATAATATCTATGTATATTTTAAGTAATGTCGGTGATATTAAGCACTCTTGTAGTAATAACCCCTTTTTAGTTATCGTCAACTCTTCTGTTAGTTCTGAGCCCGTTTTAACTCTAAATATGTTATTAATTTATATCCTCTTTATTATATGTATAATTTGTTCATTCATCTACGCTTTTTCCAATGCTTGCCATAATACTTTTCTTGGTATACTATAATAAGCATTTTCTAAATCGTAAAAAAATCAGTCCCACCTCCTGTTGTTTATCGTCACATTTTTGTAAAATTTCTCTAATTGTAAATATATGATCTACTGTATTACGTCCTGTGATGAAACTTATTTTTTTCCTGTCCTTTCCCCCCTTGTTTAATTCATGAACGTGCAGTTCTTTATTATAAAAAATATAAGAGGATTAAAAAACATTGGTTTGCTCATAAGTTGATTACACTGCCAAGATTATTACAGAATCTGTAACACTGACTCAATGTCATTCTTATCGTAGTCCTCGAACAATCGAGTAGATGGCAGTGCGATTAATTACAATCATTATGTTAGTGATTGATGGATTATGATAAATCAAACGTAGATAATTGTTAATTAAATTCGTATTGCCAATGTTTAAATATATTGCAATCATAGAACGAGTGAAAACTTTGAATTTGTTGGTTACAATATTTATGCTTAAAATATTCTATGAATAAGCCAACTGCTTAGTTTTTCTCTGCAATGTTATATGTAATACTTAAATAGTTTGGTGATTTTCTTTTATGCAATTCTCATAAATGAGAATTTTTGGGTTGGATTTGAAGTTCTTGCATTCAAATTCATATACCAAATGCAACTATCTTAAAAAGTATGAGTCATTGCATTCAGTTGTATCTGCTTATGTTTGATCTGTCTGAAGGTGTCGGTAGAATTCCTACCTTCCATTCCGCTTGGTTCTGGATGTGTGTCCTGTTTTGTGTTTGTATGTGTAAATAAGATAAAATGGTTAACAAAGGTAAAATGAAGGAAGAACAGAGTAAACGAAAGAAAACGAGAAAGAAAGAAAAAACGAAAGACATAGTCATAGTGTCGAAAACGTCCGTCGCCGTGGCGTAGTCGGTAGAGTCCCTACCTTCCACTCCGACGACCCGGGTTCGATTCCCGGCGGGGTATGGGATTTTTAATCTCCACCATGGGTCTACATGTGAGAATAACAGAAAGTTAACAAAAAGGTAAAAACAAGAAGGAAAACAGTGTTAACAAAAAGAGGAAGAAAAAAAAGGAGTTCGACAATTTTGTTATAAATTGATTTTATTATCGATTTATATGCAAGTGATTTTTTAATTTTTGTGCAAATTGTTCCATCTATTAATTTTGTCATTTACTATAAAATAAATGCAGTAGGCCCTACAATCCTTATACTTGCGGTTAATACAGGGCTCCATATAATGGATAATGTGATAAGAAGTTAATGACAACTTATTTACTATCAGTAATACTAACTAACTGGCACCATCGAACCCGTAAGTTCATGGCCGCGCGGACATAAGCTCGCCATATATCCCTATCCTGAGCCAATGTTTTATAATCATCCTCTGTATAATCTACTTCCCTCAAATCTATCAGTAATACTACAAGTCATAAATATTTCAACGGAGCAGGAACTATTGTACAGAAAAATATAAATACACTAGTGTACTTAGAAAGATACTGGACATTATGGAATTCATCTTCAACATCAAGAATTAAATATAGCAAACTTTCGCCAAACTAAATTAGCTAAACTTGTACGAGAATAATGTTAAAAAGTGTGAAGATTAGAAATAAATAAATCGAACAGAAACATAAATTATATTCAACATTTTTAAAGATAGAAAAAGGCAATAGGCCATGAAATTTGAAAATAAAATACATGGATTTCATACCTTACCATAAAACACAAGTTTTAGGAATAGTTAGAAGAATTCAACAATCTCATTCAAATATAAATACTTAGCCCCAATAATTACTGTAAACAACGCGTTAAAAGAAAATATTATAAATGTGATAAATATTGAAACAGAAACAGTTAAACTGATTTTTCAATCCTAATGTCTACCAGAATCTGTATATATTTATAATATTAGATTACAAACAGAAAAGTATATTTTTCCAGTTGAAAGCTGAAAGAAATATTAGAAATGTCTAGACATTGATAATGATGATTTATGTATGTGTATATATTCCATATTTACTCGAATATTGCATGCAATTTATATCATAGTTTAATTATCTAAAAGGTGGATACATAATTTGTGCTAGGAAATATTCAGGGAAGAATGAGCAGAACAAGAATACCACGTCAAATCTTAAATTACCAGCCAACAGGCAAGAGATATTTAGGCAGATCCTTCAAACGTTAGATTGAGACCGTAACAGACCACTAGGTCTGCCACATGAAAAGAAGAAGAAGAAGAAGTTTTAGGGAATTACGTATTCAATGCAGACTTGCCTTGGTACGAACATTCTTAGAACTTTCTAAAATTTCTCATGTATTTTTCCAGACATTTGAAAACTATACTATTCAGGGGGGAAAGTATTGCAACGCGAAAATGTCCGGCCTATATTAGCACGAAAGATAATTGCCAAATTTCGCATGTATGCCAGGTTAAGGACCACTCCCTCTTACACTCTATCAAGTAGTACTGGATGCTATAGGATGTTAAAACTTATTACAGGGATTTAATACACAAGTGATCTTCTTGGTGATATAATATTAAAATATATATGTAGTCAATATGCCCATTTCACCAATTAATGTTTTAAAATGGTCAACAAGTTTCTACAGCCAAGCTGTCATTCTCAAGACCAGATATTGACTGAAGACAGAATTGATAATAAGTAAAGAAACAAATTCAGTTAAAAACAAACTACGTCACATGACGCAATCATTCATAAGTGAACAATAAAACATACTAAAACTAATCCTCTTTTGTTTCAATTAGAGAAAAGAGGGCGCTGTACGGAATAGGGCCCTTGTCTTTATTCATTATTTTATCCTTATTTTTATAAATTTCCAAACTTTCGTTCGGTCATGGATTTCAAATTCCTTAACGTCCTTGAAAGTTTGGAAATTTATAAAAATAAGGATAAAATAATGAATAAAGACAAGGGCCCTATTCCGTACAGCGCCCTCTTTTCTCTAATTGAAACAAAAGAGGATTAGTTTTAGTATGTTTTATTGTTCACTTATGAATGATTGCGTCATGTGACGTAGTTTGTTTTTAACTGAATTTGTTTCTTTACTTATTATCAATTCTGTCTTCAGTCAATATCTGGTCTTGAGAATGACAGCTTGGCTGTAGAAACTTGTTGACCATTTTAAAACATTAATTGGTGAAATGGGCATATTGACTACATATATATTTTATTATTACAGGGAATTTCATACTGCCCCAACTCAATCTGTTCAGTTGAACACTACAAATATATTGTCCAACATGCGTTACGTGTAAGAGGATATTTAATAAAATTAATACAAAATATCGTGGTGCGTTAATTATTAGAGTATCTGTTGGTGTGCATGTATATGCCAGGATAACAATGGAAGGCCTGAGATACTTTCTACCAGATAAGACAAACATATGAATTACAATGTTCAAAGTGTTTCTGCGGAGTAATATATCCGTGGCACCGTTAGGCAGGTGAGAAAGAGATAACAAATAAAATAAATCCAGGGATATATGTTCTATCATAACCAAAAGATTCGAAGCAGTTGCAATCAAACTTGGCACATTTACAACTTGCAATGTGGAAAATATACTGTGGAGGTGGATTAGAAGAGATGAGATGAAAATGTATCGAAAACGACGAGAATTGTGTC
Organism: Diploptera punctata; assembly: GCA_030220185.1. Lineage (NCBI taxonomy): Eukaryota > Metazoa > Arthropoda > Insecta > Blattodea > Blaberidae > Diploptera > Diploptera punctata. The sequence continues at coordinate 1,148,461 of JASPKZ010002709.1, read as the reverse complement.
GAATCCACAGTTTTTGGTGTCGCTAGGTTTCCATCCATAGTAATTCTGCCCGAGGGCAGATCTTTCATTGCAATCATAGCATTATCATGCTATGCTTACAGCTTTAGACTACTAGAGAATTATAGATGTGGTAGCTTCCCGTTGCTTTCCACACCGGTGAAGGATGATGGTGATGATAATGATAAGGATGATGATGGACATATGATTTCTAGGACCGTTTAGGCCTTAAAGTTTTCCTGACATTTGTCTTGCAGGTGAGGAAAAACCCCGATAAAAACCTCACCCAGAAAAACTGCCCCGACCGGGGATCGAACCCGGGCCAGCTGCGTTACAAGGCAGCACGCTACCTCGAGACCACAGCGGTGGACGAATTTATATTAGTGTGTAGTATTTAATAGACCAAGAATGAACAGCCCTGTGTGACAACAGCCTAAACATATGGAAAACTGCAAAGATACATTAAGACAGAAATATAGTCCAGAGCGATGATAGTATATCCAGCTGAAGTATTTAGTATAATACAGAGATTAAGGAAAGAACTTCTGGCTATCAAGATGATTTTTTTAAGATGATGTAGAAAAACAAGATTATATAAAATACCAAACGTACAAATTGAGAAGCTATAAAAAGAGGTAGAGACAACGTTGATGAAATTATGAAGCAACTATTAATGTAGTATGGCAACACTGTTAGAAAGAACAACACAAGATGACTAAATTAGATTTAGATTGCTTACACTAGGGAGAAAGAGATTAGGACAACCTAAACACAGTTGCAAAAATAATAAGTATGATCCAGGAAATCATGAAAGAGAAGGACTGCTAAGACAGATGAAATGAAAATTGAAAACAGAGAAAAACATGGCAGTTATAACAATCTGTACAATAATAATAAAATACATCTGGTACTCATTTGAGTTAGAGTCTGAATCAAAGTTTGGGTCATGATACCACCAGAAGATTTAAGTCAGTTTAACAATCTTTACCCCTTCTGGCTTGTAAGTAAATAAATACGCAGGTAACATAGGACCGTCAGCAAATAGCCTATGTGTACACACAAACAAGTATGGGAATCCCGAATATGTTGAGGTAAGTCCCAGAAGATGACAAAAATCTATGACAGCATACACCAACCTCTACAGATCAAGAAATTGAGTTGGGAAATGCCTAAGAAGATGCTTTTAAATATAAAGGAACGGAGGGCTCTCTGTTAAACCTCAACACCACGAAGGTAGCCAATAAGGACTGGACTAAGAAGTATATTGTCGCTAGTTATGATAATGTTGATACAGGTCAAATTTCTATTTTCAAACCAATTCTGAGAAATTCTGTTCGTTAATAAAATACTCTTCACAATTGTGTTATATATTACTAATTTAGTTCTCTTGATTATATGCTTACTCCATAAAATATAATTTAATATTCCAATAAATTTCTTTGTCTCTATTATTCTTTTTCAATGTCCAATTCAGATGATCCATCTTTTTGAATTGTTGATTCCAAATACTTAAAATATGCTACTGTTTTAATCTTTGTTCCATTTATTTCTAATTCCTCGGAATGATCTGTGCACATATATTCTGTTTTATTTTAGTTAATAAAGTGACGGATTGTCGGACAAACTGCAGCGTGTCCATAATATGTGTATCAGATTCATATTTAATGTTAGAAAATACGATCACATTTCTCCATTATTCCACGAATTGTCATGGCTACATCTAAAAGAGAGAAGAAAATCGCACTGTCTAATTCTCCTATTTAAGATCCTACATACCTCGATTCCCAATTATTTATCATCCCGTTTCCAGTATCTATCCTCAAACCATAACTTAAACACAAGATCACAACATAGTCTCTTACTTAATATACCGCAACATAGGACATAACATCACTCCATGTCATATACCATCTCCACTTCTCGCAACTGGAATTCCCTACCACAAGAAATAAGGGGCTGCCGGACATTGGCATCTTTTAAAAGAAATCTAAATTTATATTTGCTCTAAACTCGACTTCATTATTACCCAGTGTAAGGTATATACATTAATTGGTGTTTCTCGTATAATGTATATTATTATTATTATTATTATTATTATTATTATTATTATTATTATTATTATTATTATTATTATTATTATTATTATTATTATTATTATTATCGTATCATTATTGTTATTACCCTATAAAATGTTGTTTGTACATGACATTTACATTGCTACATTATTGTATCTTTAACTGTTTATAATTAGTATAGTGTATATCTATATTTGTCAAATATTTATTTGTTTTTGTGCTGGTTGAGTGGAAGAGAGGGTCTTATGGCCTTAACTCTGCCAGAATAAATAAAGCATTATTATTGTATTATTATTATTATTATTAAACCCCATCTTGAGTATTCTTCCTCTGGAAGACTTGATCGTCTGCAAATAATGTTATGTATGTATTTATTCTCTTTTAATTTTAATCCCAATGGTTTACATTTCTTTGGTCATTCATGTAATACAGTATCTATGTATATTTTAAATAATGTCGGTGATATTGTGCACCTTTGTAATAACCAATTTGTAGTTATCAACAACTCTTCTGTTAGTTATGAGCCCATTTTAACTCTACATTTGTTATTAAAGTATATGCTTTTTATTATACGTATAATTTATTCATTCATATTATTTTTTCCAATGCTTGCGTAATACTTTTCTTGGTATACTATCATAAGCTTTTTCTAAACCGTAAAAAAAATCAGTCCCACATCCTGTTGTTTTGTCGTTTTATTTTTGTAAAATTTCTCTAATTATAAATATGTGATTTATTGTAGAACGTCCTGTCATGAAACCACTTTGTTCTTCTGTCCCTCTAAAATCCCTTTCAATGCATTATTTTATCAAGTTTCCCAAAATAGTTATAAAAAACTTTGCTATATTTATTCCCCTATAATTTGTACATTGCTTCTTATCTCATTTATTGTAGATTGGCAGTAGGTAACCTGTTTTCATTTCTTCTGGGGTTTTGTCCACTCCTAATATTTTGTTCATCAGTTTTGATATTAACATTAAAACTTTCTTGCCTCCATATCCGATTAATTCTAAATTAACATTTCCAGGTCCAGGCTATTTACCATTTTTCATTTCTTATGATGTTCTTAATTTCTTCTTCTGTCGCCATAATATTACATTCCCTTTCCTGGAACTTGTTACCTTCCTGAAATTCTATTCTTTTTCCGATAACAGTGCAGAATAATATTGAAGAATATTTTTACGATGATTTTTATTAAGATCAGGCTGGAATGAAATGTTAGAGAAAATAAAATATTATGTAATTTTAATGTAATGTAATTTAATTTTTAATTAATAAAGCTTGAATACTTTTTTTGGGACGAGAAGGCCCTATAGATTTTAGATAGATAGATCATCGGTTGATTAATGTCTTTGACATCGTCCGATTCCTAATAGCCAATTTTGTCGGTCTATCCAATCTCCTGGTTGTAGATGTTTCTCCTTCATGTATAAACATATTCCCTATAGATTTTAATATTTTTATTAATATTATTTCGTTAGGTTATTTTTTAAAATTTTAAATTTATATCATTGGTTCTATGCCTATTACATGTTTCATGTGTATTGTTCTTTTGCGTGTTATTTCGTCTATTGTTTAATTCATGAACGAGCGGTTCCTCATTATAAAAAATAATAAGAGAATGAAAAAAATCTTGGTTTGCTCAGTTGTTCATTAAACTGCCAAGATTATTTAAGATTCTAGGACACTGATTGTAGAGTATCGTTTATTGTCGTTCTCGAACAATCGAATAGATGGCAGTGCAATAAATACTTATCATTATATTAGTTATTAATGGAGTATGATAAATGAAACGTAGATAATTGTTAATTATATTCGTATTTCTAATGTTTAAATATCTTGCAATGATGGAACGAGAAAAACCTTTGAATTTTTGGTTACAACATTTATGCTGGAAAATATTCTATGAATGAGGCAACTGGTGAATTCTGCTCTGCAATATCATATGTAATAGTTAAATATGCCGGTTCGTTCCCTATCATTTCTTATATAATTATTTTGAAAATTTTTGGGTTGGATTTCAGGTTCGTGCCTTCAAATCCATGTGTCTTATATGAATATGTTCTCTTGTAAAATGCTAGGGTCTGTCCATTTAGTCGTGCCTCCGTTATTTTGAATGTCAGATCTGTCTGAAGGTAATTTTATTATCGTTTATACATTCAGATGACATTTTATTATTTTTTGTGCAGACTGTTCAATGTATTCGTTTAGTATAAAAAATGTGCAGTACAAACCTTATACAGGCCTCAATGTTATGGATAACACTGGGTAGCAATGTAAATGTTTCTCTGCATATTTTAAGTGTTTCCGACTCAGTTTTTTACACTAATTTGAAATATTTTATTATTTTTCTCCAAATGTCGACGGTTCGATAGTAATCGCGATTTTTGTTTTAGTTACTTTTTTAATTTCAAGTATATGATTGGTTAATATTATTTTTGTCCAAATGTTAACGGTTTAATCGTATCCATGTTTCCTTAGTTTATGGGACAGCCGAGCAACTGGCCAACACTACTTCTAAAAAGTGTGGCCTTCAAGAAACTAACTTGTTCCAGGAGAAAATAATGTTCTACATGAACCTCTTATAGACAGGAAGAAGATCTTACTACCACCTCTCCACATTAAATTAGGACTAGAAAAACAGTATATTAAAGCTTTGGTTAAATCGTCAGATCCTTTGTAACATATTCGCTCAATATTCCTAAGTTTGTCTAATGCAAAAGTATTTCCTGGAGTTTTTACAGGACCTCAAATAAGACAGATGCTGGAGTCCGTAGATTTAGAACAAAATATGACACCAGTTGAAAAAAGTGCATGGCAAGCATTTCGTAATGTTGTGCATGGCTTCCTTAGAAACAAGAAGAGTCCCAATTACGGAGAGTTGATTGAGAACTTGCTGAGTACATATCGTACATTAGGTTGCAGAATGCCAACTAAATTACATTACCTGCACTCACATTTGGATTTCTTTAGACCAAATTTGGGTGATGTAAGTGAAGAACATGGAAAACGATTCCATCATTATCTAAAAAACTTGGAAACAAGATATCAGGGTAGGTGGGATATAAACATGATGGGGGACATGATTTGGACATATTTGCCTAGGCCGGATTAAAGGACTTGCTGGAACTACAGTAAATGAACATGCAGATTTTCTTGCCAAATCAGCTGATAATTCAAATATGGATTACTTTTACTCCTTCTGTCCTCTATCATATATCAAAGAAGTATTAAAACATTATCTCTTACAAAATTGGAATGCTGAGTGGTTAAACAGTATTAATGGTGCTTTGACAAGAACGTTATTTTTCCCAACTGTTTTTGACCGAATAAAGTGCAAATACGTAGAACCAAATTTTGTATTAATACAATTTATAACTGGACGGTAAATATGGACATTATATGGAAGGATTTAAAATAGGTACAGACATACCTGTATTTGCAAAACCTCCAGCCAGACTATCTCACACCTGTTATTTGAGTGTCCCGCAATTGATTCTAAAATACATGAATTTATTAAAAAATAGGTTATTGCCATAATAGATTTCATCTGCATTTGTCAAATATTTTATGTAAGAAGTGTTGCTATAGAAAGCTGTGTGACTGTATACATCATATTTTTAAGAGACTTTGAGTTAGTTTTTTCTTGGGTTTGTTAATTAATTCATTTATTTGTTCATATTACGTTATTATGTAACGCTAGAAATTAACCATACTATAAATTATTAATTGTATTGTAACTAAAACCCTAACATACCGGTTGGTGTAATAGGGTTCATATTATTGGAGACTCAATAAAAGAAAAATAAATATATAAAATCGTGCAGGAAATATAAATTAACTGTGTACTTATAAACATGTCGGACATTAAATAATTAATTTTCACATCAAGAATTAAATATAGCAATTTTTCACCCAACTAAACTAGGCAAACGAATGCAAGATAAAGTAAAAAAAGTGAAGATAAAAAAATAAATCGAACATAAATATAACTGATATTCAAAATTTATATAGTTACAAATAAAACCCAATAGGCAGTGGAATTTAAAAAAACTAAAAAGAATTGCATAAATTTCATACTTTACCATAAAACACAAACTTTGGAAATAATTAGAGGAGATCACCAATCTCACAGTGACGAAGAAGTACTGGTAAACATAAATCATCAGTCCCAATAATAGCTGTACAAAGCTTTAAAAGAAAATATTATAAATGTGATATATACAAACAGTTAAACTAATTTTTCAATCTTAATATCTACCAGAATCTGTGTATTTTTATCAAATTAACTTTTACAACCAGAAATATAAATTTAGGATGTGACATCAGCTATGGGTATGATATTGAACACGAAATACATCAGTTTCAAGCTATTTATGGCACAATAAATAGAACATTGAATAATAAAGCCCATAAACAAACAAAATTAAAATTGTATTAAACAATGGCTGTCCCTGTCCTTTTGTATGGGAGTGAATCTTGGATTACCACTACCAAACAAGAAAGTAAAATCCAAGCAGCCGAGATGAAATTTTTAAGAAGAGTAAAAGGCTGCACTTAGAATGGACCAGATAAGAAACGAGGATATCCGTGAAGAACTGCAGATCTACTCCATAAAAGAAAATATATTTAACAAGATACAGTGGAAAGAACATGTAGAAAGAATGGAAGAAAGAAGATTACCAAATAAAATCTTCCATTATTTTCCAAGAGGAAGAAGAGATGTCGGACGTCCTCGGAAGAAATGGTCTTAGATCTATTAGTGAAGACTGAACAGGCAACTCTTGCCTAAACCAGGAAGTGAAGAAGAAGAAGAAGAAGATATATATATATATATATATATATAAGCCACCAATGTTTTTAAGCATTAGGTACAAAAACCAATAGAAGTGCGCTGTGAACGAAATATACCACCAGATTATAATACGGTAACTCCAGGCAACTATATAAAGACCTCCATCGAAAAAGATCTTCTCTTCCAATCACCAGGACAAACAAATGTTACATTAGAAGATCGTTTCCGAATCTGTGGTTCGCGAACCCCCAGGGGGTTCCCAGAACTTTTCCGTAATAGCGAGTTTCGAGGCATTGTAATTTTATTAATAATTATTATTATTTTAAAATTAAATTTACCCTATAATGTCCCTTGTTACACGTGTAATATCGGGACTTTATCACATTATCTCCACAATTAATTGATATTTGCGGCGAATGCCTGATTTACAGTTATGTAACAACATTAGAAATGTATTTGATTTCGCTACAACTAGCCCTACACGTTGTGTAACTTTTTAAGACGTAACTAGAATAGCTTTATGTTTTAACCGTTAAGGGTTAAGTTAATTTAAGGTTATTAAACCTTTTGCTTGGAATTAAATTGTATGCATGTCTACTGTATGTATATACAAAAGTCAGTGGTTCACCCTACTCAGATCGTTGTGGAAGTTCGCGAGTCGAAAAAGTTTGGAAACCGCTGCATTAGAATATAGCAACCACAATTAACTCTAATATTAAATAATAAATGATGATTATATTAATAAGATTATATCTATAATATTAAGATCGATAAAGACGATATGGTGATAGGAGCAACAGAAAAGGAGGACATACAAAAAGCAATACAAATATTAGAGATCTGGGCACAGGAGAACAACGTGCAGATAAATGAAGAGAAAACAGTCCAGATGACATTTAGAAAAGGGGGAAAAATCAACATCAAAAGACAACATAACACTACTCAATCAACCACTACAAAAAGTGGGAAAATACAAATATTTAAGATTCACTCTACAGACAACAGCAACGTCCTTCGGAATACACATCCAAGAAAGAGCAGCGGCAGCCATCCGAACATCATACAATATCCCGAATCTGGCCAACTTATCGACAGGTACAGCAATGCAGTTATTCAAAACGACAGTGGCACCAGTTATTACATATGGAATAGAGATAATTTGGGAAAAACTTAAGATCGGGGATCTGAAAAGAATCGAAAAAGTGAAAGCAATGTTCATGAAACGGATCCTGAGAATAGGAAAAACAGCGCCATCTCGTTTTGCTTATGAACTCATGAGAGAGACCTACTTCATAGAGGACATAAGAACCCAATTCTATCTACAATCCACAGAACCATACCAGAAATTCATAAGCATCAGAAATAGGAAGAAGAAGGAAATAGACATAGATTTCTACACCACAATTGCCATGCTGGACGACAGATGGACCAGAGAGTGCAACCCCCAGAGACACGTCACAACACGACTCGCAGTACACGGATTTCACAACAAGATATGTACAAACAAGAAATTCCACGAGCCGACCGAAGAATGCAAGTGTGTGTTGTGTGGACAGAGATGTGGCAAATACCACATCATAACATGTGCGAAAAGGACAAAAACCATTACAGACTACAGTAAAGACTAAACCACAACTAATGCTCAACCTGAGTGCACATTTATTATTATTATTATTATTATTATTATTATTATTATTATTATTATTATAATACAATAATATCAATGATAATTCAAATTAAAACTAAAACTAACAATAAAAGCAAGATAAATTGAAATTGATTCGTTTACTGGCATTATGTCCATCCATAGTAATTCTGCCCGAAGGCAGGTCCTTCACTGCAATTATAGCATTTTCATGCTATGTTTGCAGCTTTACTAGGGAATTGTGTAGGTGTGGTAGCTTCCCGTTGCTTTCCACACCGGTGAAGGATGATGGTGGCCATATGATTTCGGGGACCGTTTGGGCCTTAAAGTTTTCCTGACATCTGTCTTACAGGTGAGGAAAAACCCCGATAAAAACCTCACCCAGAAAAACTGCCCCGACCGGGGATCGAACCCGGGCCCGCTGCGTGACAAGGCAGCACGCTACCTCGAGACCACAGCGGTGGACGGCATTATGTAATATATAAAAAAAATAATGAGATATAATAAACTAATTTGTCAGTTTTACAATATTTAAAACAAACAAGTGAGCATATTCGTTAATTTTAATAGTATTTTCATAAAATAAATTAAATTATTAATTGTTTTAAAAGAATACTATTAGTTCGGTGTGTACGTTAGTTTGTTATTAAATAATTATTCAGTTTGTTTTTGAACGATGTAATATTTATATTGTTCTCTTCAATTGTCAGGTTAATTAGGTCAGGTTAATTAGTTTGAGATGGACACACAGCCTCATTATGATGGTTGTCCAGCGGCTCGCTTTGTTTCCCCGCAGCGGTTATATATAATTAATACAAAGATGCCGACTACCGCCACTATAATAATTCCGCCTGTTAATAATTGTCAATCATTGTCGCGTGGCACCCGCTTTGTATAAACGAACAACCATCATAGTGAGGCAATAGTACCTCGAATTCCCTTACAAAATTTTTAATCGTAAATCTAATATATAAAGATTAATGTTTGTTTGTTTGTTTGTTGGTTGGTTTGTTTGTTCGTATTCTATGCGCGACCATACCGTTGATACGATTTTGATGGGGTTTTTGCAAAATGTTCAGAATATTCCCGGGATGAATATAGGCTATAAGGGAGTTGTAATACTCAACCACTTCACCCCTAAAAATCAACGTGAAGTAAAGTCCCTATTTTGATGCTTAAATGGCTTACGTTGCCCAAACCATAACAAATACACCAAATTATTGTACACGGAATTGAATATCTAAAAAAACTGAACAAAAAAGTCCGCGACAGCAGATGTTAATCTTTTACGGATAACTCACAATAACCATATTTGTCTTTCATTGATGCCAAGAAGATCAGGATAAGCTGATCCCCGGGTAAGCATAGCAGCTCAAGGCAAGTGGTAGAAACACATTAACATTTATTTAGAAGTAGCAGCGCACGCCGGGTATTAGCGAGTCCTTTATAAAAAAAAATACCATTATGTAGACCTAGACGCAGTGAGAAAATAATATTCTGATGGATCTTAGGAAATTTGATATATATGAACTGAATTAAGTTAAGTTGGTTGAGGATAGGGATCAGTGGAGGGGAATTAAACTTACGCGTCCCATAAGCCATATAGTTAGTTTAGTAGGTACAAAAGTCCTATCCTAAAATTGGAAACTCACTTAATGAGCATAGAAATGGATTCTCTATTCCGGGAGTTTCTGTGGAAAGTGCAGCAATAGTAGAGAAAGCACTATATCTCAATTAGAAGAACAATTGGATTATACCGTATGACGGCAATAGAAATATGGGATTACATTTGTAGCCATCCCTGAGTGCAAATGTCCTCATGGGATATGAAATTTAAATCTAACATCAAAATACAGATTTATTCTCATGTTTAGTGATCGTCCGTCCACCCACCTTCTACAAAGCTTTCTGGGCAAATCTTCCGTTGTGGAGAATTGTCCCTTACAATCTTCAACACCCTATATATTTTTCCTTACTATGTTAATTCTTCCCGGTGGAATAGTGGTTTCCATGCTCGTCTCTGATTCCGAAGTTTAGAGGTTCAATCCCGACCGAAGACAATTGATTTTTAAAGACGTAGAAACCCTGACGGAAAACCATTATATTGTGGATAAATTCCGAGATGAAAAAAGAAACCCTAAGAAGTGGCCAAGTAATTGAGCTAATATCTCATCCACGGAGGCCCTCCATGTCATTGTGTGGTCAAAAATATGTACAGTAGGCATATTTTCTTTATACTATTTTATTATATACAACTTTCCTCATTAGAGGATTGCCTCAAGGACAAAGTGATACAATTTTTTTTTAATTGATGAAATACATTTTGTAAATACATTAAAAATGTTCATATTGTAATTGAAGTATACATACTATAAAGTAGAAATTTTGTAAATATGGTTTCTTAAAATTGAAATTGTGTCCCGCGCCGTAGCCGAGCGGTTAAGGTAGGAAGCCTTGGCGCAGAGCTACGGGACTTGCGCTGGTTCGAGTCTCCGTGGGGGAAGAAATTTTCTCATGGTATTTCGGCCAGTATGGGACCGATGCCCACCCAGCATCGTGAGGCAATTGGGTAGCTACAATAAGTAGCGGCTCCAGGTTGAGGAACCAGCTATAACGGCTGGGGGACTCGACATGCTAACCACATGTCACCCCTATACTGGCTGTTGATCATCTACCTCTGTGATTGACACATGTGGATGTGAAGGGCCAGCAGCCGGTTGGTAAAAGGGCAACCGCTGAAAAGTGGAAAGACCCTCAATCGGAAAATTGAAATTGATCCTCTAATGGCAGCGATGGCAATTTTAGAAAGATACACCCTGTCCAAATCTAAGGAATTCCAAAATTTAGCTATGAATCCTGGTATAGTACCTCTTGCCCCGAACATCAATCCTGTGACAGTTACACTATCTAATTGATATTTATCTTTGTAATAGTCAATTGTTGGCTCATATATGGCTCTTTTCACAGTCAACTTCCTCAGGTTGGCCACTATGAGTCTCAAAACGAATAGTGGGATCTAATATCATATCAATTTTAAAAGATGGTTTAAATGCAATAATATGTATTCGTCTGTTACTTCTATTAGTGGCCACACCATGAACTTCCTCATAAACTGTGTATCCATAATATGGCAAGGCTTCTGCCTTCATGTTTCGAATAGTGTGGTGCCAAATGTTTCTCAGTGATTCTCTAAACGGACAAGCCCTAAGGACGTGTGCAAGCACTTCGTGCTCTCTACAGAATTTAAAGTTCTCTCCTGACAGGTTGTGTTGCTGTAAAACCCGGAGGCGTGAATCATTTAAAGGTGCATACAAAGGGAGAAGTTAAAATAATAAAAAAAAGACAAGAAAAATCCTGAGTATGGCTTCCTTCAGAAGAAAAGTAAATCCTTGGACCCAACACTCATTCGTGAATAATTAAATATGTAAGTAAAGTGAAATGATTCTACTACAGGCCTTAGGAGGCCCTTGGGGTAGTAGCAGGTTAAAGCTCCCACTTCTTCTAGACAATTGGCACTTGATGTCAGCCGGATTGTCAGCCCTGCGTGACGGCCGCCTTTACCCCCAGAACAAGCGTCTGACACTCATTTCAGTTAGAGGCTGAGTTGACCCCAGGACCATAGTGCCGCCAGAAGGTTTGGGTGAGTTTAAAAATCCTGACACCCCGGGACTCGAACCCTCGACCTCCCGGCTTATAGCGAATTGCCTTAACCAGTACGCTACGGCTTACCCCTATTAAATATGTAAACAAAAATCAATTTACTTATTACATCAGAATATAAAGGAACACAATTTTAAAGTTTCCACTTCCAAAACTAAGATCATGGTATTCCAGAGTAAAGAGCAAAAATTGTATTAGATGATAAATCGTATGTCTCTATTATGGAGTCGTTCCTAATATTTTGTAAGTTGAACGAATTAAAATACATATATATCCATCCCTAGTATTTCTGTCCGAAGGTAGGTCCTTCACTGCAATTATAGCATTTTCATGCTCTGCTAGCAGCTTTACTAGGGAATTGTAGGTGTGGTAGCTTCCCGTTGCTTTCCACACCGAAGGATGATGATGATGATAATGATAAGGATGATGATGATGGTGGCCATATGATTTCGGGGACCGTTTGGACGTCAAAGTTTTCCTGACATTTGTCTTACAGGTGAAGAAAAACCCCGATAAAAACCTCACCCAGAAAAACTGCCCCGACCGGGGATCGAACCCGGGCCCGCTGCGTGACAAGGCAGCACTCTACCTCGAGACCACAGCGGTGACATACATATATATATATATATATATATATGATATGAAAAGAAAAAAGAATGCTTGAGTCGGGATTTGAACTCGAGTCTCTAAAGTCTGTACCTTTAGCGCTCTAACCAACTGAGCTACCCAAGAATTCCAAGACAAACATACAATTTTCTTATACATGTAGTATTCTCAATTCACACAAGAGGTAGCGGAAATTTCTTCCAACTGCCATCTAGCGGCTAACATAACAGTTAAGCAAATTATTAAAGAGAATATTTTACTTTATAGCAGTAACGTTTGTAGATATAGATATTATAAATATTTATAGCATTTGGCATAAATATTTATAATATCTATATATACCTCTTGTGTGAATTGAGAATACTACATGTATAAGAAAATTGTATGTTTGTCTTGGAATTCTTCGGTAGCTCAGTTGGTTACAGCGCTAAATGTACAGACTTTAGAGACTCGAGTTCAAATCCCGACTCGAGCATTCTTTTTTCTTTTCATATCATATTTGCCTTCATTGCCAAATGTCAAAAATATATTTATAATATATATATAGCCATTTGTTTCGGAACATCTTAACAGACCTATAAAATGTCACCTCTAAGGGTCAGTTTTCACCAACAGAGGTAACTGTATTACGCCAGTTTAAGCTATGCATTATACATGGGGAAAACTGGCGTAATACAGTTACCTCTGTTGGTGATACCGACAATAAACCTTCTAACGTAAATACGAGTAACTATTGAGACAGCCTGTATAAATGGTTGCTAAGTATTCAACAACGGCGTGTAGCAAATATAGAATCATTCCAATCCAACATCTTGCACTGGAATTTCTATAGAGATTCTTACACAGGATTCAATCGAAATGCTATTCTTCAACGCGTCTTAGATGAATTCTGTTCAAGACTTTCTATGTTTATTGCATCAGATGTTGTGTAGAATATCAGAATATACGTTATTGAATAAATGTCATACCAAGCATCTGTAACTTTATATTAAACTTCAGTAACTTCTTTTCAACAACTGTTATTTGTTACTGCATAAAGTAATAAAACAATAATTATCATAAGTAATGCCACATGTGATTTCCGTTATCGATAAATTCACAAGTCACGAAATGACGAGTAAATTTATTGAGGATTTGGAAATCAAGAGTGGCATTTGTTAGCAATATTTAACGAATAAAATTAAGCTGATTACTCAAAAGTCATTATTTAAATATCCATCCATAGTAATTCTGCCCGAAGGCAGGTCCTTCACTGCAGTCATAGCATTTTCATGCTATGCTTGCAGCTTTACTAGGGAATTGTAGGTGTGGTAGCTTCCCGTTTCTTTCCACACCGGTGAAGGATGATGATGATGATAATAATAATTATAATAATATAATAATAATAATAATATAATAATAATAATAATAATAATAATAATAAAATAATAATAATTTATTTTAGCTGGCAGAGTTAAGGCCATAAGGCCTTCTCTTTCACTCAACCAGCGAATAGTAAAATTATAAAAAATTACGTACATATTACAATTTTAAGATATTATTAAAATACAGACTAAACAAAATACAATGAATGATGATATAATCTAATACTAGCTAATACTAACAAAAACATAGAATAGCCTATAATAAAATTAAGATAATATAAAATAAAGTAAGTAGCTTCCTAGATGATTATTAATGGAATGCTCTATATAGATGTTATGCAGTTAATGTTTTCATTGTGTCGAACTTAAGATATCAGTTAATTTGGATTTAAATAATGATAGCGATTGACAGTCTCTGACATGACTGGGAAGTGAGTTCCATGCTCTAGTCATAGACATTGTGTAAGATTCAATGGTAAGGATGATGATGATGATGATGATGATGATGATGATGATGGCCATATGATTTCGGGGACCGTTTGGGCCTTAAAGTTTTCCTGACATTTGTCTTACAGGCGAGGAAAAACCCCGATAAAACCTCACCTAGAAAAACTGCACCGACCGGGGATCGAACCCGGGCCCGCTGCGTGACAAGGCAGCACGCTACCTCGAGACCACAGCGGTGGACTATTTAAATATAGTTACCGGTATTTTAAAATATTTAAATAGGCCTATTTAATGTAAACATTTGAGGGAATTAGGTGGATTTTAAATAAAAGAAACTCTCATAAACTTCAAGTAAGCCAAATGCGCTTCTTACGATCATTGTTAGGAGTTAATAGACTGGATCACCAAAGGAACACTACTATCAGAGGAAAACTTGGAGTAGCAAGTTTAAATGAAGATATCCAAAGATACCAACAAGAATGGAAAAATCATCTGAGAAGAATGGCAAGAAATAGACTTCCAAAATTGGCATTCCAATATACCCCAACTGGACATAGGGACCAAGGAAGACCAAAACATCGGTGGAAAGATCAAGACCATCTTCGCTAGGTTTACCGTACAGGCCACATGGCCTAAAACGAATTTGTTCATGATGATGATGATGAGATTATACAGGGATGATTGGAAAACATCAGCTGATGATAGGGATATATGGAGATCTTATGTCCGCGCAGCCATGAACCTACGGGTTCGATAGTGCCAGTGAGTGAGTTAGTTAGTTATTTAATGTAAACGGCGATGTTTGAAAACAAATCAGAAATATGAGGTTATGTATATTCACTGCAACTTGATCATATTATTTATTGCCAAATATGATCGCAATATTGAAAGAATGCACCCTAGTGGAGAAATAATGAAACACACCAAACTTTATATTATAATAAACATTAGTCCACCGCTGTGGTCTTCAGGTACCGTGCTGCCTTGTCACGTAGCGGGCCCGGGTTCGATACCCGGTTGGGGCAGTTTCTCTAGGTGAGGTTTTTATCGGGGATTTTCCTCACCTGTAAGACAAATGTCAGGAAAACTTTAAGGCCCAAACGGTCCCCGAAATCATATGGCCATCATCATCACTATCCTTATCATTATCATCATCACCATAATCCTTCACCGGTGTGGAAAGCAACGGGAAGCTACCACACCTACAATTCCCTAGTAAAGCTGCAAAGCATAGCATGAAAATGCTATGATTGCAGTGAAGGACCTGCCTTCGGGTAGAATTACTATGGATGGATAATCAACATTATAGGTTATTAATTTATTTTTTAGTAAACAACTCAGTAAAATCAAGGAATCTGTTCATTATTTGCTATATTCAATGTATTTATTGGAGAAAAATAATGCTCTGAGCTGTTAAAAAGAAGATTTCTTTATCACAATATCAGGATGTGATAAAGAGAAATCGATAAAGAGCGAGGTGAAACACGACTGTGATTGGTTGTGAAACAAAATTAATTGAAACGTGATTGGTCATTGACTACCATTTGGAGCATGAGTTAAATAGTCGAGAAGATTATTTTCAAAAGGTGTCTTATCCTTTTTCATAAATTTTCAATATTTCTAAAATTCATTGTAAATCACCGTTGAGTTTATGTAGTGAAATGTTAAAATATTAAAATAAGTACCTGATACATCGGTCGTCCTCAAATAAAATGGATTTCTGTTTTTAAAAAAACTTCATCAATTAGTCTTGATTTTAACTAATACACGAAGATTTTTAAACAGAAATCCATTTTAGTTGAGGACGACTGATATATCAGGTACTTATTTTAATATTTTATTTCATAAAATTCTGAGAAGTAGTGCAAGATTTAGCCCCGATGGCCAAGGGTTCAAACCCGGCTAGGATTGATGGATTTTAAGGATAGAAAAATCCAAGGAACATCTATAAAGATAGTGAAATCTCTGTTAAACAAGATGGCAAATTATCTTCTTGGGAAAAGATCAACACTGGAGTAAGACAGGGATGTGGACTTTCACCGGTGCTTTTCGTTATATATATATATATATATATATATATATATATATATGAATAAATTAATAAACGAATGGAGGAAAACACAACGCGGATATATACCCATCAATAGGAACCTCAAACTCGATGCTATTCTTTTGCAGACGATTTAGCTCTTCTGGCACTTTCCGAAAATTTTTTGCAACGATCAATTTATAATTTACAAAAAATAGGTGCCAAATCTAATATGGAAATATCAATTAACAAATCTAAAATTATGACATTTCATGGGAAGGACCCCATACAAAGTAAAATCTGTCTCCAGAATAAATTTTTAGAGAGATCTAATCAATTTAAATATCTTGGATACTATCTCTCTATCTGGGATGAAAATTACTGAAAAAATTACTAGTTATAATAAAAGTTTAGGAATTATTAATTAAGTTATGAAACCATCCCTCGTACAAAAAAACACCAGATTATGTTTATATAAAACTTTGGTTAGACCAGTGTTGGCCTATGATAGTAAAGCATGGGCACTAAAAAGACAACATGAAAGCAGAATAACGGCTTGTGAAATGAGATTCATGCGCAGAACAGCTGGTTACACCAGATGGGATCGGAAAAGGAACACCGATATCTTAAAAGAATTGAAGACTACGCCAATTTTGGAATATATTAAACAGTACCAACTAAATTGGAAACACCATCTTGAAAGAATGAGTTCAAATCGGATTCCCAAAGCTGTTTATAATTATATACCAAGAGGACGAAGATCACTGGGCCGTCCTATGAAACGCTGGAGGGAAAATTTTCTATAGGATCGTAACAGCCGTTGCTCTAATACTTGGAAGGAAAAAGAAGAAGAAGAAGAAAAATCCCAGGGACAAGCACTCCGGGAGGGACTTTAAGCCGAGGGTCCCAAGACTTAAGATTTTTAGGCTCGTAAAAGAATCGCAAGCCTGAATGAAAAGGCCTGTGTCCAAAATTTAACTGGCCTTCATCCATCCAAGTAATACGTTGGTTAGTTGCCTAGAGATATCTCATTGTGGTGATGTGCTACCACATATTTAGGCAAATAAGCGTTACTAAATTAACTTGATTAAGAAACTCCCGCTAAGAGTACCCCTGACCCTATGCATGACTTATGGGATATACACATACGAGTACATACATACTTACTCACTGGCACTATCGAACCCATAGGTTCATGGCCGCACGGACATAAGCTCTCCATACATCCATATCCTGCGCTAATGCTTTCCAGTCATTCCCTGTATAATCTACTTCCCTCAAATCATAGTTAATGTTATTCTCCCACCTCATTCTTGGTCTACCAAATGGGCGTTTTCCCTCTGGCTTTCCTACAAGAAGCTTCCATGCAAGTCTTTCATTTCCCATATGTGCAACATGTCCTGCCCAACGCAGTCTACGAGACTTAACTGTTCTTATTATATCTGGCTTCCTATAAAGACCATGTAGTTCATTGTTATGTAGTCTTCTCCATTCACCTGTCTCTTCATCTCTCTTTGGTCCAAAAATTTTCCTAAGTACTTTATTCTCAAATACTTGTAATCTCCTTTCCTCTCTTAAAGTAAGAGTCCATGTTTCGCACCCATATAATATAACTGGTAGAATAATAGTTTTATATATTTTCAGTTTAACGTTTTTTGAAAGGAGTTGGGATACGAGTACATACATACGTAACAATATAAGACTAATATTTTGTGGCTTTGGTTTAAACATGTGTTCGCCTAATTTTTTTAGTAGTGTATGACTGTAAGTCTATCTGTCCTTTATGGATTCAATTAACTACGAGTAGCACTTCATCGATTTTAATGTTTCTTCTTCTTCCTTCCAAGTATTAGGCCAAGGCCTGTTACGATCCTATAGAAAATTTTCCCTCCAGCGTTTCATAGGACGGCCCAGTGATCTTCGTCCTCTTGGTATATAATTATAAACAGCTTTGGGGATCCGATTTGAACTCATTCTTTCAAGATGGTGTTTCCAATTTAGTTGGTACTGTTTAATATATTCCAAAATTGGCGTAGTCTTCAATTATTTTAAGATATCGGGGTTCCTTTTCCGATCCCATCTGGTGTAACCAGCTGTTCTGCGCATGAATCTCATTTCACAAGCCGTTATTCTGCTTTCATGTTGTCTTTTTAGTGTCCATGCTTCACTACCATAGGTCAACACTGGTCTAGCCAAAGTGTTATATAAACGTAATCTGGTGTTTTTTTGTACAAGGGATGGTTTCATAACTTGATTAATAATTCCTAAACTTTTATTATAACTAGTAATTTTTTTCAGGGATATCCTTTTCATCCCAGATAGAGAGATAATATCCAAGATTTTAAATAGGGGATATGTGGATGGCGACCACAAGGTGCCCAAGCTGAGCAAAACATTTCTTCCACTTACTTGTGTTTTGCACTCTTTTAATTTTACTATCTAACCTCTCTTGGTTAACTCGTTTTTTTCGACCCCGACGCTATTAGGACATCCGAGGGCTAGGGAGTCTTTCCTTTCTTCCATTTCTTCTTTCCTTTATTTTATTTTCTTCTCCAGAAAAACCTGACCAGAAGTTATAAGATGGCAGTCCCATCACTGGTCTTGCCTTCCTTTGGCCAGCAACCAATCGAAGGGACTATTATTATGCTTTCAAGTCTTATACGAGAATTTCCCGGAAGGATCGATTTTAATGTTTTATCTTATCATTTAGAGAATTTTTGCGGAACAATTAACGCATATAACATATCCTACGTACCATAGAGCCGGAACAAAAAAGGGGGCATGGCGAGCACTAACATGTCTTTTCTTGGACATTTAAATGGCTTACCCTGCCTAAAACATAACAAATACACCAAATGAATGTCTATAGAATTTTATACCTGAAAAAATTCTACAAAAAAGTCCTCGACGGCATATGTCTATCTTTTGCGGGTAACTCACAATAATATTTTTTTGTCTTTCAGCTCATTGATGCCAAGAAGATCAGGATAAGCAGATTCCCGAAAAACGCCGGATAATCAGCACGGGGAATCTAAAAATAATTACGATATACATTTATAATTGTTATACTTTTTTACTTGGAGGCTCCGTGCCGCAAATGGTTAGACGCTTGCCTCTCGCCGCTGGGGTCCTGAGATCGAGTCTCGATTACTCCATGTGGGTTTCGTGGTGGACGAAACGAGAATTCGGCAGGTTTTCTCGGGGTTTCTCCTGTTTTCCCCTGCCACAAATTTCACCCCAGCATTTCTCCACATACTCATCTCATCTATTTCGTTCATCCGCCCTGTGACGGTGCGTCAGGAGTGGTCGGCCGGCATCCTTATCGTTCACAGACCTCTATGGATATATAGCCTTCATCTCATCTCATTCCTCTACCCGACTCTGAGTTGGACACGAGTGGAGGATACTTTTTATTTTTACTTACTCAACTAAACATAAAAACACATTTAATTAATTTATGCGTAGCATAAAATAATAATCAAGAACGGATCGGTTAAAGAATGAAGATATAAGAACAGAATTAAACATGTATCCACTAAATGATAAAATCAAAGGATATAGAGAAAAATGATTTAGACATGTAGAAAGAATGAACGTAACAAGATTACCAAAAGCAGCAATTAACTACAAGCCAAGAGGTTCAAGGAATGTAGGAAGGCCAGTGAAAAGAAGGACAAGACAACTGTGAGGCGGAACAGGCATTTTGCCTAGCCCGTGAAGTGAAGAAGAAGACGAAGATCTTCTTGTCTTATAAGCCCATGTTTCCCTTAACAGAGATTTAGGCGCTCTCCCCCTACAGGGAAGTATTTGAACCATACTAATTTAGTTACACTTGTTTTCGTATAGATGTCATTTGAGTGGTCCGTGGTCAGCGTTCCGCCTCATACTAACATCTAGATACCAAGGTAGTATTAGGACGGGAAAATTCGATAAATTTTGCTTAGAGGCCTTTTCATTCAGGCTTAAGGATCTTTTACGAGCCTGAAAATCTTCAGATTCGGGACCCACAGCTTAAAGTACCTCCCGGAGGACTAGCTCCTTGGATTTTTCCATCCTAAAAATCCATCGACCCCGGCGCGGGTTTGAACCCGCGACCCTCGGGACCAGAGGCAAGGGGTATAACCACTAGTCCACCGCGGCATCTTCTTCTTCTCTTCACGGGCTAGGCAAATTGCCTGTTCCGCATCACAATTGTTCTGTCCATCTTTTCACTGGCCTTCCTACATTCCTTGAACCTCTTGGCTTGTAGTTGAATACTGGTCTTGGTAATCTTGCTACATTCATTCTTACCACATGTGTAAACCATTTCTCTCTTTCTCATCCAATGGATATATATATATATATTTAACTCTGTTCTTATATATTCATTCCTTATCCGATCCAATCTTGTGCAGTGTTCTTCGAAGGAAGTTCATTTCTGCGTTTTGTATTCTACTTTGCAATTTTTTGGTCATTACCCAAGTTTCGCTCCCATAAAGTAATGCAGGAACTGCCAATGTTTTATAAAACTTCAATCTAGTATCTCTTCTTGTTTTATTCCTTAACGTTTTATGTATAGTTCCGCATATCATTTGAAATTTCGATAGTTTCATATGTATGTCTCTTTCAGTTTTATGTTTATAGTAAAATTACAACCCAAATAATTAAAATTTGTCTGTTGTCTATTACGATTTTTGATCTCATATGATGGTTTCCCCAAAAAGCCATTTTTTTTTTTTGATATTTTGAAATTATATTCTTGGCATAACTTAAATATATGGTCACACGTAGAAATACACATTATTATGGAAATGGACAGCTAATGACAAATGAGGGAAATTTCGAGGAAGTGGCTGAATTTAAATACCTAGGAACAATAATCACAAATAGGAATGAGATGCTCAAAGAAATCAAACATAGGCTCAATTCTGGAAATGCGTGCTATTATGCATTGCAGAGACTCTTGATGTCCCAACTCCTTTCAAATAACGTTAAACTGAAAATATATAAAACTATTATTCTACCAGTTATATTATATGGATGCGAAACATGGACTCTTACTTTAAGGGAGGAAAGGAGATTACAAGTATTTGAGAATAAAGTAGGCCTACTTAGGAAAATGTTTGGACCATAGAGAGATGAACAAACAGGTGAATGGAGAAGACTACATAACAATGAAGTACGTGGTCTTTATAGGAAGCCAGATGTCATAAGAACAATTAAGTCTCGTAGACTGAGATAGGCAGGGCATCTTGCACGAATGGGGAATGAAAGACGTACATGGAATCTTCTTGTAGGAAGACCAGGGGGAAAAGGCCCAGTTGGTAGACCAAGAATGAGATGGGAGAATAACATTAACTATGATTTGAAGGAAGTGGGTTATACAGGGAATGATTGGTAAGCATTAGTTCAGGATAGGGATGTATGGACGGCTTATGTCCGCGCGGCCATGAACCTACGGGTTCGATAGTGCCAGTAAGTAAGTAATAAATTGGTTTGAGAACCCTTTATGAGCTGCGTTACAGTTTTCCGCAGTACAATGTGCGAGTGGGCAAGAGGAGAAGATGATCCCCGCGGCTAATGAGAGTCTGGAGCTTCTGTGGTGACACCAGTCAACCTCATCAATGCTTTCAATTTGGACCATCATCAAAACTTGCACATTATGCCTTATTCATCGTTGAATGGTGATTAAACCCTAGATACCTCCAATCAAATGAGATAAATCTATTCAAAAATCTTCTAGATATCCGGCACAATCAGCAGAATTTCACTAGATATATTTTCGATCCAAAATGGACACACCTTATGTTTCTCACGATTAATACCATAGACCATTTCCATCATATGACTTTATTACCCCTTACATATAACATTAGTTACTTAGTATTTAATTGTAATATTAACGTGTTTTCTTTATGTAATTGTAATGTTAATGTTTTTTTAGTGTATAATGCTATTGTGTTATTACTTAATTGTAATATTATTGTGTTTTCTTTATGTAATTGTAATGTTAATGTTTTTAGTGTATAATGCTATTGTGTTATTACTTAATTGTAATATTAATGTGTTTTCTCCTTCCGGGAAATTCTCGTATAAGACTTGAAAGCATAATAATGTCCCTTCGATTGGTTGCTGGAAGGCAAGACCAGTGATGGGGCTGCCATCTTATAGCCTCTGGTCAGGCTTTTCTGGAGAAGAAAAGAAAATAAAGGAAAGAAGAAATGGAAGAAAGGAAAGACTCCCTAGCCCTCGGATGCCCTAATAGCGTCGGGGTCGAAAAAAACAAGAGTTAACCAAGAGAGGTTAGATAGTAAAGTTAAAAGAGTGCAAAACACAAGTAAGTGGAAGAAATGTTTTGCTCAGCTTGGGCACCTTGTGGTCGCCATCCACATATCCCCTAGATGAGGACCCCCCGCAGAACAGCGGGTTACACCAGATGGGATCGGAAAAGGAACACCGATATCTTAAAAGAATTGAAGACTACACCAATTTTGGAATATATTAAACAGTACCAACTAAATTGGAAACACCATCTTGAAAGAATGAGTTCAAATCGGATCCCCAAAGCTATTTATAATTATATACCAAGAGGACGAAGATCACTGGGCCGTCCTATGAAACGCTTGAGGGAAAATTTTCTATAGGATCGTAACAGGCCTTGGCCTAATACTTGGAAGGAAGAAGAAGAAGAATGTGTTTTCTTTATGTAATTGTAATGTTAATGTTTTTTTAGTGTATAATGTCATTGTGTTATTACTTAATTGTAATATTATTGTGTTTTCTTTATGTAATTGTAATGTTAATGTTTTTAGTGTATAATGCTATTGTGTTATTATTTAATTGTAATATTAATGTGTTTTCTTTATGTAATTGTAATGTTAATGTTTTTTTAGTGTATAATGCTATTGTGTTATTACTTAATTGTAATATTATTGTGTTTTCTTTATGTAATTGTAATGTTAATGTTTTTAGTGTATAATGCTATTGTGTTATTATTTAATTGTATTATTATTATTGTGTTTTCTTTATGTAATTGTAATGTTATTGCTGTTTTTGTTTATTTTTCTTTACACTAGTACCAATTATTACTTTATTGTAACGGACTGTCAACAGCACGTACGGCTTACTGCCCGTGCGACCCATATTTGTAAATAATATTGTAAATATCTTACTTTTTGTCTAATAAAGTCCTACTACTACTACTACTACTAGTATTCTACTTAACTACGCTTTTTTAATTTCTCAGAACAACATCATATCTAATTATATAAAATTAATGTTTGTTTGTTCGTTCGTACTTTATGCGCGTCCATACTGTTGATCCGATTGTAATGGAACTTTTTGCCAAATATTCAGGAGATTCCCGGGATGAACTAGGATATAAGAGAGTTGTGATACTCAACTCCTGCACCCTTATAAATCGCACTTTGTAGTGGAAAACGTGAAAAAAGTAGCTCTTTTGACGATTAAATGGCTTACGCTGCCTAAACCATAACAAATACACAAAATTAATGTACACAGAATTCAATATCTCAAAAAGCTCTACAAAAAGTCCGCGACAGCATATGTTTATCTCTTACGGATAACTCACAATAACAATTTTTGTCATTCATTGATGCCAAGAAGGTCGAGACAACTACGTAGATTCCATGGCGGGTATTCTTTTATGGATAACTCACAATAACTAATTTTGTCTTTTAGCTCATTTATGCCAAAAAGATCGAGGTAAGTAGATTACCGGGCAACACCGGGTAAACAGTACGGGGAATCTTAAAATAATTACGATATACATTATTATTATTTTTCATTTTACTTATTCAACTAATCATAAGAAATACATTAATTTTTGTCTTTCAGCTCATTTATGCCAAGAACATCGGGATGAGTAGATTCCCGGACAACGCGGGGTAAACAGCACGGGGTATCTAAAAAAATTACGATATAAATTTTTCCTTTTACTTATTTAACTAAACATAAAACACATTGATTTTCGTATGTCAGCTCATTTATGTCAAGAAGATCGGGATAAGTAGATTCCCGGGCAACGCCGGGTAATCAGCAAGGGGTATCTAAAAAATATAAATTTAAATATATGTATATTTTCTCCTTTTACTTATTCAACTAAACATAAAAGCACATTATTTTTATTTATTTAGGCATAGCAGCGCACGCCGGGTATTAGCTAGTTAATTTATAAATCTATGATAATAAACGAGTTTATAAATTAACATGTAAAGGCTGTAATATATTGTAAATAGGTAGAACCATCAGAAGTTTTAATACAAGAATTAATTAACATTTTAAAGATTTCGTGTATGAGAAGGAAAATCTAGCTATGCCAAACATGTGATCAATGTCGGCCACCACATGGAAACAATAGAATGCACCCTTGGTTATTATAATTCACAAAGAAATAATCAACACTTTTGAAATTCATATTATCAAGAAACAAGATAAAAACATTAAAATCGCCTTTAAAACCAATAATAAACTCAACAACATAATTTCTAACAAAACAGAAACAACAAATAAGTATGAACGTGAAGGCTTCTATAAACTAAAATGCAATAGTTGTAAAAAATTCTACATAGGCAAAGCAATGAGAAACTTTAACAAGCGATATTCGGAACATTTCAAAATTTTTTATTGATAATGAAGAAAAATCAAGTTTTGCCAAACATATACTAGAAACAGGTCATCAATTTGAAAAAATCGATAACTCTATGTCAATACTACACAAAGAGTATAATAACAATAGGATCAGCATCCTTGAAGACATAGAGATTCTAAAAGAAGCAAGGCATAAAGACCTACTCAATGAGAACATAACCCCAGACATAAATCCGTTATACAACCTATATCATCAGTTCCAGTTAAAACGCAGAAGATGAAACATTGTTTTCGAAAGTCCTCCATATTAGAATAACTTGAAGAAGTTTAATAACTTACGTAGTTGAGAACGACTGAATTACCAGGTAAAAATTATATAATTAACATCTCACAAAGAAATACATCCGGCAGAGATAAACATCCTAGAAGAACTGGAAATTTTAAAGGAAATAAACGACAAACAGATTTTAAATGAGAGCAAACGCCCAGCTTATTCAATCCTCTATGTGAAATTAGGCCTGTTTAAAACGACAGTTAGTGGCGTGCGGTTTATGAAGTGGCCTATAGTTTTATTAAAGTATTTATTTACTTTAATATTTTAGTCCATGATAAAAGCTATTGTCTGATCAATCATAGATCATTTTTCGAAATACTGTTGTTGTTGAACATTAGTCCGTCACCGTGGCGTAGTCGATGGAGTCCCTGCCTTCCATTCCGGCGACCCGGGTTCGATTCCTGGCGTGGTAGGGAATCTAAATCTCCACCTTAAGTCTGGGTGTGTGCGTCCTGTCCTTGTGTCTATGTGAGAATTAAAAGAAAGTTAACAAACTGGTAAAACAGAAAAAAAATAATAAGGTAAAACAAGAAGGAAAACCAGTACAAAGAAAAAAAAATCAAGCTTCTAGTTTACAGTTTTATCGCAAGATACCGCGTCGATCCACTTCAAATCTTCGTGAGCAACACGATATAAACAAATAAACTGACACAAATATTAAATGTATGTGTATTTTTTTTATACTTTTTATTACTGTATACGGAAAATATCCACATTTTTTCCCCTACATGAATTTATAATGTGGGACAAATCGTTTTATTGCCGTCGCAATTTAAACGTGAATATGAAAGTGCCACAAATTTTCCTCAGGGGTTTCTTATTTCACGGTTCAATATATTTTACTCGTAATTGAACGACACTGAACCCATGACTTTATTTTCCTTCCGAATAAAGTCGTACTCAGGACTTTTTCGCCCTTAAAAATCCACAGCTTGAACCCGCGAAACTCAGAACCAGAGGCGAGTATACAAAAAATCACTGGGATCAACTTAGATGCGTTTAGAGTCCATCCGCTGTGTAGTTGAATTGGGAGTAAACGTCTTCCACAACCAATCACTGCTCTTGACGCCGCTAGTATGGTTTGAAATTGCTGTGATATGTCGGCTGTATTTCTGCTAACCGCCATGATTTGATATTCCGCGAGGTTTATAAAGTGGCCCCTCCCACTGAATATCCATATCGGCAACACTGTCGTAAACTGTTGTAAAAAATCGGGACCGGAGATTCATCGGCTTGAATAGTAGAGGAGATTATTTATCTCCTTTCTTTAATCCATTGTGAATTTCAAAGGTGTTGAAAACGAATTGCCTACCCGCACCCTAGGCCTACTCTTTATACAATTTAGACAGGTTGGAATAAATCTAATTTATTAGGAATTCCGAAGTCCAGCAGAATACTACACAAATTCTCCTTCTTAATTGAATCATATCCTTTTCGAAGTCTGCATATTTATTATATTTAATATACCATGCTATTATATTCCTATTTTTTTAAATATGTCTTATATTAAAAATTAGATGTTAAATATAAAATTGGTACTTGGTAAATCAGTCGTCCTCAACTAAATTATTAAATAATTCCAATATGGAGGCCTTTCAAAATCACTGTTTCATCTTCTGCATTTTAACTGACGACTGACTTACCAGGTACCAATTTTATATTTAACATCTTATTGCATAACCTCAACAGTGCTTTAATATGAATTTTAAAAATGTTAAAAATTAGATCCATGGTAATTTATTATTATTATTATTATTATTATTATTATTATTATTATTATTATTATTATTATTATTATTATTATTATTATTACTATAAGCCCGCCAAAGCCCACCCCAAGCCAGGTTAGAGTAGGGTGAGGGAGAAGAGTAATAATCTCGTTAAAAACCATACTTCAGTACATCCAGCTGATAGTACCCTGTGAAAGCCCCTTATTTAGGGTACAGATACTGCTGCCTTCTAGTTCGTCATTGGTTTCATAAAGGTTACAAGAAGAAAACCTCGACCAAAAATCACCTGGTCCTCCAGGTTGGGTGTTGATGCATCAGGCAAGCTCACTGTTCGTCACAAAAAAAACATAACAATACTAAAATGACTAAAAATTCGAAGTCGGACGGAAATAAACGAAGTTAGATGGAAATTGATTTCTTGAGGAGAGTAGCAAGATGTTCAAAATTAGAAAAAATAAGAAATACTGCCATACGATAAAAAATGAATATTAGATACTCAATAGTAGATCATTATATAATATATAAGCAATTAAATTGGTATTGGCACGTACGACGAATGCAAGAAGAAAGGTTACCCAGCAAAAAATTGGAATGGTGTCCACCTGGAAGAAGAAGGAAAGGAAGATCTCGAAACTCTTAGATGCAAGAAATAAGAACTGGAATGAGAATAAGAGGACTGGAGGACATGGAGTAGATGGATAGAGACGAGTGGAGAAGAAAAATAAAACTTTAGTTACAAAAAGATGTGTAAACATTAAAAATCTGTATATAAATAAATTAATATTATTTTTATTATTATTATTATTACTATTGTTATTATTAATAGGCTAGCTTTATTTTACCCGGCAGAGTTAAGGCATTAAGGCCTTATCTGCCACTCAACCACGTTTTAAAAAATACAAAAAAAAACAGTCTTACATCTAAATTACAATAAACATAAACCATTACATGTTATAAATTCAATATAATTATTAAATGTATTTTTATTTACTCTAGATTTAACGAATTACATATAATAATATACAAGATATATAAAAAACGAGAAAAAATTATTAATGACATAGTATAAATTTAAATAAATAGAAAAAATTAATTATTAGACAACCGGTAACTGTATTATTATTATTATTTATTATTATTATTATTATTATTATTATTATTATTATTATTATTATATTATTGGCCGCGGTGGACTAGTGATTACGCTCCTTGTCCCTGGTCCCGAGGGTCGCGGGTTCAAACCCGGCCGGGGTCGATGGATTTTCTTAGGATGGAATAATCCAAGGAGCAAGTCCTCCGGGAGTAAGCTGTGGGTCCCGAGTCTGAAGATTTGCAGGCTCGTAAAAGATCATTAAACCTAAATAAAAACGCCTCTTAGCAAAATTTACCGAATTTTCCCGTCCTAGTACTACCTAGGTTTCCTAGATGTCAGTATGAGCCGGAACACTGACCACGGGCCACTCCAATGACATCTATACGAAAACAGGTGTAACTAAATTAGTATGGTTCAAATTCTTCCCTGTAGGGGAAGAGCGCCTAAATCTCATTGAGGGAAACAATGGCTTACAAGATACAAGAAGAATAAAATTATTATTATTATTATTATTATTATTATTATTATTATTATTATTATTATTATTATTATTATTACCGTACAGGCCACATGGCCTAAAACGAATTTGTTCATGATTATTATTATTATTATTATTATTATTATTATTATTATTATTATTATTATTATTATTATTATTATTTTCATTATTAATGAGACGTCGCTGCCATCTGGTCCCTATATAAATACCAAAAGTGTGTAGTTGAAATTTTTAACCATCCATTATAAGCCTATGCATACCCAGTAGTTTTCTCATTATCATTTCCGATTGTTTGAGTTAGAGACAGTAAACTTGCCAATTACTTATAAAAAATCATGATTGAAATGTGATGTAAAGCAGAAGAGAAGCTGGCGAGAGAGATGTTGATCTATAACAGCATCAGACATATACAAAGACATAAAAATAAGATTTAGTTTCAAGTAGGGAATATCTTAAGGATGGGAAAGGATAGTGGTGTTGAAAGAAGGGGATACATCCCACATCTTACAGAACCGCCGCAGACGAAATCCTCTTTATCTGTGCACAAATCTGCCTTCCCGTGACAAGTTTTATCTCTCAGATGGCGTTGTGTTGCTGCTTGCCCATGAGAAACTGAGAGGGGGGGAGTCATTGCCATTACTCCTGCTCCAACCCCAGCTTCTTCCCCTTATGAAAATCCAACCTCAGTTAGAGATTTATAATACAGCTATGCGTTTCCACATAAAAATTGAATTTAAGTGAATTTTCTCTCAAATAGATTGAAGCGAACAAGTTTAACCTCCTCAATCTACACGGTTTTTTCTCCCTTTATTAACAACTGAAGATCAATGTGATTGATTTTATAATGATGTAACATAACTGGGCTCAACTATAGATTAGTTCTCATTATGGTACACCATGCAATATCAATATTCTTAACCCATTCGCTTCAGATTTAAATGCTCAATGCATTTTATCAGAAACCGGATTTATGTTACCGTAAATTATATTGTCTATTTTCAGACACTCAAAACAAACAAAATATAACGGTACTTGAGATCACAATAAGGGTGAAGATAAAAAGACATTCCTATACTTTTCATAAATGTTAATAAAATATTACCCTGCCAAGGGATGTACAAAATATTGCAAAATATGTAACCTCAGAGTTAAGCGAGTGTACCTCGTCTTCTGAGTTGAAGGCCATATAACAGCCAGCGAGTGTACCTCGTCTTTTGAGGCGAATCTTCATTGTTATCACAATTGAGGTTATGTAATAAAATGTTATAAATAATAATATAGTACAGTAAAAGCTCCTTATTCGCGGTTCCCTTACTCGCGTTTTCCACATAAAAATTGAATTTAAGTGAATTTTCTCTCAAATAGATTGAAGCGAACAAGTTTAACCTCCTCAATCTACACCATTTTTTTCTCCCTTTAATAACGACTCAAGATCATTGTGATTGAATATAATGATGTCACATAACTGGGCTCAACTATAGATTACTTCTCACTATGGTACTCCATGCAATATCAATATTCTTAAACTTCAATTTTATTACAATTGAGGTTATGTAATAAAATGTTATAAATAATAGTATAGTACACTAAAAGTTCCTTATTTGCGGTTCCCTTACTCGCGTTTTCATTACATTGAGCAACAAAAAAAAGATATATATATATATATTTTTTTTTGTCTTAGAAAGAAAAATATGTGATTCTAATATTATTTTTTCTCCTGAATTCAAATATGATATCGGTTTTTCCCCATCGCGCAAGGTTTCCGAGAGAACAGGGATTTATAATTTCAAACACTTTAATATTTTCTACATTCGTAACTACACAATATTCGAACATTCGGACTCACCTGGAAAATAAGAAATGACGATTTTCTGCTATATTTTGCCTGTGTAGCATCCCTCTTGTTGGTCCAACAATAATCGGCCAGCATATTAGGATTCCATTTGCCTTGATATCTCTTTTCCATAGCTGAAATCTCCTGATGAAAGTGTTCTCCGTGCTCATCGCTAATGGACAAATGGATGAATAAACGTTAATTAAAAATATTATTATTTAAATCCATTAATTGGAATTGAAATAAAAAAAAACCGTGGGTGATGGAGAAATTCCGAATTCATATTTGAAAACACGATAAAAAACTGCATTAAGTACATCTATTGGTACTCATGAGACAAAAATCATGTTGACCAGTGTTATTCGCGGGTTAAAAAATTGCGACGCAGTTCCTGTATCCGCGGCAAAAAAAAATATTTATTCGCGATCCAGTCGGTATATTAGAAGGATTAGTATCCTTTATTGACGCAACGGCAACCTTTTTTTACTGCAGGCACGTGCCAAGGCGACTTTTACAAAGAGCGATTCAAACCAAATAGACAAATAAATATCAAAATAAAACAAACCTTATGCCACTTAGCCTAGAGTACGTTGTTAAAAGCCAACGCCATCGTATTTCACGTGCCGCTATGTTCATTGAAAATTGTCGCCCTCGCCACGATCGGTATTCTATTGTTTCAACTTGTCATTCGTTGCAATAATTTTGATTGAATAACACGTGTCTCTTCTGCTTTGTTGCCAATTTATAATGTCGAACAAGAGGAAATAAAATTAGTTCCGAAGATGAAAAAAGTAGTGTTACCGCTTAAAGTAGGAAGAGAAATGCTTGACCGTTTACGCGTTGGCGAGTCGTTTGAGTCTATATCACGCTGTGTCAATGTTAATGAATCAACTGAACGATTCATCAAGAAATCCGAAGACAAAATAAGGAATTCTATCGCTGAATGTACAGTTGAATATCAATCTGAACTTAAAGACATTTTAAAAGCGGCAAAACAGGGGGGAAAATACTAATTTCTTGAAGCCCTTGTCTAAGCCTGACAGTAATAATTAATAGAAATTGTTCAAAATCTCTCATTAATTGATTTGATTTTGATAATTTTTATTTTATTTTGGAATATTGGAACGTATCCCCTCTATACCATAAAAATGACCATTCCATATTGGCGGTTTCTGTATTCGCGTCATATTTGCCCAACATATCCCCGCGAATAAGAAGCTTTTACTGTGCCTTTTATTCAATCGGTCTTCCTCAATTTGAATTGATTTCTAATCAAAACACCTTGTTAAATTATTAATCATGAAGGCCTTTCAATAACATGTTTCATCTTCGGCATGCTAATTGGAACTGATGTCGGCGAATAATTTAAACAATGGGTTCAGGCAAGGAATATAAACATTAAAAATGAGAACACACCACAGATCTGAACCCATTGTATAAATTATTCTCAGACATCAATGTCAATTAGCATACCGAAGATGAATCATGTTTTTGAAAGGCCTTCATAATTAATAATTTAACAAGGTTTTTTTGATTAAAAATCGATTGTAATTGAGGAAGACGAATAGAATAAAAGGTACTATGTTATTATTTATATAATTTTATCACCATTATTTCATGACACTGTTGCACTATTTACTTTTTCCGTTTCTATTAACATTTCCTACTTTTTTAAGATATTCTAATGATTTTTATAATATGTTTTACAAATTGTCAAGTATTTTATGTATGCGAAATTTCTCTATAATTAAATTTAAGTTCTACCTAAGTTCATTACTGCGCATCCTTATCAGAAGATGGCAGTCCGATACGACCAACCTTCTTCTTCTTCTTCACGGTTTAGACTTATTTACTAACCTGTTCCGGCTCCAAATTGCTGCTGTTTCCATCTTTTCTTTGTTCTTCCCAAACTTCTTCCTCGTGGTGAATAGCTGTATGCTGCTTTTGGTATTCTATTCTAAGTCATCCTTTCCAAGTGTTCTTTCCAGTTTGTTCAGTGTTTCACTATTGTTGTGTTTAATTCCTCTACTTTTAGTTGTTTTCTTATTTCTGTGTTATGTTTTTGTCTGTTCTTTGATATCCTGCTATTGGTCTGAGGAATCTCATTTCAGCAGCTTGTATTCGGGCAGATTGTTGTGTTGTCACTGTCCATGTTTCGAATCCAAAGTAATATTAGGTACTGCCATTGTCTTGTATAATTTCATTATAGAGTCTTTCCTGGCTTTATTTTTCAAAGTTCTTTTTAGTGTTCCTGTTATACAATTAAACCTATTTAGCTTGTTATTTATATCTGTTTCCACTATGTATGATATTTCACAACCTAGGAAGTTATATCTTACCACTTGTTCTATTGGTTTATTTTCTAATATTATCTTTGTCCGAACTGGATGGGCGCCCTTGAAGGTCATGGTTTTTTTTTTCAGATTACCAACCTTCAAGTAAGAGCACAACTACTTTTTCTATTTTGTTGGTTAATAAGGCGTAAGTTAGTGTGCACCGAATTAGTTTATAGTTTATTGAAATAATATGAAAGCGATTTACTTTGTTAGGTTACAAATTAGGTATAAGTGTACATCCATATTTAAAAGCACGTTTGAGAATAAATCGCGAAGGTTGGTAATGTCAACTGCAATGATCGCCCTGCCATCTATGGAGCAAATTTATTATTAATAACTTTGTGCATGCGCATTAAATCTTTAGAGAATGAGGAAGGCTTACAACTGAATGGTATTAATAAGCTGTTAGTTTATGCTGATGATGTAGTATTATTGACCGATAGCGAGGAGACACTAAAGGCCAACACGCACACACTATTGAGTAACACTAAGAAATTAGGACTGGAAGTAAATATCAATAAAACTAAATATATGGTCACATGTAGAAATTCATTATATAATGGAAATAGACAGCTAATGACAAATGAGGGAAATTTTGAGGAAGTGGCTGAATTCAAATACCTAGGAACAATAATCACAAATAGGAATGAGATGCAAAAAGAAATTAAACATAGGCTCAATTCTGGAAATGCAGGCTACTATGCATTACAGGGTCTCTTTATGTCCCAACTCCTTTCAAAAAACGTTAAACTGAAAATATATAAAACTATTATTCTACCAGTTATGTTATATGGGTGCGAAACATGGACCCTTACTTTAAGGGAGGAAAGGAGATTACGAGTATTTGAGAATAAAGTACTTAGGAAAATTTTTGGACCAAAGAGAGATGAACTGACAGGTGAATGGAGAAGACTACATAACAATGAACTACATGGTCTTTATAGGAAGCCAGCTATAATAAGAACAGTTAAGTCTCGTAGACTGCGATGGGCAGGACATGTTGCACGTATGGGGAATGAAAGACTTGCATGGAAGCTTCTTGTAGGAAAGCCAGAGGGAAAACGCCCAGTTGGTAGACCAAGAATGAGGTGGGAGAATAACATTAACTAAGATTTGAGGGAAGTAGATTATACAGGGAATGATTGGAAAGTATTAGCTCAGGATAGGGATGTATGGAGAGCGTATGTCCGCGCGGCCATGAACCTACGGGTTCGATAGTGCCAGGGAGTAAGTAAGTAAGTAAGTAAGTAAGTATGCGCATTACTTAGAAAATGCATGGTGAGACTTAAACTAGTTTCTCCTATAACTGTGCTCCATTCTTGAAGTTTTAGTTTAATTATAACAATTCTGGTTAGATGGCAGTACTAAATCGTAAAACTTACAAGAGAGCTGTCAACCATTGCATGCCGAAATCTACCTTGAAATTTCTTCTAGAGAAGGACCTGATGCACGAACGCCGGGTCAAAAAAACTATTTGCCGCTTTTAACTGCAAGACACTAAAAGAAGAGCTAAATCTCTCATTTAAACTATAGGAAAGTAATACAACTGCTGAATTGGTAGATTTGATAACCCACACTACCTGCCATCCGCGCCACGTCCCGCCTCACTCCACTCCGCTCTTATTCATACAGGGAGTTCAATTGCTCCGTACATTGGGTTGCCATTGCTGAATTCTGGATTCGATTTATGTGTCTTGCAGTTAAAAACGGCAGATTTTTTGGACACGGCCATGGTACATCACAACGCTTCATTGGGATAATTTTGAAGGTAGGTGTCGGCATGTAAAGGTTGACAGATCCCTTGTTAGTAAAACCCTACTGATAAAATCTCAACCTATTTAAATTTATTCCTCATTTTATATCGAATGCCTCGAAATAGCAATATTTTGTTAATATATTTACTGTTTCTCACATGTAGTAAGTAATACCGCTCTAAAAAGATGTTCAGTAGAATTCGTTTAGAAAGTGGAATTGGGATGCACTCGAACATCTACCAAATTCTCCAAATATGAGTTCTTGTGACTGTAACATATTCACAAAGATCAAATAACTTATTCGAGGTATTCGATTTCAATCAAGAGTTGATTTCCAGAAAACTCTATTTCGATCAGATCAAAGAAATATCTACAAATGATGCTGCAGATGGAGTGCGTCATCTTCCAAGGATTTGGCAACATATAGTTAACTTGACAGGAGACTATAAATGAAGTCCGTAATGTGAAAAGTAACCTAAATATTTTTTTTGATGATATAGTAGTATTCCCAACACCAATCTAATGTTCTAGTAGGTCCTATATAATTTAAGATTCTCCCATGTAACTTATAATATAGACATGTGCTAGATAATATATATATATATATATATTATTTTTTATTGCGAATGTTAGAGAGCAAACTACATTTTCTTACACCATTAAAGGTAAAATCGTTATTCCACCAATGAAAATGCTTCATAATTTACGGGAGTTTTTTTTCAATTGGAACGAATCTCGGAATAGGTATAGGAGTTCACAAGAAGTCTACAGCAGATGTTTCGATACATTCATTGCAGTTAAGGGGGAGGCAATGATTGAAACTCCTATTTTCCACAATTGTATCGATAGAAACATCATTTTTGGTATGTATATCCATTTTGGTATATATAATTATTATCAAAGTTTAATTTCTATGGCATCAATAGTTTTTAAATTGTTAAGATCGTAGTTTTAACAAAAGACGCTTTTTCAAAATCTATCTCCATTCTCATGCCTGAAATAAAAGTTTTTAAAAATATATTTAGATTCAACATGATTTGTATAATAACATAATAAATTCAAATCTTTCATTATTTTGCTAGGAGAGATAAAAAAATAATGTATTCGACATTCATTTTTTTAATTAATGTATTCGACATTTTTTTTATTATAGATAAAATCAGATCTATTAGTTTTTATTTTGATGCATTCTTAATATATAAAAATGATGACTGCCTCATTCCATTACTTAGTGTCCAGAACATCCTATAAAATTTCAGATTCATATTGTAAAAATTGTAGAATAATATAGATTTTGAACATAACAAAATGCGCTTTATATAAATATATATAAAAAATTAATTTCAAAGTTTCCATGCATGTTAAGGATATTAATTTGAAAATATACTATAAAAAATCTGTTCAGGTACCATAAGAATTTAGAATGCGAGAAAATATTAAACTTGACAGACCAGGAAGGCAGTAGGCATAAACTACAACATTGCCATTGTAGCCAAAGCCCTTATAATGGGTATTTAAATAGCGCATCTGTTTAAAAATGACGTCATTATACTATGTTCTAAGTGTCATAGGTTCATGAAACTTTGATAATATGTAAAGAGAGGTGCATAGTTCTAATATTTTTTCCTACAAAAAATAAAAATTATATTTAACCAAAAAATGTCAATTTTTCACCCATTGCCCCCCTTTAATTAACTAACTAGATCACTGACATTATCGAACCCGTAGGTTCATGGCCGCGCGGACGTAAGCTCTTCATACATCCCCATCCTGACCCAATGTTTTCCAATCATTCCCTGTATAATCTATTTCCCTCAAATCATAGTTAATGTTATTCTTCAACCTCATTCTTTGGTCTACCAACTGAACGTTTTCCCCCTGGTCTTCCTACAAGAAGCTTTCATGCACGTCTTTCATTCCCAATTCGTCCTGCCCATCGCAGTCTATTAGACTTAATTGTTCTCATTATAACTGGCTTCCTATAAAGACCATGTAGTTCATTGTTATGTAGTTTTCTCCATTCACCTGTCTGTTCATGTCTCTTTGGTCCAAATATTTTCCAAAGAACTTTATTCTCAAATATTTGTAATCTCATTTCCTCCCTTAAAGTAAGAGTTCATGTTTCGCATCCATATAATATAACTGGTGGAATAATAGTTTTATATATTTTCAGTTTAACGTTTTTTAAAGGAGTTGGGACATCAAGAGTCTCTGCAATGCATAATAGCACGCATTTCCAGAATTGAGCCTATGTTTAATTTCTTTTTTGCATCTCGTTCCTATTGTGATTATTGTTCCTAGGTATTTGAATTCAGCCACTTCCTCAAAATTTCCCTCATTTGTCATTAGCTATCATTTCCATTATATAATGTATTTTTACGAGTGAAGCATATATATATATATATATATATATATATATATTTGCCCCCCTTAAAGCGATTATAAATAAAAAATACATAACTACTTAACAAACATATACAGTCCAGTGGCATACAGCGAAGCGGTGTATTTTTGTGATATCGGTAATTTCAAGGAGTTAATTTAAAAAGCTTGTAACGGAATTACGATGCGGGGAAAATATTGCAGTTATACGACTAAAGGCCGTCTCTTCAGGAAGCACAACTTTATAATTTAAATGTTCTACCTAGCAGTGATGAGCTTTCAAAATTGACTATCGCGAAATTACCTACATCACGAAAATACCTCCATTATCCTTCATCAATTATAAACTCGATATCAACAAAGAGGTTAAAACAAAGATATTGGGACATCATACTTCATTCTCGGAACTCAATCAGGGATAACAGGAACCTAATTCTATTTAATCCTTCGTAATTACAAATATTTTAGTTTCATCGATTTTTTTTAATTACACTGAGCAACAAAAAAAGAAACTCTGTTTTGTCTCAGAAAGAAAAATATGTGATTCTGTTAGTATTTTTTTTCCCCTGAATTCAAATATGATATCGGTTTTTCTCCATCACGCAAGGTTTCCGAGAGACAGGAACTTTAATTTCAAACACTTTCATATTTTCTACATTCGTAACTACACAATATTCGAACATTCGGACTCACCTACAAAGTAAGAAATTACGATGTTCTGCTATATTTCGCCTGTGGAGCATCCCTCTTTATGGTCCAACAATAATCGGCCAGCATATTAGGATTCCATTTGCCTTGATATCTCTTTTCCATAGCTGAAATCTCCTGAGTTAGCTCATTTGGTTTTATTTTACAATGCAGAAGTGGACGAAAAAACGTTTATTAAAGAATAATTATTTAAATCCATTAATTGAAATTGAAATAAAAAAACTGTGGTGATGGAGAAATTCCGAATACATATTTGAAAACACGATAAAAAACTG
Organism: Diploptera punctata; assembly: GCA_030220185.1. Classification (NCBI taxonomy): domain Eukaryota; kingdom Metazoa; phylum Arthropoda; class Insecta; order Blattodea; family Blaberidae; genus Diploptera; species Diploptera punctata. The sequence goes on along the minus strand of JASPKZ010002709.1, from coordinate 1,110,309 downwards.
CATTAAATACAACTATTGGTACCAATCTGACAAAAATCATGTTGACCAGTGTTATTAACAATTCCACCATTAATAATTATAAATGTGTATAATAATCATAATTATAAACGTTCAAGAATAAAATTAAAAAGGAAATAAGAATTAAAATGTATAAAGTTATGGTAATAATGTATGGATGTGAAACTTGGGCTCCAACAAAAAAAACAGAAAGGTAGAATACAGATGGCGGAGATAAGGTTCCTCAGACAAGTTAAAGGATGTACAGAACTTGATGGAATTAGAAATGAAGATATAACAGAAGAATTAAAAATGCAGCCTTTATTGGATAAAGTCACGAATTATAAACAAAAGTGGATTGATCACATGAATGGAATGAGTAAGGAGAGATATCCACTGCTAGCAAGAAATTATCAAGCAAGAGGAAGACGTGATGTCGGAAGACCTAGAAAACATTGGGCAAAGTGTATTAAGAAGTCGGAACGGGCAATTGCCTAATTCTTGGAATGATGATGTGATGATATGTAATCATTATACGTTTAGGTTGAATAATTTAATGATGAATTAAATTTAAAACATAGAAGGAATTAAATGATATTTATATATAAAAATGAGTGTGAGTTTATTTGTCTGTCTGTATGTCCTTTACAAACTCGAAAACTACTTTATTGATTCGAATGGGATTTCCTCCCCCCCCCCCATCATTTAGAGAATTTTTCTGGGACAATTAAAGTATTGTTACGTGTCGCACATAGCAACGTTTGAATTGCACCACTGGAAGCTTTTGAATGTGGATATGGAGAAGGATGGAACGTATAAAATGAACAGACAAAATAAAAAATAAAGATGTGCTAGAAAAAATGGGAGAAGAAACAACAATGCTGGAACTCATGCAGAAGAGAAAAAGAAATTTGATTGGCTACTGTCTAAGGAGACACTGACTGATGCCTTAGAAGGAATGGTCAACGGAAAGAAAGTTAGAGGCAGAAAAAGACATCAGATGACAGACAATATTAATTTTTTTTTTTGTATGCGGACAAAAAAAGGAAAACTGAGATAAGGAAAGAGTGGAGAATGCTGAGTTTGCAGTGAAAGGCCTACTCTTGGGCAGAACACTATGTATGTATATTAACTATTAATAATATAATTACACCCCCGATGGTATATTTACCTTATACGCATTTTCTAAAATATATTACAGGACTTAGTACGGCCGTTTCTAACTGTGGAATTTTATATGAATTCGGGTCATTCCAGGACGACATAAACTATAAAATTCGTGTACTCAAATACTGGTTGCGAGTAATCCAAGGTGAACAAACAATGCTTAGAGCAATTTGTTACGGATATTCTGATGCACTCGAAAATCCGAAAAAATGCACGAATTTTTCGAAAAATGGCTTAAAAAATCGAAAATTTTGCACAAGTACACCAAATTAAAAACATAGATGTTAAATTTTGGGCAGACGAGGTTAGGAGAGAGCTCCAAAAGATTGGGATGGGCTGGATATGGGAAAAAGGGACTGAAAATCGCAAGAACGTGTGGAGAAAAATAAGGAGGAGGTACTTAGATATAAACCAACAAGATACTTTCGCCGAATGTACAGGAAAACGCTCACTGCGTTTACAAAGAGACCTAAAACACGTCTGGGGAAAAGAATCGTATATACTCAACCTAGGATTTAAGGAGAGATCAGGGCTTGCTTGGTTTAGGCTAGGGGCATGGAAATTTCTAAAAATTAGCGACGATCACGATATGCGAATATGTCCAATGTGCGGGAACTTTGAAGATGAGATACATATATTAGGAAAATGTAATTATTTAGAATATTGGAGACGTCAGTTATTACCGGAAAGATTTCTAAATTCAAATCGGGAAAGACTGGCACGCTACGAGTTATTGGTAAATCCAGAAAATTGGATAAACCTCGGTAAATTTCTGGACAAAACGCGGAAAATAAGGACAACACTCATTCATGAATAAATATATGTTATCAAAATGCAATACCATTAATTCTTAACAATTATATATAAATTAATTAGTGTATAATGCTATTGTGTTATTATTTAATTATAATATTATTGTGTTTTCTTTATGTAATTGTAATGTTATTGCTTTTTTTTGTTGTTTATTTTTCTTTACACTAGTACCAATTATTACTTTATTGTAACGGACTGTCAACAGCACGTACGGCTTACTGCCCGTGCGACCCACATTTGTAAATAATATTGTAAATATCTTACTTATTGTCTAATAAAGTCCTACTACTACTACTACTACTACTACTATACTACTACTACTACTACTACTACTACTATTTACCTTATCCAAGGTGAAGAGTGATACTTTCTTGAATGATCCAGCAACCTATGCTAATAGCATTGCTACCACAAGGGTCACTCATGCCGGATAAGCCAGACTAAAATAAATAACTTGTTCGGAAAAATTACTATAAAATATACTATTTTTACAAATGCCACCAGCTTATCATTATGACATTTCTGGTGTTCTTTCCTGGCATTGGCTAAATTGTAACCCACTTATTGACCTGGAAGGCGGAGTTACATTACCCCGATCATATGATAGGCAATGAATAATAATGAAGCGCCAGGAGAGTCCTTAAACCTAAACTTAACTTAAATCCATACCATGGGCGACCACAAAAACAATTCCCTTTAGGAAAAAAAAATTCTCTGGTCTGACCAGGAATCGAAACCGGAAACCAAGAATTGCATTCAGAAGCTCTGACCACTAGTCCGTGATGCTGGTCTCAGCTCAAGAAATGCGGTATAACTCCAATTGAAGTAATTTTATTTGGAGGAAAAACAATCCCCTATTTCGATCTCCAAGTGAGGACTTATTCGGGAGTTACATGGGGAAGGGTACCACAGGGCAACCTGTCAGTAGGAAGCCCATGAAAGAGGTGGGAGAATATCATAAACCATGATTTGAGGGAGGCGAATTATATAGGGAATGATTGGAAGATATTAACTCAGGATAGGAATTTATGGACTGCTTATGCACTGTATACGCAATCATGAACCTGAGTACGATAATGTCAGCGAGTTAATGAATTAGTTAATAATATAACAGTGATTGTAAAAACAAAAGTTTAAGAATGGATTTGAAGAAAAAATACATTAATTTAGAGTATTTATTTTTCAGAGGTGGATTCATTGTCTCCAGTTCTGTAAAACTATATCTTCTTGTAAGCCCCTTGTTTCCAAAGAAATTAAACATATGTAGGCTGAATTCTGGAAATGCGTGCTATTATGCATTAACAGAGACTTTTGACGTCCCAACTCCCTTCAAAAACGTTAAACTGAAAATATATAAAACTGTTATTCTACCAGTTGTAGGCCTATTATACGGATGCGAAGCATGGACTCTTGCTTTAAGGGGGGAAGGAGATTACGACTATTTGAGAATAAAGTTCTTAGGAAAATTTTTGGATCAAAGAGAGACGAACAGACAAGTGAATGGAGAAAACTACATAACAGTGAACTACATGGTCTTTATAGGAAGCTAGATATAATAACGGAGAAGTCTCGTAGACTGTGATGGGCAGGACATGTGGCACGAATAGGAAATGAACGACGTGCATGGAAGCTTCTTGTAGGAAAGCCAGAGGGAAAACGCCCAGTTGGTAGACCAGAATGAGGTGGGAGAATAACATTAACTATGATTTGATGGAAGTGAGTTGTACAGGGAATGATTGGAAAACATTAGCTCAGGATATGGATGTACAGAGAACTTATGTCCGCGCAGCCATGAACCTACGGGTTCGATAGTGCCAGTGAGTTAATTAGTTAGTTAGTTAAGGCCTTGTTTCTCTCAACGATACTTAGGCGCTCCCCCTACAGGGGAGAAATGCACCATACTATCTTATTTACACTTGTTTTGGGATAGATGTCATTGAATGGCCACGAGGTCAGCCTTTCCGCCATTTAGTGACATCTAGGAAAGCAAGATACTAGGATGGGAAAATTCGATAAATTTTGCTTAGAGGCCTTGGATCTTTTACGTGCCTGAAAATCTTCAGACTCGGGACCCACGGCTTAAAGTCGTTCCCGGAGATCTTGCTCCTTAGATTGTTCATCATCATGATCAACAACAACAAGGATTAAGCCCAATGGCCTGTTCCGATCTCATTATAGGTCGAATTGGTCCTTCCATCTCTTCAATGGTCTTCCCAACATTCTTCTCCCTTTTGGTTTATAATTACACATTATTCTTGGTATGCGCTGTTCATTCATTCGTAATACGTGCTGAAGATAAGCATTTTGATAATATTTTATTCTTTCACAGAGATTAAATATAGATTTTTCCATCCTAAAACAATCGCTCGGCCGGGTTTGAACCCGCAATCCTCGGGACCTTCGGGGACATAACCACTGATCCAGCGCGGCCATATTTAAAACATTTCTCTAGATGAAATTCAAAATTATTTCGAAATCTTTGTAATATACAGAGATTGATTTCTTATATGTTTATGTTTGATATAAAATAGAAAGCTCCAATATACTGGAATTTAAGTATTTTATTGGTTTCTCGAAAGTGAGATTAAAAGCTACTTCTTCATATCGAGGGTAAATACTCGTCAAAATGAAACAGTCAAATGAACAAGTAAGTATTGAATGTGAAAAATAATCCTGCAATAAATGTGGGATTTGAAAGTAATTGCTTCTTTTTTTGCTCGCTCGTAACACAGATTATAGCGTCAGTGTAACTACGAGAGTTCGTTCAATTCAATACACCTACTATCTTTAAGGGAGTCCACAATTCCAAATAACCTTATTGGTAATGTTCAAATTTCTGCTTATAAAGTGCAAAATACGTTCAAAGTGGTTGAACGAATATTTTATTGGTCATCTATGAAAGCTTTGATCGTAATTTTATAGAGGGATTTTTTTTTATTCCCAGTTCCCTAATGGAAACATGGTATTTTTTTCTACATCAAGCATCTTTCCGGATTTTTGACATAATTATAAAATATGGTCAGATTTTTAAATGCGTAAAATAAATTATGCCATTCGTGATACATATCCTATCTATCGCAGTCTATAGCACTTAAGGAGGACAAGGAGAGGTGAAAAGTAACTAATAATTGTTTTTTTTTAATATATTATTATTCTAATTACCTGTATTATTAAACATTTTTGTATTTTTTAAAGGGTGTAATTTTATCATAAGTAATGCCACGAGTAATATATTGACTTAGGCTTTCACGGCCGGAGTTATTATGATGATCTTGTAGAAGTTTTCCGGACTGTTGGCTGTGATCTTGAGGCTTGTAGTTCCCCGACGTTTCGCCAGAGACTGCGTCCGGCATTCTCTCTGGCGAAACGTTTGGGAACTACAAGCCTCAAGACCATGGCCAACAGCCCGGAAATCTTCTACAAGATCACCATAAGAACTCCGGCCGTGAAAGCCTAATTCAATATATTAGTCGCCTCTACGGGGAGGAAATCTACAGATAAGCAGTCTCAAGACAACCCTAGAGGATGTCGGACGCAGTCTCTGGCGAAACGTCGGAGAACTACAAGCCTCAATACCACGGCCAACAGCCCGGAAATCTTCTACAAGATCATCATAATGCCACGAGTGATTTCCAAATTATCGACAAATTCACGACTCACGAAGTGAGGATGAATTTATCTAAAGAATTTGGAAATCAAGAATGGCATGTGTTAGGACTATTTAATGAATAAAATTAAGCTGTTTACTCACAAATCATTATTTAAATAGGCCTATAGTTATTTTAAAATATGTATATATTTAATGTAAAAGGCGATGTTTGAAAACAAATGAGAAACGTTATGTTTCATTTGTTCATCACTGCAACCAGATCATATGTATTGCAAAATAGAATCGCAATATTGTATGAATGCACCCTAGTGGAGAAAAAATGAAACACATAAATACAGGTTGTTAATTAATATCTGATGTTCTATGATATAAATATGACAATTATATTTTCTACAACGTTAATTCTTGGGAAATAATGCGTTTAAGAAAGTGCAAACAGTGGTTTCTTTTCTTATGGTATAATCAATTGCTACGAGTGTTTTCCTATTATATCTCGCAAGCAGAATCTGCTTACATTAGTGCAATATATATATATATATATATATATATATACAATCTGGAAGCCACTTGATAAAATGAAAGGGATAAAATGAAAGTGATAAAATCGAGGTGAAAAAGAATGTGATTGGTTGTAAATCAAAATTTGTTGAAATTTGATTGGCCATTAACTGCCATTTGGGGCATGAGTTAAATAGTCTTTAAAATATATGCATTTTTAGGTACCTGTATCTTAAATCATGCAGTTTAAATAAGTTTTTATACAGGGTGATTCAAAAACTTGCGCACAAATTTCAGGATCTTATAGAGGGGTCGAATAACAACAATTTTTGATTAGTAACTTATGGTCTAGAAAGTAATCCTGGGTCAATACAAGCCTGAGACTGTCAGGGAATGTCAGGATGGACAAGAAACTATTGTGTATAAACACTTAAGTCAATCTAAACTCATTAACTAATTTGGTTTTATAACACTAGGTGTTAAAAATGCCTACCATCACATTGAATACAGACATAGCATTGTCGTAGAAAGTTCTGGCGCACTCTACCAAGGACATCAGGCACCTCTCGAACCTCATCAAATACTGCCAGTATTCGGGCGAGAAGTTCTTCTTGGTTTGGAACTGGTGTCTTGTACACGAGGCTTTTGATATCTCCCAAGAGTAAGAGGCGTCAGATCAGGGTAGCGGAGTGACCATGCAATTGGACCTTCCCTTCCTATCCAACGCCCAGGATAAGTGTCATTGCGTAAGTTACGTACCTGAAGAGTAAAATGTACTGGTTCTCCGTCTTGTTGCATCCACATCTGACGATACACGATAAGTGGTACATCCTCTAACAGTTCTGGAAAAACTTCTCGGACAAAGTCCTTGTACCTCCCTCCATCTAAGGTTGGTGACAGGAGGTAAGTCCCGATTATGTGATCACCAATAACACCGGCCCATACTTTCACTGAAAACCTACGTTGGTGGTGGTGTTGGAATGCAGCATGGGGATTGTGCCACACCCAAACATGGCTGTTACGATAATTAAAAAACCTATCTCTAGGGAACTGTCCTTCATCTGTGAACAACACGTTACTTATAATATCGGGATCATTCTCATAACGGTCAACAATCCTTTCACAAAATTGAAGTGGTCGAAAATCATCCACACTCAAACCGTCAACGTTCTGTGGATTGTATGGGTGCAGCTTGTTGTCATGCAGGACACTCCAAGCACTACTTTGGGAAATTCCCAGGTATGAGCGATGGCAGGGCGTGCTGGTGGATACATGTTCTTCTACGTGAGCAAGTACTTCCCCTTCCATAGCAACTGTTCGAGTCGTACGCAGCCGGCCTGCATGATGCAATGAACGCAAGGAACCTTTCTCCCCGAACCGGTGGTAAACGTTTTGAAACGTTCCAGGCTGTGGTTGACATTTATCAGAATATTTTGCGCTGTACATTACCATTCGCTTTACCATACAAGAAATGCATGTCTCGAAGTTCTGACAACGTGTATTCTGTTTCACAAATGCAGCTGCCTTCAAAGTAATGCTGGTAATGGACCTTTACAATACACTGCAGATACCGTACTGAAATAAAAACAATCTACAGAGCGCACGAATGACTACCAGATGTAAAAAAGAAGAATACACAAGTTCTGCACTGCACTAAACGATATGACAACAGATGAAACATCTTCATAAATTCATACAGTAGTATATCGAACTCAGTGCCTCTCTGAAAAGTAAGTTTAGATTCGCAATGTACTTTCTGACTTTCTCAGGCTTATACTGACCCAGGGTTACTTTTCAGACCATAAGTTACGAATCAAAAGTTCTTGTATTTCGACCCGTCTATAAGCTCCTGAAATTTTTGCGTGACCTTTTGAATCACCCTGTATAATTGAAGTTTCAAAATCTTTTGCTTATATTAAGGTACAATTTTCTCATAATTAATTAACTCACTGGCACCATCAAACATGTAGGTCCATGGCCGCTCGGACGCAAGCTCTCCATACATCCCTATCCTGGGCTAATATTTTCCAAGCATCCCCTGTAAAATCTACTTCACTCAAATTATGGTTAATACTATTTTTCTACCTCATTCTTGGCTTGCCTACTTGGTGATTTCACTCTGGTTTTCCTACAAGGAGTTTCAATGTACCTCTTTCATTTCCCATTCGTGCTTTATTTACTCCAGTGGAACCCAAGTTCGCGTATCTTGACGGTTGTATTTTACAGTGAAAGCTCGTCACTCTTTCGACCAAAGTACTTATTTTTCGCCTGGATTATCACCTTCGACCTGACTCGCATAGGTAATCCTTTCGGCAGTTTTACTACTGCCGGCATAGATCTGGTGGTCATTTAAGCATATAATCCGCGTCACCACGACAAGGTAAAGCTACCATGGAGGGACAGTTTCATCCTATTCTGTAATTAATAAAAAAGTTAATTTTTAACTAAAAGTAGTCACTATATATATATATATATATGTCCACCGCTGTGGTCTCGAGGTAGCATGCTGCCTTGTCACGCAGCGGGCCCGGGTTCGATCCCCGGTCGGGGCAGTTTTTCTGGGTGAGGTTTTTATCGGGGTTTTTCCTCACCTGTAAGACAAATGTCAGGAAAACTTTAAGGCCCAAACGGTCCCCGAAATCATATGGCCATCATCATCCTTATCATTATCATCATCATCATCCTTCACCGGTGTGGAAACCAACGGTAAGCTACCACACCTACACAATTCCCTAGTAAAGCTGCAAGCATAGCATGAAAATGCTATGATTGCAGTGAAGTACCTGCCTTCGGGCAGAAATACTATGGATGGATATATATATATGTGTGTGTGTGTGTGTGTGTGTGTGTGTGTGTGTGTGTGTGTGTGTGTGTGTGTGTGTGTGTGTGTGTGTGTGTGTGTGTGTGTGTGTGTGTGTGTGTGTGTGTGTGTGTGTGTGTGTGTGTGTGTGTGTGTGTGGGTGTATGTGTGTATGTGTATGTGTGTGTGTGTGTAAGTGTGTGTATGTGTGTGTGTGGGTGTGTGTGTGTGTGTATGTGTGTATGTGTGTATGCGTGTGTGCGTGTGTGTGTATGTGTGTGTGTGTGTGTTGTGCGTGTGTGTGTGTGTGTGGGTGTGTGTGTGTGTGTTTGTGTGTGTGTGTGTGTGGTGGTGTGTGTGGTGTGTGTGTGTGTATGTTTGTGGGTATGTGTGTGTGTGTGCGTGTGTGTGTGAGTGTGTGTGTTGTGTGTGTGTGTTTTGTGTGTGTTGTTGTGTATGTGTGTGTGTGTGTGTGTGTGTGTGGTGTGTGTTGTGTGTGTGTATGTGTGTATGCTGTGTGCGTGTGCGTGTGTGTGTGTGCGTGTGTGTGTGTGTGTGTGTGTGTGTGCGTGTGTGTGTTGCGTGTGTGTGCTGTGTGTGTGTGTGTGTGTGTGTGTGTGCGTGTGTGTGTGTGTGTGTGTGTGTGTGTGTGTGTGTTGTGTGCGCGTGTGTGTGTGTGTGTGTGTGTGTGTGTGTGCTGTGTGTGTGTGTGTGCGTGTGTGTGCGCGTGTGTGTGTGCGTGTGTGTGTGTGTGTGTTGTATGCGTGTGTGCGTGTGCGGGTGTTTGTGTATTTGTATGTGTGTGTGTGTGTGCGTGTAATGTGTATGTGTGGGTGTGTTTGTGTGTTGTATGTTGTGTGGTGTGTGTATGCGTGGTGCGTGTGTGTATGTGTGTGTGTGTTTTGTGCTGTGTATGTGTGTATGTGTGTATGTGTGTGTGTGTGTGTGTGTGTGCGTGTGTGTGTGTGTGTGTGTGTGTGTGTGTGTGTGTGTGTGTGTGTGTGTGTGTGTGTGTGTGTGTGTGTGTGTGTGTGTGTGTGTGTGTGTGGGTGTGGTGTATGTGTGTATGTTGTATGTGTGTGTGTGTAAGTGTGTGTGTGGGTGTGTTGTGTGTGTGTATGTGTGTATGTGTGTATGCGTGTGTGCGTGTGTGCGTGTGCGTGTGTGTGTATGTGTGTGTGTGTGTGTGCGTGTGTGTGTGTGTGTGTGTGTGTGTGTGTGTGTGTGTGTGTGTGTGTGTGTGTGTGTGTGTGTGTGTTGTGTGTGGTGTGTGTGTGTGTGTGTGTGTGTGTGTGTGAACCTCATTTCTGTCATCGATACTGTCGGACTAGTGTTTATCTCTAGTTCCGAGGTTCGGGAGTTCAAACCCTGCCAGGATCCATGGATGGGTCCTGCATCCTGAATTTTTGAAACATGAAATAACTCAAGTTTAAATAAAAGGTATCTGAGCAAAATTCGTCCGCCCTTTAACTCCAAGACTTGAAATGCATTGATTATGACTAGGGCTGAAAAAAGTATTGGTTATAGGGTGGGCTGCATCGTACTTAGACCGCTATGTTTACAAGCTGCACGTTGACACGCGCTACTCGGGACAGACCTCTAGTACACTCCGCTTTGTGTAGGAATGGACTCATCTTTGCACAAATTTTGTTGCGACATTCTGATACAACCACACGTAACGTAAACAGGTCTAGTACTGAGGACAGTCGAAGATACACACTCTTCGCTCCGAGCAGACAGTGGAGACGCTCGACAAAGACACGCATTTTGTAAACAATGTGTATACAAATTAATTACTATCCTGATACCGATACCTTTTTCAGTCCTACTAATGACCTGAGATTATAAAGAACTTCGTTATAATGCAAAATATTTACTAAATAACCTGGTTCTTAGTAACTTCTTATTTCTATTGCGTTATTTTTAAATAAAAAAAAGTATGCTCAATCAGATGAATCAAAAGTATAATCAGGTATACTTCATTATTGACTGTAGTTTTGTTGATTTTCCTTCTGTAAAACATAACACAATACAAAAAATAAAGCCTAGAGAAGAAATAAACGAGCTTCTCCATGGGAAGCGTAGATGATTTTTCTATAACGACCAACAGAAGAACGAGATTGATAATGATTTTCAAGTTTTATGTCATGTAATTTCTAAGCCAACTTTATTAAGTTATATATTTTTTCCTCTCTCTTATTTTCTTCCCTTCTTTTACAAGACCTTCGTCCTCCCCAATGGACTGCACAAGCGAATGTGTTTAGCCGATTGCCTAGAGCTAAGAAACAGGAGATAACAATCACACACATTTGATAGGTATATAGTGGCGGATCTACCTGGGTCTATGAAAGGTAGCATGCCAGGAACGCCATAAAAGACAGCACAGGCCAATATAAAATTAGAGACTCAGGAACATATCCAAGGTTGAGGTTAAAACTCTCCTAAACCGCCGGGAATCGAATCCTGGTTACCTTAGTAAAGGAGGATAAACCGTTCATCCTGTTCTACTCCTCTTTCAACTATACTTCTTGCAAGAAGAATGGTTAAAGAAGGAAGAAGAAGAAGCCAGAAACTAACTAACTAACTCACTGGCACTATCAAACACGTAGATTCATAACCCGTAGACATAAGCTCTCCATACATCCCTATCCTGTGCTAATGTTTTCCAATCATTCCCTGTAATCCACTTCACTCAAATCATAGTTAATTTTATCATCCCGCCTCATTCTTGGTCTACCAACTGAGTGTTTTCCCTCTGCTTTTCCTAAAGAAGCTCCCATGCACGTCTTTCATTCCCCATTTGTGCCACATGTCCTGCCCATCGCAGTCTACGAGACTAAACTATTCTTATTATATCTGGCTTCCTATAAAGACCATGTAGTTCAGTGTTGTGTAGTTCTCCATTCACCTGTCTGTTCATCTCACTTTGGTCCAAAAATTTTCCTAAGAACTTTATTCTCAAATACTCGTAATCTCCTTTCCTCCCTTGAAGTAAGAGCCAGAAGAAGCTAGAAGCTTATATATTATTTATTCGTGAAAAGACCACATCAGAAGCCCCAAGCATTCAATGAGCTAATCACTTTTCGAATCGGAAGTAACAAGGTAATACATATTGAAGTAGTTTTTCTAGTAATTTATTCTTTAACCATTTTTTATATTCAGTATCTTGAACTCTGCGCGGTGTAGACGGAAAGCAATTATTTCTGATTTTTATGCACATCAAAATCACGGCATTATAAATTCATGCTTAAGTTTGCAGTATTTCCAATATTTAACCCTAAAATATTTCTGAATATGCTTTGTGAAATTATAAGATATCGGTACGTATTCTGTCCTTTCCCTCTAACTTGTAACTGTCGTACACAGGGAAGATATATCTGGCAAACTTGAACTCTCTATGAATTATTTACAAATGTATCATTTAATATCCCATATTTACTTACACACACACACACACACACATATATATATATATATATATATATATATTATAAAAAAGTATTTATATATAAATAACTTAATGAAATCTAGTAGCCTATTTGTTATATACTACCAAGCTAGCCTACATAACTGAAGGGAAGATTGAATGACAAGCAATGGCATCATAGTTGTTAGCCAATGGGAAAATACTTAACGTAACTCAAGAACGCAAGTGAGTTAGTCAGTTAAAAGAACCTCAAGCCTAAAATAAGAAATCTATTATCAACATTGTGTGGCTCTTTCATGAGCAGACTGTCAAAGAGCGTAGTTAAATAAATATGTCTAATGAGGTAGTTACTCGAATTGTTATAAATACCGTTTCCTCGAAGAACGTTCAAAGGAAAGAACATTTTGATTTCTAGAGGAAAGCCGATAAATTACTATAGCATTATAAACCCAATGGAATCTGTTGTCGGTAGGCTAAGTTAGGATATTCTAATGATGTGTTATTACTAGGGCTAGGATTTTTATGTACTAAATCTTAAGATTGCAACATAGTACAATAAAACTTGTTCAAAGCGGAATCGCATTGGACCAATTTATTTCAACATTAGACAAAATTCCGCATTATAAAAAAACAAAAATATTATTAACCAATCTTAGATTAGAGTATACCGTATATGTCTCTTTTTATTAATTATTTTTCTTTGTGTTTAAAAATCTCATAAACTTGGGTTTTGCACATTTAAATTTAGTCACTATTTCGCGCACTGAGAGATTGTTTTTCTTTATATCAACCACTTTCACTTTTTCGTTTAATGGCAATAATACATACGATTTAGCCATCTTTATTCCGGAAATTCAGAACGCTACCTGTGAAAGTAACGTATACGATCGGTCTCAGATCTTAAACTAATTTAAGAGTTTACAGTGCACTGGCTATTTGTAAGACAAAATATGTCACACGCCAAATATTTGTTAAACGAACCTGTATTTCGCAAAACGGTGTGCAGTGAGGCCAAAAGGAAATTTCAGATACAGGTAAAAAATCTACTTCACCCAGCGGGAGAAATCACTCCTTATTGTTATTTCGCCTAACGGGAATTCAATGAGGTGGAAACCAATTTATTTGTCTCGGTCTTTCCGCTTTATATTTTTTTCATGAATTGTCTAGATATATCCGTCCGTTTCCGCGTTGAACAGATTCCGCTTTATACAAAATAAATACACGTAGTATTACTATTATTTCGCCGGGACCAATAAATGTGTTCACATTGGACAAATTTCCGCATTATTCACGTTCCGGATTAAAAAAGTTTTATTGTATAATGAGAAGTTAGACTTCTGACTGTCTTTTATATTGTTTCACACACAAACAGTTGAATAATATATACTATCTGCATTGCTATCTTATCTTTTATTACATAAAAATCATAGCACTAGTTACTACTAAGCGATAGTAATGAAATAATAAAAGCCATCACATATATTCTATTAAATAACATTAGGAAACAGGGACTGGAAGTCGAAATCAATAAAACTACACTTCATATATTCTCAAATGAAGATAGACATTTAACAAAAAATTTGAGGAATTTTTAAGAAATTGCTGAATTAAAATACCTTCTTCTTCCTTCCAAGTATTAGGCCAAAGCCTGTTACGATCCTATAGAAAATTTTCCCTCCAGCGTTTCATAGGACGGCCCAGAAATCTAACCATGTGCTAAAATGCATTTTTTTTTTCTTCCAAGAATTGTCTTTTTTCATGCTTTGGTCGTCATAAGTTTGATCCTTCCGGAAAATTCTCGTATAAGACTTGAAAGTATAATAATAGTCCCTTCGATTAGTTGCTGGCCAAAGGAAGGCAAGACCAACGATGGGGCTGCCTCTGGTCAGGCTTTTTTGAAGAAGAAAAGCAAATAAAGAAAAGAAGAAATAGAAGAAAGGAAAGATTCTCTAGCCCTCGGATGCCCTAATAGCGTCGGGTCGAAAAAACAAGAGTTAACGAAGAGAGATTAGATAGTAGAGTTAAAAGAGTCTGGTATAAGTAGGCCTAAGTATTAATATACCTAGCAACGATAATAACAAACAGGAATTAGATGTGGAAAGAATTTAAACATAGGCTCAATTCTGGAAAAGCATGTCATTATGCAATGCAAGGATACTAACTTATCCCAATTTCTCTCAAAAAATGTTAACTAACTAACTCACTTGGACTATCAAACCCGTTGGTTGATGGCCGCGCGGATATAAGCTCTCCACTCATCCCTATCCTGAGCTAATGTTTTCCAATCATTCCCCGTATAATCTAATTCCCTCAAATCAAAATACGTTCAACCAAAATAAAATAAGGTGAAATGGTTATTTTTCAGCTATATTCTATAGATCCACCGCTGTGGTCTCGAGGTAGCGTGCTGCCTTGTCACGCAGCGGGCCCAGGTTCGATTCCCGGTCGGTACAGGCTCCTGGGTGAGGTTTTTTTTCGGGGTTTTTCCTCACCTGTAAGACAAATGTCAGGAAGCTTAGGGCCCAACGGTCTCCAGCCATCATCATCATCCTTCACCGGTGCGGGAAGCTACCACACCTATATATCCAAAGCACAGCATGAAAATGCTATGACTGCAGTGAAAGACCTGCCCTCGGGCAGAATTACTATGAATGGATATTCTATAGATTCGAAACATGGTTTCCTTCTTTAAGGGAGAATGAAAGGTTACAAATACTTGTGAAT
Organism: Diploptera punctata; assembly: GCA_030220185.1. Taxonomy (NCBI): domain Eukaryota; kingdom Metazoa; phylum Arthropoda; class Insecta; order Blattodea; family Blaberidae; genus Diploptera; species Diploptera punctata. The sequence continues at coordinate 1,095,273 of JASPKZ010002709.1, read as the reverse complement.
AAAGTGCTTAGGATTTTTTTTTTGGATCGAAGAGAGGAGAACAGGCAGGTGAAAGGAAAAAACTACACAACAGTGAACTACATGAACTTTATAGTAAACCAGATGTAATAAGAACATTTTAGCATCGTAGATTGCGATGTACAGGACATGTGACACGAATGGGGAATCAAAGAGAGGCACGGAAACTTCTCATAGAAAAGACTGATGAAAAGATCCCAAAAATTAGATGGGAGAATAATATTAACTATGATAAGAGTGGGGTGAATTATACAGACTATTTAACTCATGCCCCAAATGGGAGTCAATGACCAATCACGTTTCAATGATTTCTGTTTTACAACCAATCAGAGTCCTGTTTCACGAAATATTTATCAGTGTTATAATTACCATATATTAAACAAAGCTCCTCCTTTTTAATATTCTGAACAGGTCTGACCGTTATTTTGCAGTGACTGAGCCTATAAGAAATACGGCTACCAAATTGTATATATAGTGCATACATGTCAACATTTGTAGCAATTTATTATACCACCAAAAAAAGAAACCACTGTTTGACTTTCTTAAATGTATTTTTTCCCAGGTAATAATCCAGAAAAATATAATTGTAATATTTACATCATACGACATCAGAAATGAATTAATATACAGATTGATGTTTCATTTTTTCTCCACTAGAGAGCATTCTTACAATATTGCGTTCCTTTGGCAATAAATAGTATGATCTGGTTGCAGTGATAAACAAAAGAAGCAGTAGAAGCGTACCTATCGTTTCTCATTTGTTTTCAAACATCGCCGTTTGCATTAAATATATAAATATTTTGAAATAACTACAGTTAAATAATGATTTGTGAGTAAACAGCTTAATTTTATTCGTTAAATAGTCCTAACAAATGCCACTCTTGATTTCCAAATTCTCTAGATAAATTCACTCCTCACTTCGTGAGTCGTGAATTTATCGATAATTTGGAAATCACTCGTGGCATTACTTATGAGAATGATTGGAAAACATTAGCTCAGGATAGCTTTATTTCCACGCAGTCATGAATCTTCGGGTTCACTACTGTCTGTGAGTTATCTAGTCAGTTATGAAACTAAATATACATATAGATAGATGAAAAACTTGATTTCTCGGCGAATTGCATAATCTCTTGGGTCACCGCATCTCCCTGGTATATTTGAATCTTATTACGACTACAAGCTTCGTGGAATTCAAGATAATTAAACAACTTTTACCACCAATTATCCTAGTTCAATATTCAATCTAAAAACTTCCTTATTCTAAAATTTTCTTCACGATTTATTCATTTTAATTCTAGCGCTCGTTTTTCATCTGTCTATTTTAGAAAAAACTGACTTTGCTTGTAAGCGACAGATAGCGTTGTTGACGACGAAGTAAGCTTTATCTTGACAAGAGCAGCTGACAGCGCACTCAAGTATTAATTCTGTTCGCTAATACCAGACTTTTTATTTGTTCTCAAGTTCTCACAGTCAAATGACAGGTTTCGAACTAATGAAGCATTATAATTTGTATTTCTTAAATCCGGCAAGTCGCCAAGTACTATGTACATCCCCATATCCATCTGCCAAAAAGGTGGAACGGATGGCTCCGTTCCATTCCATCTAATGAATCTTCTCTTTATGCATCTGACACTTCAATACAATGATCCAAAAGGTTTTCGTTTTACGCTAGGTGATGAAAGATGACATTGTTTGGAGTAGAAATTGTAAATACACATATATTGTATAGTACTTTTATCTAACTCATAAGTTAATTAACTAATTAGACCAATCTCGTGGTTTTGTAGTCAAATCTTCTGACTACAGTTCCTTAGATCCCGGATTCGATTCCCGGTCAGACCACTTAAAGTTTTCCTTGAAAGGATTTTTTTTTTCCTGTGGTCGCCCGTGGTCTATAATTTTAGGTTAAATTTAGTTTTAAGGTATGTCATTCATTACCCAGTGGAAGAGAAGGCCTTATAACCTCAACTCTGCCAGCTTCAATAAAGCATTATTATTATTATTATTATTATTATTATTATTATTATTATTATTATTATTATTATTTTATTTATTTATTTATTTATATAGAGAATTTTAATGTTTACACATCTTTTTGTGCCTAAAGTTTTATTTTTCTTCTCCACTCGTCTCTCTCCATCCAATTCATGTCCTCCAGTCCTCTTGCTCTCATTCCAGTTCTTATCTCCTGCATCCACGAGTTTCGAGGTCTTCCTCTCCTCCTTCCTCCAGGTGGACACCATTCCAATGTTTTCCTAGGTAATCTTTCTTCTTGCATTCGTCGTACGTGCCCATACCAATTTAATTGCTTATACCGTATATAATCTACTATTGAATAACCAATATTATTTTTTTCTCTTATGACAGTATTTCTTATTTTGTCTAATTTTGAACATCTTGCTGCTCTCCTCAAGATGTCCATTTCCATCAACATAAGTTTTTGTTCTAAGTTTTTGTTGAATTTCCAAAATTCAGCTCCATATGTGACAGTATTTCTCACTATTGAATTATAAATTTGTAACTTATTTTTCGGTTATATGTCTGTTCCATAAGACTCCATTCATCATTGCTGTTATTGCTTTATCTTTATTTATTCTGTTCTTAATACCACTTTCTTGTTTATCCTCTTTATCTAATTTTACTCCCAGATACTCAAATTCTTTCATTATTATTTTTATTATTATTATTATTATTATTATTATTATTATTATTTTCTACTACTGTATCTCCAAATTTACTTCCTGTTCTTTCATTCATGTCTCCCAATAATATCAGTTGTTTCCCAGAGCTAATTTTTCCTATTTCTTCATTAACTCTATCAAAATAAACCATATACGAAATAAAGAAATAAGGGAAATTATGGGTGTAGAAGAGCAGCCAGACATCATAGACATTATAGAAAAGAAAATATTACAGTGGTATGGCCATGACAAAAGAATGCCAGAGCAAAGATTGCCTAAAATTGTTATGGAATTGATCCCAATGGAAAGGAGGAAGATAGGAAGACCGAAGAAAACTTGGATATAAGGGGTACAAGCAGCTATGAATATTAGAGGATTGGAGGAAGATTAATGGATGGACAGAGAGGAATGGCGTTTGGTTTCCGGAAGACGGGGGCAGCTGTCATGATACCGGATGATGATGATGATGATTATTATTATTATTATTATTATTATTATTTATTATTATTATTATTATTATTATTATTATTATTATTATTATTATTATTATTATTATTATTATTATTATTATTATTATTATTATTATTATTTCCACATAATCGTGTTAACATAACTCCGCCATCCAAACGTCTCAAACTCAAAAGTGGGTTACAATTCCGCCAATGGCAGGAGAGATTTGCAGTAATGTCTTAACGTAACCTGGTGATATTGAACAAAAAAACTCACTAACTCACTGGCACTATTAAACCCGAAGGTTTATTGCCGCGCAGACATAAAGCTTTCAATACATCTCTATCCTGAGCTAATGTTTTCCAATAATTCCCTATATAATTTATTTCCTTCAAATCGTTGTTAATATTATTCTCCTATTTTCCTTCTGGTTTTCCTATAATAAGCTTCCAGCACAATTCTTACCCATTCGCGCCATATGTCCTGTCCGCGCTTTCTTCTAGCTTACCTACAAGAAGTTTATATGCTATTTTTTAGTCGCCATTCGAACCATTTGCATTATGAATCGCAGACTACGTGACTTAGCTGTTCTTATTATGCCTCATTTCCCATTAAGATCATGTACCAAACTGTTAAGCAGTTTTCTTCCTTCGTTCTTTTCGCCTCTGTTCTGGAGAGAAAATCTCAAATTAAATGGCGTGGGACGACCAAGGTGCGACCAATGTAGGAAATTAGGTATTGAAGATAGTGACTGGTTTCCAGTGTACAGAGATGCCCGGAAGAGGGTTTTAATGGAAACGGAACTTAAATTGGACGGGGTTATGTAGAAAAAGACCAACCCTCAACGAAACATTCTGCTTTTCTTCTCTAAAGTCAATACCTTGTTCAATATTTTCTTCCTTTCATCATAGATGCTAATAGTTGTCATATGAGTGTTGGATTTTATTTGCATTGTGCAGAATGATCTCCAGAGAATCCAAATAACCTATAATACATATTTTATAAATTATGAGTAGATCAAGGATTTTGATGCATTTGCATCGCTTTTTTTATGAGAACTATAGAATGCTGAGTTAGATATAAATGCGTTTTGACACAAAATTATCTTAAATAGGCAACTTCGTAGTTGCACATATTTGCATATTTTGTCAATTTTATGGCATATTGAATTTTTATGAATTTTCTAGCATATTAGTGCTTATTTCAACCACTCAAACATACTTTTTTTGGCATTTTTATGCGTTTTCGCGAGGAAATGTGCATTTTTTAAACATAATTTACTTTTTCTGTCTCTACCAGTACAAAAATTGACTTGAACTTACATTTTATAAAGGGATTTTGCCTTCCCACATTCCAACTAACTGTATATAGGACTCGTTTATATAAATCAGGAGTTCAATTAGTGGAGCAAGGAACCCAGAGGAAACTGTAGTAAACTGTCTAGATAAAGTGAGTGGGGAAATGGGAAAGGATGTATTGAAGATAATAATTACACTGGCCAACATGATTTTTGTCTCATGAGTACCAATGGTTGTACCTAATGCAGTTTCTATCGTGATTTCAAATATGCGTTCGAAATTTCTCCATCACCCACAGTTTTTTTATTTCAATTTCAGTTAATGGATTTAAATAATTACCATTTTAATAAACCTAGATTTCTTCCCGGAAAATCTTGGCGCAGTGAGCGATGAGCACGGTGAACACTTTCATCAGCTATGGAAAAGAGATATCAAGGCAAATGGAATCCAAATATGCTGGCCGATTATTGTTGGATCATAAAGAGGGATGCTCCACAGGCGAAATATGTCAGAAAATCGTCATTTCTTACTTTCTAGGTGAGTCCGAATGTTTGAATGTTGTGTAGTTACGAATGTAGAAAATATTAAAGTGTTTGAAATTATAAATTCCTGTCTCTCGGAAACCTTGCGTGATGGAGAAAACCTGATATCATATTTGAATTTAGGAGAAAAAATACTATCAGAATCACATATTTTTTCTTTCTGAGACAAAAAAAAATTGTTGCTCAGTGTAATGGTTTTGAGTAAAAATAAAATATTTGATGTGCTCTCATTACTAGCTGATGTACTGTCAGGTGAAAATATTATTATGTAGGAGTACTACCAGTTTATTTTAAATATTCGCCTTTAGTATCGCTAGAAATGGAAAGGAATTTCCTGATTACGCGTTATTTTTAAGAGACGACCAAAATTGTTCTCCTTCGACAATCTACAGCAGTTGTTTGTCGTGCATTTCAATGCAGGACTAAAAAGTGAACACATAAATTTACCTGAAAATGTGAATTTTATAAAAATCATATGGCATTAATTTTAATTTTAGTGCATTTTTTGTAATTGTAAGTGCATTATTGCTTTTTTTAAAGCATTTATCCTGCATTTTATTGTGCATTAAAATTCTTGCCCCAATTATGATTGTTTGTCTATATTTTTTTTTCATAACACGGTCTAATTTGAATGTATGTTCTTCTGCTGCTGTTGTACTGTTGATGATTATAATGATGATAAATTCATATTTATTTTAAATAATCATAAAATTGATTAGAAAAGTAAATTTTAATTCTGATTATCCTCCGTGAATTAAAAAATCAACAAACGCATGGAAGCTTTTAACAATAAATTTGAAGCTTCGAATAAATCCGATTACATTAAAAACTCATAAATTTTAAACTAATTAGCACTCTAAGTAGAGCTTCCGACCAGGAAACACTCCTAGAAGCACTCGCCACTGAAGATGCCCTCCGCAGTTGAGGGTGAAACGTCTGGTATCAACACCAACTATGGACCACGGCCACAGAACCCGGAATCACTCAACATCATGATTACCGGCCGTGAAAGCCTGCATTCAACTAATTAGCAGAAAACTCATAAATGTAAACAGCGCAGATAATATGCAATTAGTGCTGCGGCATATCAAACTTTTATGAATGTCCGCAAACATTTTTTTTTCGGATGATTTATTCACAATTCTCCAAAAAATGCATCTAACTTTATGTCATCAGTAATTCTTATGGTTCACAGTTATAGGTTAAAATCCAGGAAAAGAAACCATCTGCATATATTCTTGTATCTTGTAAGCCCATGTTTCCCTTAACAGAGATTTAGGCGCTCTCCCCCTACAGGGAAGAATTTGAACCATACTAATTTAGTTGCACTTGTTTTCGTACAGATGTCATTTGAGTGGTCCGAGGTCAGCGTTCCGCCTCATACTGACATCTAGGAAACCAAGGTAGTATTAGGACGGGAAAATTCGGTAAATTTTGCTTAGAGGCCTTTTCATTCAGGCTTAAGGATCTTTTACGAGCCTGAAAATCTTCAAACTCAGGACCCACGGCTTAAAGTCCCTCCCGGAGAACTTGCTCCTTGGATTTTTCCATCCTAAAAAAACCCATCGACCTTGGCCGGGTTTGAACCCGCAACCCTCGGGACCAGAGGCAAGGAGCATAACCACTAGTCGCGGCCGACATCAAATATCTAAATCATCGCTGTCAAAATCAAGTAGGCCTATTCAAATTGTAACACTGCTATAATAGTTATATTATATGGATGCGAAACATGGACTCTTACTTTAAGGGAGGAAAGGAGATTACGAGTATTTGAGAACAAAGTTCTTAGGAAAATTTTTGGACCAAAGAGAGATGAACAGACAGATGAATGGAGAAGACTGCATAACAGCGAATTGCATAGTCCTTATAGGAAGCCAGATATAATGAGAATAGTTAAGTCTCGTAGACTGCGATGAGCAGGACATGTGGCACGAATGGGGAATGAAAGACGTGCATGGAAGCTTCTTGTAGGAAAACCAGAGGGAAAACGCCCAGTTGGTAGAGCAAGAATGAAGTGGGTGAATAACATTAACGATTATTTTGAGGGAAGTAGATTATACAGGGAATGATTGGAAAACATTGACTCAGGATAGGGATATATGGAAAGCTTGTGTCCGCGCGGCCATGAACGCACGGGTTCGATATTGCCAGTGAGTTAGTTAGTTAGAGTTGAGTTAGTTAGCTATAACCAAACATATGGCCAGTCTATTGGGCTAGTGGTTAGCGTTTCTGAGGTAACGGGTTCGATTCCCGATTAGACATTAGGAATTTTTCCTTAAAGGGAAATATTCCTATGGTTGCCCATGGTCTGGAATTTTGATTAAGTTTAGGTTAAGGACTCTCCTGGCGCTTCATTATCATTCATCGCCCTTTATAGCATCGGGGTAACGTAACTCCGTCTTCCAGGTGCCCCAATCTAAGAAATTGGTTACAATTCATCAAATGTCAGGGGAGAAAGCCAAAAATGTCATGAAAGTCAATCTGGTGGCAATGGACAAAAACAATCAAGTATTTAGCAAAATTAACTGGATGCGCTATAAAAACTGAACTACAGTATTCGTTAGCAAAAACATTCGCTCCTTACACAATACTGATGGCTCAGAGCACAAGAGCATGTTCAAAGTTCATCATATTAGATTTAGGTTATTTTTCTGAACCTGATCCTATGTCTCAAAGTGCCCTTGACAACCCTACAGTTGTCTTGGTCTTCCTGTGCTTCTGAATTCTTTGGATTGATGCAATAAATATATTTTTGGTAGCCAATTTGAGTTTATTACTAATAAAATTCATATCAAATTCCGTTGAGGTGAATAGTCATAAGATAAAAGTTAAAATTAAAATATACCTGTTGGCAGGTGTCGTCGTCCTCAACTTGTTAAAATGGTGTATATAAAATATTAACTGGAGGCCTTTCGGAAGTTAACTTCCATCATCAGCAGGGTGAGCTTCTGCTACTAGTTGTTGTTTACGACGATGTAGACTCCAATTGTCTGTAGTGTGCATTATTGTTAGGGTGTTTTCAATATCTAACATAGGATGTCCTTCATGGATAACGTGTTTTGCATACCTTGATTTTCCTTCTGCGTGAATAAAGTCTCGAAAATGTTCTTTAAATGTTATTAATGTTAAAATACACGCATAACATCTGATAAAATGAAGTTTTATATAAATCATATAAGCGCAATAAAGTCATAAGGGAAAATATTTCAATTCCACTATAGCCGATAATCTCTAAAATATTATAGACAAAGGAACTTCAGCATTTGAATAGAATGCCGCATTATAGGCCTGCAATACCTAAACAGATCCTATGTCACCTTCCCAGAGAAAAAATACCTGTGAATCGACCGCATATAATATGGCAGAGACAGAAACAGGCCCTTATGCTTATTACCTGTCAAAATTATGATTTTTTAGGACATAGAGTAAAAAAAAAGTAAAATGTACACACTGCAGACCTTAGGACTCCCTTTGTGTAATATAAGGTTAAGGTTCCCGTCTTTCTATGCTATCGGCCTGAGATGTCAGCCGGGTTGTCAGCCCTGGATAAAGACTTAATGTATCCCCTGTTACTAATTTTCATTAAAGACTTACAGTCCTACTAATACAAATCTCTTACACAGGCTTTCAACAGTTGTTCAGTTTATTATTTATACATTGTATAAACCTTATATAAATAATGTATAATTTCTTTACTAATAAACGTTGTATAGGAGCTGGATTACAATGCAATCCTTACGTCATATATTCGTTATCATTATGACTCTGAGTATATTACGCGCAGTTTGTAACAGAAACAAATTAACATCAATAAAATTGAACTATTATCTAACCAACGGATCTGTGCCCCCGTAAGATATGCGAACTAAGACCTATTTCCTTTTCTGCCTCGGAAAATCATTTCCCTCTCTGCATTCCTATATCTTTCTCTTTTCTATCCCTCCCTTGTACTTAAACTCCAGTGTTATCAACTCAACTCCAACCTTGCATTATTCAACATTCAAGAACCATGACACTATTGTATAGCGGTTTAATTTGGCAGAGAGAGAGAGAGAGAGAGAGAGAGAGAGAGAGATAGTGATACAAGGATAGATCGTTGACCGCTTTAGTGCGATAAAAAAGAAAGAACCTACCCTGTTGTCAGTTTTACTCTCCCCCCTTTCCACTATTAACATCTGGGGAAGCGATACCGACAACACTGGTGCGAGATAGAGTGGCGAGTACAGTTGTCTCATTCTACAAATTTCTCGTAAAGTTAAACCAGAGATACTATAGGTGAAGTTTGGCTACATCCCTACTCGATAAGTTACCGAGGCTGCTGTTTGACGTAGTGGGAGGTGAGTGCGGTGAAATGATGTGAGTATAGACTTGTACTTTTCTAAGAACGATGTCAGCGCTATAGGGGCACAGATCCGTTGGTCCGAGTATAATTGAGTATGGACAGGAATAAATTAATCTACCCCAAGGCCACGGTGCAGCCAGAAGGTATAGGTCAGTTTAAAAAATCCTATCCCCATAGAGTAACGAAACCGTTACCTTCCTGCTTGTAGCGCGTTTTCTTTACTAAATGCACTACGTCGTTCCACATTCACAGTAAAACAAATTAGATAATTAAAAAATGTTTGTCATATTATTTAAATTAATATATGATTATGGAATATTCACCTGAAAGGTCCGTCTCCTCAACTTAATTAATCATTTAACTGTAGCGCTTTCGGGATTCTTTGAATCCTGCCGATGATGGGACAAGTCCCGAAAGCGCTACAGTTAAATGATTAATTAAGTTGAGGAGACGGACCTTTCAGGTGAATATTCCATAATCATATATTAATTTTGAATAATACCTCAACGTAACACATCATGAATATTATAAAAGTTGATTATTTAAATTGCATAGCGTTCAGTTCGGTTTATTTCTATTCAACCGTAGTGTGTGTAATGTCCAGAAATGTCCATGCAATGCAATTAATAATAATAAAAGTTTAATTTAAACTGGGAGAGTTAAGACCTTAAGGCCTTGTATTCCACGACGTTGAACATGAAGATGATGATGGAGATGATGTTATTGAAGATGACAGCAATGATACTAATGTTGCTTATGATAAAGGAGATGTTTATGATCATAACGACGATGAAAATGATTATGATAACAGCAACAATCATTATTATAATGATGCTAATGATGATGCTGATGTTAATGAATATGGAATTCTTATGATGATGTCAATGATGATAATGATAATCCTGATATTGATTTTAATATTATGATGGCTTATGATGAAGA